>CM052326.1:14054749-14088550 GCA_028455615.1 Lasioglossum zephyrum | reverse complement strand
TGCCCCACTGTGCGTCGCGGACTTTCCGTAATAAATTATTACTTTGGCAAGCCGTGAACCACTTGCTTGTGTATTGACAGTACTACTGTCCGTACTGGGGTACAGCGTTCGGGCAAACCGAGGTAGGTGAAGTCTTTGTGATTGTCTTTGGAGAAGTTGTAATTTGCAGCGCAGGTAGGTACGCCCAACCTGATAATCCCCGTCACAGGGATTTCCATATACAACCTATATCCCTAAATATATCTTGCCAGCAAGTGGCGTTCGCGTTAACGACTGCAGGTATGTACAAGGTTTATGACCGTCACAGGCTGGTTTGGTTTTAATCGCTTACCCAGGTAAACGGAGAGGACAAGTGAATGAATTGTGAGACTTCAATTACGGTTTCTCAGGTACCCGACCCGCAATTCCGCGCATTGTGTGAATACAAGGGTGCATCGAACGTACCCAACACCGAAAGTTACTTTTATTACTACCGTACAGTTTGGGAAGAAGTGATTTTATGCCGGTAACGTGCAATATACCTGTGCCCTAAGCTGCAACAACTTCCTAACGAATAAGTAACATTCGAATATTCATAAAGAAATGTACACTGTGTTTTAAAGTCAGGCGGACAGCTGTAGCGAAACTATTTCCAGCAAGAAACCTCCGAACGCGATACTAAATCGACCGAAAGTCTCGGCTTAATAACGGGGTCGCGACGAATTTCCGGCGTTGCGTAATCGCCATAAAGACGATAATAATCCGGACATTCGGGGTTTCGTGGAAACAGAAGACAACGCGTGCGAACAGAGGGACAAGTGTCAAAATAACTGCTGACCCGACTTGTCCGCGGGCGCGAAAATATTCGGCCCGGTGCGGACGGGTTATTTTCAGTGTTGCACGCCGCGGTTAAAGCCGGTTGTTTTCCACTCGAGTGTAGATTTCAGTCCAGCCGCGAACAATGCAGCCGATTTCGAATTGTTTCGCAGAACCGATCGAAACGGAACCATCGTGCGAAACAAAAGGGTTGGTCGACCAGTCAGAAAACCGTGGCCGCTCGAATAGCGCCTCTAATCCGGTCAGATTTACAGCGCATGCGCGTATAATCCAGCTCGGGTCCTCGTTCAAATCCTTGCTTAAACGTTTGTCCGTTTTACGGGCGGAGCGGGCAATATTCGAGAGGTCCTCGAACTAAATTGGGCGACAGGTATACGCTTGTATAGTCCGCAATACACTTCGAAATATCCTAGTTAAATATGGTGTGGGGCTCACCTTCTGCAACTTTTCCAGTTCGTTGATGTCCGAGGGTGACTTGATCACCTAGGAAAGTAAACGGAATATCTTTAACTACAAGATCCCCATTTCTCTGTCCCCTGTTTTTTGTACATACATTTCTTAAACCTCACAGTTTATTTCTTTAATGTTAATATTGTATTTGAAAATGTTCAACATATTCCTTAGTTATAGTTCATAAGTTATCCTTGTAATGTTAGCATGTTAATAAAAAAAAAAACTACAAGATCCAACCGATACGTTTCTTCTGCGAAACAGTTATTCTCTTTTTCTGCTGTTGCCATTTATTTTCACGAATCACTGACATACTTGTGTATTGAAAAAAAGGGTCCCGTTCGAAACCGGAACCGAAATTCTAGTTTACGAGTGTAACGACGATGTCGATACAGTCGCAGATGCTGAGAGATCTAACGGAATGCTGCGAACATGTGATCACCGTTATTACATATAAATAATCATAACCACTGGTTAAATGGAGGTTATAAGTGAAACCGTATGCGATATAAAGTAATTAAACAACAATCAATGAGAATTTCGTTACACGATTTAAATAATTCCAACGACATTTTATGAGGCGCGATATGTATAGTACTGTGTGTATACAACATCCCGGGTCACTCCGAAAGAAGTTCAATTTTATTTACCTCGATCTGCTTCCACACGTTAGTGTTGCCCTTGCAGGAAACGCGGCTGTTCGGCGTGGTGGATCCGTTTCCGAAATTGACGAGTGAGAAATAATTGTTTTCGTTGTTCCCGTTCAATTTCGTCTCGTCGCAGTTCGCGTTGTCGAGGGGCTGGTAATCGAGCGACTTCGAGTCGCGGTTATGAATGACGAAGGCCCGCGCGAAGCTGCTTTTGAAAAACTGCCCCACCGACACCTCGCTGCCAAGGTGGAACTCCACTTTCGGTGCATCGCCCATGGTTTCCGCTCGAGGAACACGGGAAAAGTGCTCGATTTTCCAGCCCGAAACGAGGTTAGCTACCTTGCCAGGCGTGCAACCCGGAAACTAGACGACTAACGAGAAAAAACGCGCGGTATCGTTCATCCCACGAAAACTTGACAGCAGCCAACCGACTCTGGAATCGTTTTCTTGTTACGCGATTCTCACGTGTTTTCCAACGAGAACGCCACGCTCGTCGACACCGCCGTTGTACGATGACACCGTGCCACGCGAAATCGTTGGTCCTCGTGTTTCAACTAGTACGTTACTATGAATTTGATTGGAACAAAGTAAACGTTTATCCTGGCCAAGGTACTGGACACATCGCACACTATCGAAACACACGGCACGCCACTGCGCGTCAAACTGACAACGGATCACCGCTTGGTTGCGCTAGTTGATGTCCGAAGTGCGGAGAATGGAGCACTGCGCAGGCGCCTCTCTATGCGCTCAACTGGCTGAACTTAACCGTTCGTGAGTGGCGGTTCGTTTGAATTGTTCGTATATAAATCCCCGAAAATTGTTCTGTATTTCAAAATGATAAATGTCGTTATTTCAAATATCGACCACTATTTGCTGATAGGCCATGAACCAATGTATCTTGCTATGAAAATGGATTTATGTTTTTCTATTTAATAACGGAGAAAAATAGATCTAAAGTAGACCTCTCAGGTTGTAGTTCGATTCTTACAGAATTCTAACATCACGTTCGACGTTATTCTTTCATTGTTGGGGACATTTATAACGATATATACTATATATATTATAAATGTATATAGTCTCAGCTTATGCACGATGCAAATAATTTTCGAAAACTCACAACCAAAATAAAAATAGAAAGCCCGAAAGTTGGATACATATAATTTAATATTGCAGCTACTTTCTTTAGCTCTACAAAAAAGCTACACGTTCCTACATTTTCTGAGTGGTATCTTTTGAAAGAAGACACCGTCACACAATAGTCCTGCAAAAATCAGCTGCACGTTTTTGCACGTTTAGATGATAAGTTCGAGAGCGCATGAAGTTTCAGTAAGGAATTGTATACTATTTGGCAGAGTTGGGCAAATTTTATTTGGAATAACGAATAAGGAATAGCGAATAAAGTCTTATTCGTTATTCGCAAGCTACGAATAATTCTCGGCGAATAAAATCGTTATTCGTTATTCTCGAATAAATCCCGGAACTTTTATTCGTTATTCGTTATTCTAAATGACCGCAGCGAATTTCATTAATTCATTATAGGCTATAGATAATTTCTATATAATTTGCGTACAAACATACATGTAATGTTCCCCTCAGTCATGTCATTACTGTTATTTTGTTGCTCGCGTAATTATATAAATGGCTAAATAGAATACAGCAAATCGAGAGCAACGTTGACATATTTTTAAACTATTAAAATCCTTTTAATAGGAATAAAAAGTTCTTGATTATAGTTATTATAATACTTTAGAAAACGCTTTATTCATCTCTACTCATAATTTCATCATTTTTAGAATTGTGAAACAAATTGTTTTTCCTAAGTTAAGTAGAATAATATGAAGCGTTTCTGCGACATATTGTAATTAATTTTATCTAAGCGACTGCCTAATTTACCTAATGGCAACCGTCCCTAGATTTTGAGCACCTTTTATTTGCAATAATAAATTTAAAAAATACATAAAATATGAGGATTTATTCGTGAATGTAATAATGATTTTATTCGGTAAATAATTATTCAGTAGTAGGATCGAATAAATCTGATCGAAATAATTTCGGGACACACACACATTTACTGCCACGATTCTTGGCTTCACTCTCTACACTGCACTCACACATTTATTCTTACACATACACGTCGCTGGTGCGACTGTCAAGTGTCGAGTCGAGTCGCTGTCGATGGCGCGATGTCATTTGTTACCTTTTATTCGCTCTCGGGCCTATTCGAATAAATTTTTATTCGCTGGGCTTTACGAATAAATTTTTATTTCACTGGGTTATTCGAATAAAAATTTATTCAAATAAAAATTTATTCGTTATTGCGAATAAAGTCACTTTATTAATTTTTATTCTCTTGGTTATTCGAATGAAATTTCATTCGAATAACGCCCAACTCTGCTATTTGGCAGAGTTGGGCAAATTTTATTTGGAATAACGAATAAGACTTTATTTAAGGTGGTTCGGAACCCACCTTAAAAACAGTAGGTCTCGCTGGAATTGGTTGCAATTAGGCGATAGGTGAAATTGGAAAGAGAAGGAGAGTAGTGGTGTATGGACTTGAAACCCTGAGGGGACCAAGTATCTATTTCCTACTAGAATAAGACTTTATTCGCTATTCCTTATTCGTTATTCCAAATAAAATTTGCCCAACTCTGCTATTTGGAAGTAGGAAATTCGATGTTTACTATCAGTATGCATAGATGTCACCAATGGTCCCTTCAGAAATCGTCAATGAGAGTTTCCGCTCTATGTTCTACTTCATGAATATGGTACCATATGCAGGTTACGTGAGGTTAGCTTCAAAAATATTTTTGTTGTGCAAAGATACAAGGTTTGAACGAGCCGGTTTATAATAATATACAATAAACAGTTTATATGATTTAGTTTGTATATATAGAATTCACTGCCGCTCTGATATACAAACAAGTATTTATATCAGCATATTCACACATAAGTCTTGAATAGATTATAATTTGATCGTCGCAAGATATTGAATTAATTGCAAAAATGCCGCGATTACCACTGCATCATGCTTCGGGGACTGGTCTAATGCAACCTTTCACTAAAGCGATACGGTTTGTTCGTTATGGATGCGCAAACAGACCATTCTATCATATTGTCGTAATGAATGTAAGTGAGTAGATGTTCAATAAGTCTACATACAACTACAAATGTTTATATGAAAGTTAACAAATGCTCTACATATATGTTAACAAATATAAGGATTCACCCATAGTTTTCATTCAAACAATGCAATGAATTCTTCTAGTCAAAACTTGATCAGCGTAAGCCACCGATAGAACAGCTCGGCAGTTATGATCCTCTGGCGAACAAATTTAATGAGAGATTAATTGCCCTGAATTTGGCACGTATACAGTATTGGCTGGGGCAAGGAGTTGAAGTTTCTAAACCTGTTGCTCAAATTTTTGGACTAGCCGGTTTATTTCCAATCCATCCGAAAACATATATGGAAGCATGGAGAAATCGTAGAGATGCTAAAATAGCTGCTGAACAAGCAGAATCAGAAAGTGCAGAAGCTGCAAAGTCAGCAGGTTAATCTTGTCATGTTTCATTTGTACTTCATGTAAATATTATGCATATGTTAATAAAGTTATTATAAAAAATACACTGGATTTGTTCTGTACAATATAAAGGATGATACTGTACTGTTCGTAATTATGAAAACATGTGAACTATATTTGAATTATAGTATACATTTAAAGTGTAGTGAATTTTGGAATCGTATACATTTTAATTTATTGTGAAATTCATTTTTATACATTTCGTAATATGCTTCAAATACATAATGACAGAAATATGTGGGAAATTCAAATGAAAAAAAGATATTCCCCAGGTGAGGCTCGAACTCACAACCCCGGCATTGCTCACAGTTATACTGTCTTATAAGTACCGTGCGCTAACCGATTGCGCCACTGGGGAGTTGTAGTTTCCTTTTCCTTATTTGGCAATATAAGGATACATTCGAAAAATCTTTAAAATAAGGATTTTTAATACGAAAATATTACTTTTCACGAGTTTTTGAGCCAAATAAAGCAATAACAAAACTATTTTTGAAGGTTTACACTTTGAAATGTTACCGGTCGTATAACCTATAACTATATCTTTTTCAATTAATGTACGTCTCTTCCATTAAAAGACTTTTACTAATCTGAATAAAATGTAGTTTTTAATAAAAATTGGTCAACCGTCAATCCGTTATCCATTTGAATTGTAAACACTCAATAAAGATTTAAGGTCACCTTCGTACAATTTTGAATACAAAAATTTAGATTGAATTAATAAAAAGGTTAATATAGGAAATTTTTTTATTTCAATTAAATTACATATTCAAAACGAAATTGTTATTATTGTAATCTTGATTAATACTTTATGGTGGTTACAAATTTAGAATTCAATTCACATATTAGGAAATCTCTCTGTGTTGCTATTAGTATAACAAACCATTTTTATTTCGTACCGTCTTCGTCTGAATTATTTTCATACAAGTCAATTGCATTGCATATGTCACCCCATAAGTCTATTAGCTCCTTAGCAGTGATACGCTTTTTACAGAAATTTGATAGTAACGTGTTGTTTTTCTCTGCAAAGTCTACACCTAAAAATAATTTGGAAAATATAAGTATACAAAACAAAATGCATAATTTAGATCTAGTACCTTCTGGAGTGGAATTTATATTGAAAAAGTGTTCACATTGCCCAGACTTCTCTAAAAATTTTAGTGACCACTGGAACTCTAAGTAAGCATTTTCAGGGGAACGTAAGAGCAGTGTTACACCTCCGTTTTCTTCCACACATTGTTTCCAAGTAGCATACTTTTTCTCCGTCAGTTGTTCTAACATAGTATTTCTGTCTTTCCATACTTCACTGTATTGTGAAATAGCTACAAAGAAAAAACATCAAATAAGCTATTCAATCTGTTACTGTAATCATATGTTGTACAAACTGAAATACCAGATGTTAAAAGCGAAAAATTTTTCTTCCTACAAATGTCTTGTACACATGACTGAATTTCCAACATATAACAATTATCAAGATTTATAAAATGGCATGTTATATCTTGTACTTCAAATTCTTTTTCTCCCTACAACAGAGCGACAGGATGAGTTTCTCTTATGTCTCGCATATATGAGAGATGCTCTAAGTTTTATACCTCTCTTTTTATTGTCAGTTCTATAAAAATATTAAGGACTGATGTTACTAACTCGGCAGTATATATAAAAATATTATCATTCATCCATTTTCTATCAACATTTTCAAATTTTATTCCTGCGATCTGACGGATAACTTTACAAACTTTATGGTTCTTCTGTTTATGAGACGTATTCTCTGTAATTATGACATCTTTTGTGATATTTGATGCTCTACAATAAAATGAATACATATACTGCTTTCTATTTTTCATTGACAATAAGAAGCATATTAAATTAAAATCAATTATGGATACAATTTGTCAAAAGAAGGAAATTTTCGACGATTTCCTTTGTCGTTTTTCAATTTTTCACATAAATCATTTGTTTTGTCAAGCAATTTTGCTTTCATATTTCTCAATTTAATTAATTCCTGATCCTCCATTATTATTGAAATATCGTAGCGCGCAAACTATTCGAATTCTAAATTTTATTGCAAGTAGTACAATTTATGTTTTTTTGTGTACTTCTCGAAATACAAGTACAGATAATATAACTATAATTAATAGATAACTGATTTGACTAAAAAGTTTTCAAATCAAAGAACGCGAATAACAACGCAGGTGCAGTTGCTTATGATGATAATTTGGTTCACTGCAAGATATGAATATAACCTCAAATTTGTGACTTTAACTGTTGTGTAAATACGTCAGTGAACAACAGAGCAGACAAAAAATCCACGTACAATAAATATCTTAACGTACATAGGTAAGTATACTGCACAAGATTTATTTCTTCTGTGTGATGTACAAACAAAATTATTTATATATAAATATATATTTTTCAACAGATAATTTTGTTTACAAGTTATGTGTCTCTAAAAACAATTACATACATTTCAATAGAATGTCTTGTAAACACTTAGTAGTCACGATAACGAAAGAAGAACACGATTGAAACCACTATTACAATTATATGTACTTTGATAGAATGGATGACGAAACCTTAAATAGGTAAGTTGAAATATTATATTATAGAATAGTTTTAGTAATTTCTATGTATGATCACATATCGTTGTCAAATTCTAAATTCTTAAGTAACATTCAAATAATACTTCAATGTATAAAAACAGACTTGCCGTTGAGGCTATATTGGAAGAAGCTAAGCTTGGAGCAAGGAGAGCCGAGATAATGGGTCCAAGTGGCTGGATGAAACCAAAGGAATCTATTAATAAAAGATTTCTAAATTCTACTTTACGCAATGTCGTTCTTTCGAATAAATACCATATAAAAAGGAAAGAAAGAACAAAAGACAAACAACTGCATAAAGAAGAAAATAGTGTAAAATAGTTAGTATTACGTATATTAAATGTATATGGTAAATAACTTTTCTTGTCATATGTTGATCAAGAATTAATTTATTTTCATTTAATATCCATGAATTTTCTACGCGACACATGTAATAGAAAAAGTTGGGAATCAGGTGATCGGTTTAATAAACACAATTATAAGTAAATATAGATAGCAGTCTTATTGAGTGAACTACACGTGTATAACTCGAAAAGTGAGAAGATGTGGTTACTATGTAATGTCAATGTATAAATGTGTATTCTGTATTTTGTAGAAATAAAATATTTAAGTAACATGTATTTTTGTTTTAAGGCTTAACATATGTAAATGTATATTTCATAAATTTTTATATAATGATACATTGTTTTGTTGGAAGAAACCATAACAGAATTAATTATATTTCTTTTTTAATAAACTGAACAAGTAAACGAATTTTTTTCTATTTTTAATTAAATAAATCAATAGATGACACAGTTTTCTATGAACATGTTTTGTGTTATACTATTGTGTACCAACAAATTAAAAATTTCAATATCAACCAAATATTATACTTTTTTAATCACGTATTATTTATGTAAAAATTTAAATCGAGATTTTTTATTATTTTTATTGTTATTTTACGTGTATAAATTATTAAAATCCTTTTCTATGTAATGTACAGTCGTTGTATAAATCGGAAGCCACAAGTTTAAATGGCGACAGCAGCGACTTCCGGTCGAATACCATATCCATCTTTCTTTTACATACATTGGAGCGAATATACATAGTACAGTGACCACATTCTTCCAATAGTAAAAGGGTAATTTATTAAAAGTTAAACGTTAATTTATCATTGGAACTATGGCATTATCAATTAGAGGATTCTGCAGACTAAATCTGGGTCTCGTGAACAATGTATTCTCAAAAAGTAATATACTTAATGGTACGTAATCTTACTAACCTAAATGTTTGTATTTTAAATTAAAATAGCCGAAGTTTTAGAAATCTATGGAAAAGGTTATGTAATGCAGCATTTTAAAGAGAAATAAACAGAATGTTGAAGACGCGGGCATTGTTCGTATTTGTCTTTTAAATGTAATACATATTTTTCGTTTTTTAGTCGGTGTCCGGTATATGTATACAGAAAAAGCTTTAGGTATAACCTCATACGAGAAGACGAGGCAAATTTACCGAAATCAGTTTACGTCGATAGAGAACACTTTTCGCTTAAAAATGAAAGAAGTTTGTGACTCGACAGACGGCGTAATCTTTACAGAAGACTTGAAAGCAATGTTGCATTTAATACAGAAGAATGAAGATGATCTGACGTTAATAAAAAAAATGATTGAAAAGTATCAAGCATCCAACAAAGATTTGAAATTTGGTTCATATGTCTTTGGTACAGTCGTGATGAGAATGTACTATTATTTAAACGAACCAGTGACTGCGTTAGCCACTTTCAATGAAGCTATCGAGACATCGCTCTTTAATCAGAGGACATCGGTAAACATATTAATGTGCCTCTTGTACAAAAATGAAATGTATTCGCAAATTAGGGATTTCTTCATGTTTGCAATAAATAATGATGCATGGCAAACAGTTACCCAGAACAGCCTTCTTGTGCTGTGTAGTTCATGTTATAAAGAGGTAATAAATTCATTGTCTTTACAATAGTATTAGTGTTTATTAATATGCTAAATGATTTTAACTATTTTTTTTTTAGAATACACCAGAATCGTTTGAATGCGCACTAAGTGCTTGGAGAAAAGTGTGCTCTATGGTATTCAGACCTCCTGCTAGAAGTACTACAATTGTAGCAGCATTGGCAATAAAACAAAATGCACCTGATGTGGCATTAGAATTGATAGCTTCAATCCAAAAACAGCAGTACATCACTGTTAGATGTCTTAAAGTAATGGCATATATGAATCTGCAGAAATATGTACAAATAATTCCCCTATTCAAATATATATTGGAAGTTGATAAAAGCTCAATCAAACACACATTTTATGGCCATGTGGTACGTAAAATAAAACTTTTATTAACAAAGTTCATTAAGTTTTCTATCATAATTTCATCTAATATATGACCTTCTTGTGTACCAGATCGATGACTTAGAAGATAATATTAAAAATTCAGATGCAGAGGGAACTGCCGAATTGTTACAGTTAATAACTGAACTCCGGAGGCGAGAGCATATTACACCTGGTGTAAGTTAGCCTGACAAGAATATTGATACTTGTAACTAACTCTTTTCTAATGAAATGTTTCGTTTTTCCTTTTTTTAGGTACGTTTAGAGGATAGTTTGTTAAGACCCAAAGCATTTATGTTCTCGAGACAAGAGCCTTTCTCTCCCACGAACAATAATAATATGAGAAACAGAAATACGACAGGAATGCGCTCTAATATGCGTGTCTAATATGCATTTCTTAATAATTTTTTAGCTCGTATAAGTATTAAATTTACCATTAATTAGATTAAGAAATATACACTATATACATACATTAATGTTATAGGCAGTTTGTGCGATTGTAAAACGAACAAATAGACTGGACATTAGTATATTATAGTAATTGTATATTCTATTGTACACTAAATCAACCTCATACCAAAGTATTGTAGAAATGCCTCAGTTATTTATGCATACCGAGTCACCCACAGTTACGACCTCTAAGAAGGGTTACAGTACAATACAGTAATTAATTACTATTTATTTACCCGTGGGGAATTTATTCTAAGACCATCTGCGGATAAAGAAATTGGCAGGTAGTAGCGAGCCCTGTCATTTACACATGACTATTGGATATTGAGAATTTAAATATTTATCAAAACGACATGGGCGACGAAAATAATTATCGTACAGTTTACTGAAGGCGTACTATTAACGTACGATTAATATTTATAATTTTCAGTCAACGATTAACATTTGTATCCGGTAATCAACATGAATCAATTGCGATCTTCAACATTCATTTTAATCGACCATTTAAATTCAAAGTGATCGTCGATCGATACGGAGACAGTAAATTCTCCCATTGATCGAGAACCGAATGCTTCACAAGATCGCGCGAGTTCCTAATCGATCCCGGCATCATCGTGCGCAAATTGGGGCATTCGGAAAACTCGATCAACCTGGTTATTGATCGAGCATCCGGGAAAACTGTTCTCCCGGTGAAATCATTAACAATCGAATCCGGTCGCAATTAACCTGAAACAACGTATCATACATACGAGCGGGGGTATCGTACGATCGGTTCACCGAATAGGATCGCGGGAGAAGTTCACGCGGCCGAATAACGAGGCTATATAATTCCGTGTACACGTGTACATGGCGTTTGTGATGGGGAATTTAGTTATTTTCGAGGACCGGTAGCTACTAGTTATACACTTTGAGTAACTGAGTAGCTGTTACCCAGATACATAAATTGCTTGGATGTAACTAAAGCAACAATAACAGACAGGATCCTCTCTGACAATAACCTCCTTCAGTTATTCGAGAACAATTAGAACGAACGACTTAAGAATTCTTATTTATTGCAGAGTAAAACACGAACATAATTACATTACGTAACAATAATAATTTCTGTATAATGTATAGTTTATATAACATCAACAACATATAAAGCAATATAGGTTAAATGATTTGCTAAACTGTGGCTCATTAAATGAAATGCTTATATTGCCCTGTTAAACGTTGACCTCCGTTTAAGAAAACAATTTCGCTCGAATGAAAATTTTTCCTGCTTTTCAGAATTGTGTTTCACTTGCAACGGACGTTGCTCGCACTGATAATATTTTCCAGCTAACGTCGCCAAGTGTGGGCAAATACCGATGCAGCAGTTCTACTTTCTCAACTAATATATATTGGTTTCGAGTAGTTAGTTATGTTCGAAAAAATGATTAGTTATTATAGTTGGTTACATTTTCCCCGATCACTACACGCCGTTGCTTGGCCGCTTGTGAGCACAGGTACACATAAATCCGTGCATGCGTTGTATGTGTGCGTGTGCTTGCAGGGATTGATACGGTCACGGTGAAAATCGCGATATTTGTAAGCAAAAGGTAAATCGGGCGGGTAGGCGGGACACACGATAGGAGTGTCAGGGCGCTAGGTAACCTAACGAAACGAAGCGAAGCGAAGGAAGAAAAGGACGAAGCGCGGAAGGTTCGCGGGGCGGGTGTGGGGGGCGGTCCGGGGCGCGGAATGACGTCATGTTGCTAAAGGGACGCGGCAACGCTGAGCGTCTGCGTGGGTCGGCGGATGTCTGGGCAAGGATCAATAGCGTGCCAGCAACCAGGTAGTAGGTGTGAGTGTATGTAGGTTTCTGAACGGTGGCAGTCCAGGAGACGAACCTTCCGAGGCAGGACACTTGACGAGTCGAGTTCAGCTCCAGTGTCGTACCGGAGACCACCATGCCAGTATCATTGCATCACGGAACCCTCACTGCCTAGGATTATCAGCTTCTCCAGGTAACGTCTCCTATTTCTAGTATCACGATTGCTCTTGTCCGATCTAGTTCGAAACCGAAACACGATTTCACGCGCCTCCGCGGATTCGAATCTGGCCACCACCCACGCCAACGTACGTCGTCGCATCTCGGGGTACAGAGAGGGGTCCTATGTATCGTTGCACGCCGCGAATCGAGTTTTACCGATCGATCATGCTGCCGCTCGAAATAGGGAATAACCGTGTACCAATCGCTGGTCCAATAGTGGGAAAAAACGGGAACGGAACCGGAATCGATAGGGGAACGAAGTAGTCCGGTTTAAAATTCGGGGAACGGAGCCGTTCCACTGAGCCAGTGACGAGCTCGGTGCATAGCTCGGAGATATACACGCACACACACGGGGCTGCATCGCGGTTTAGAGAGAAGATAGAACAACGAAACGAGACTGAGACCCGTGGTGGGGACACTGTGTGTAACGAGAGATATGGATCCCTCGACTTCCGCATGAAACTTGGTTACCCAGTTGTGAGAAGAGCGAGCGGATCGCTGCTTATGGTTTCTCGTTCCCCGGGATACCCGATGAACTGTGCGCGTTATCAGCCGACCATACTCTCGGAGTAGCCACGGTAAGGTCTCATAAATACTAATGTCAAAATACACAGCGTAACGGCCGAGATGACACCGTGACCTTTTCGGGACGGTCTCCCCCGTTTATCTTATCGCTGGCGTGCGCTGTGTCGGTTGAACATTTTCCTTGCGGTTGGAGCCTGGGTACTGGTTTATTTCCCATGTTTCGTAATATGGAATGGATTGGAATATTGTCGTGTCCGTGTACAGTGGGGGATGCAAGTACAGGAGAAGGAATGTTATTAATGGTACTGTGCATGCAGATAGACGTTTGGCGGTGACGAATAAACAGTAAGAAATAATTAATTGACCGATCGATTCAGAATGTGGAAAACACGTTTGTCCCGCACGTATAGGGGACGTTTTTTGTTTTGCTGATAGCGCTCGTGGGATATTTACGGGAAACGAATTCACGAAACTTTCTAGAGTATCCGCAGCCATTTTAGCCCCCTCCCACCCCACTTGGTAACGGTTTCGAATGTTGTTTACGGACGGGATAAAACGATAATTTAGTTCGGAGGGGGTGGGGGCTGTTTCCTAGCGAAATTAGAAACGGTCCCCTTCCACATGTAGCGACGGGTACGAATTCAGCGGTATTTCGTTTGATTAAAATTAATGGTAGACGTCGTTCGGCCGGGTTCGGGGGGTTGATGGCGTCGGCCGGGTGAAACGGGGGTTGAAGGGGGTGCACGAGGGGGGTTGTAGGCGCGGGAGGGACGACGGCGAAAGCAATTACTTAAAAACACGTTTGTACATCGAGGATTTGTTTGCCGAAGAAATTTGTTCGCCCTTTGCTTGAGCACTCTCGAGGAATCGGAACACAAACAGGGCTCTCCCACGTACACACCAACACTGACCTAATTCGCGGCACTGTCCGGACGCAGCCAATCATTCGCCTTTTCGGTCCTGTCGACGCTGTTAGCGTCTCGTGTACAGTCCATGGCAAAACCGATACAACGTATGCGTCCTGTCGCTTGACCCTTTGATCCCGGTTTCGAGTCTGTTAACCCTCCGGTACCTCCAGCGCTGTTCAAATCTTTTGTGAATTCTCTTGGAATGCTTCGGTGAATTCCTGATTTACTAGTAACTAACTCTTCAAAGAAAAGAGTACTACATTTGACCTGTGCACTAACGGGGTCAGCCCTTTTGCGATAGGGTGCAAGTAGCCCTTCTGGAAGGCTGGTAAAAAGATATTTGCTGTTTCCAAGTTACGTCAACATTTTTACTTCCGTTACAAAGATTCAAGCCATACAGCGTCAAAGGCAAAATCGTGTAAAATGTTCAGAAATATGTTCTTGGAATATTTCTAGGAGGTTACAAAGCGGATATTTTCAGTGCTCGTTACTTTTAACGCGAATGTATACGCTGCCAGAATTATAAAATATATATTTAGTCAAATGTATGTTGCTGTTCTTGATGCCAACGATGGAATTCTTACTATTCTTACTATGTTCGATTATAATCGATTCGATATGATTCAATATTGGTATGTTTCAATATGTTTAAGAAACTGTTGTTTATTTGTTTGACATATCATTCCATTTTTTTTAATCCGCGATCCTCACTTGACGTGTGACGTTTAAACTTAAAAGACGTGTTTTCTTTGTGCTCAGTAATTCGTTTGCTTGTGTTAATAAAGTTCAGTTCAGTTAATTTTGTTTATTAAATTACATAATCTAATACAGCGTAGCAAATTCTTCGGGTGTTATGCGAAAATCGCATAGCAAACTAATTTATGATTTCGAGTGCTGCGGCGACAAACGTTTAACCATCTGCCAAGACCGTTCCCTTTGAAAAGCTCTGTTTTAGAGGAATATTTGTTTGGAATTGTGCCAAATTGAAATTTATGAGGCGATAAAATAATGACATATCGGAAGAACAATATTAATGATAATGTGAAACGTGCTATATATTACTAGATACCATATTTCACGTCCGAGTAACCATTAAAGTTCTTAGTTAAAGAAACAAAATTCCCAATTAATTAAAAATTATTAGTAACTCAAATGTACTTGTGGAGCATCTACCGCGCAGAAACCAGAAAAAAATCGAAATTCTTTTCCCGAATCAGATTCCGCCCACGTCCGATAATTTGATTGGGGAGTGCAGGACCGGATGTTAATCGTTTTCCGGTAAAATTGGCAAAGTAAACGTCGAAGATTGGGTAGGGCAGTTTCGTGCGCGGCAAACCCGATACATATTTTCCGGTGGCTCCGGGTCTGGCGCAACCGGCCGTTCGCGTCCCCTCGATGTTCCTGCGTGTGTGCGCGCTTGTGTGTTTACCCTGTTCGAGATGCAGCGCGTCACGTTATTAATTATTAAGTCAAACGGTCCCATTTGAATAATTATCAAAGGGAATCTGCCTGTGTTTATCGAGCAGCGCCGTAGCGATGGACATAGCCGTCGCAGCCGTAATCGTCGCAGCCGTAGCCGTCGCCAGATTCATGGGAGCCAAACAAATCTCTCATTAGTAACGCTCCAGTTTCGTTTCTCGATTGATAATCCCCGGACCGATGTAGATAACAAGCGATATTCGACTTTCGAGGCAGTTTCGGCCCCGATAACTCGCGAATTTTTACGCGGCCATTGTGCTGGCCGCGGGCGCCGCAAGTAGAACAGGTCAACGCATTCCAACGACAATGAAAAATTTTCACACGAATCGCCAGACTTATCCGAATCAAATGTTTCATCGATGCAGTATTATTTTCGTACGAAACGCAAAGATTAGACGTTTATTTCTTCCCACAATTTCAAGATTGCGTCAACCACTTTTAATAATGCTATGGAACGTTTTTCTTTAATAATAAAATAATAATGTTCTTTAATCGAGGGATACACAGGCGAATGTGCTTATTCTGTAAAAATATCGTGTACACGAAAATTAGAGAATTGTTCGATAACACAATAGATAGCGATGCACGGCGAGATGCGGCAAGTAGAACAGGTCAACGCATTCCAACGATAATGAAAAATTTTCACACGAATCGCCAGATTTATCCGAATCAAATGTCTCATCGATGCAGTATTAGTTTCGTACGAAACGTAAAGATTAGATGTTTATTTCTTCCCATAATTTCAAGACTGCGTCAACCACTTCTAATAATTTTTTCTTACAGACGCAATTTTAAGTTAATCTTGAAAATGGTCCAAATCAGTGACCGAAACGTTGATTATTTGAAATAATTAGCAAAACTGCTTAGTTAAGTTTGTTTTTTACGATCGATATAAGAAGTTTATTCACTTCTAATAATGTTATGCAACGTTATTCTTTAATAATAAAATAATCATGTTCTTTAATTGAGGGATACACAGGCGAATCTGCTTATTCTATAAAAATATCGTGTACACGGAAATTAGAGAATTGTTCGATAACACAATAGATAGCGATGCACGGCGAGATGCGGCAAGTAGAACAGGTCAACACATCACCAGCCGCATCTGGAGTCCGGTACATCGAACGGCTTTTGTTTCTCTCTCTCTTGTGGGGAGCGAGAAAGAGATGAAAAACGTGAACGAAATAAAAAAATAATAAGGCGGCCAGAGAATATTCACTCCGGCCGGGGGAACTTCGGCCGAGAAAATGTTTACAGGTATTATGCAAATTGAACGAACTCTCGCCCCCTTTGTCGCCGCACGGACAGAAATTAGTTCGAGCTTTAAATACCGCGCGGGTCACCGCTTCTTCTTCACTGTACGATGGTTATTTGTTCCCCCCGGGGATAATACGCGAGCGTGGAATTATTAATCGCACGATAACATCGCGCGCGAGCGGAAATTATTCCAGAAATTGTTCGTCGTCCCCGCGGTTTTTTCTGATATTTTGTGTTAATTGCGCGGAAACGAGATAGATACGCGTTCTGATAGAACGTTGTACGTGGTTAGCGATAACCGATCGTAATGCACTTGAACGGTCGATCCGTCCGCTTATAAAGTCGAATTTTATGTTAACTCTGCACGGGCCGAATGCTCGTTGCGAAAACATTCGTGTTACTTGAAAACAAGTTAACGCGTTCATCTCCTTTCTTTTCTTCCTATTAAACATTTTTAATAGCTAACGTGGTCCTTGAACCGGATGATTCATACCCGAATGCAGCGTTTAGTATTCCTACAATATAGCTATTTGTTGTGTAGAAAAATGATCGAACTTGCGCCGAGAATAAAATTGATAATATCTGAAAGATAAATTACGGTCGATAAACTAATTAATTATTTAACGTTCACAGTTCGGACAATGATTTAATTCACTCGGATGCGTGAATCGACAATAGCGACGTTGAATATAATTAAATAAAAAATGTTGACATGATGTGACTTCAAAGTTACACATATTTTTCCGTGAATTAATCAACAGCAATCTGGTTTTGGTCGAAGTCGAATAAACAGGTATTGACCGGCGAGATTAATTATTTATCGCGATCGTAATCGAATTTGTAATTAACCGTTAAACCGTGTTTGATATAGAAGGAGTTCGCTTTTAACCGGTGGATTTATTGGTAACAATATATTTTCTAGAGAAAACGAATTATGCGAGGTATACATTGAAAAGCAAATAGAGTTTGTCAATTTCACTTTAACACGTTGATTGACGCATTGTTTCCGCGGCCGAGCGACACATTCCTGCGTTCCCGGAACCCGAAGCTCATTATTTATAGAGGAACATTTAATGAATTTTTGGCCAAAGTCCACGCGACGAAGTGTCGTGCAATTTTCATTTTATCAACGAGACTGTGACCCCGCGGATGTTTAATCGCCGACGAGAATTTGTCATAAAATACACGCGGCTCACCGTCGCAGCCATTTCCCCGCTATTTGTTAATGCTTGATTTAAAAAAGGTACAGCCGAACTATGCGTAACGGAATGCGTCGGAGGCGCGCTAATTAACGTTAATGCGGAATACGCTTCGACAATCGCCGATACCTTTCATGAACATATTTCTTATAATTACGAAGGGAAAGCAGCTAGGCTGGCATCGCCGGCAAAAAGTGCTCGATGAAAATGAGTTTAATCAGTGCAGAAAATTATTTGCATACAAATTAAAAGCAAACGCGTCACCTGTGTATTGAACAAGTAAATTAGAACGGCTGACTATGTTTCGAGAGAATGGAAAAACATAATACAGGTTAAACATAGAAAAATACTTGTAAAATTTATGCGACTCACATTTATTTTTATATTGTTTCTAGAATTTACCACTCTTGTATGGAGGTTATTTTAGTTTTCGCGAACCTCGAAATTTTTTATGCAACTTGATCAAACGAATGGGAATGCACGAGTAATAATGATTCAAATGGATCATGTCTGGTATTATTTTAGTCTGAGAAAAGTCGCAACTGCGTTAATAAAAGTTTCATAGAAGAATAGTTATTAACAACAAAAGAGTAATCACAAGATTTTGTACTTTTCTTTTCTAAATTCCACTTTAGGATATTAATATTAAAGATGTTCTGGAGGTATATACAAACGCAACAAAATTATGAAAAATTTGATGAGATATAATTCTTACTAAATTAATGCAATTACCAAAGTTTAGATTCGATTCACTGCACCGTTTAATATTTATAGCAATATTTGCACATTTTAGCATGTCTTCTTATGGAGAATTCATAAAATTCCACTTCAAACCTTATTTAAACCTTGAAGAAACACAACTAGAAACTCTATTTTTTAAAATATACATATTAAAATTTAGGTAATTAATTATGTTCAAAATTTATTAGGATTCACTAAACAGTTACAGAGCAAAAATTATAAACTGTTATTTTAACTATTTATTTTCTATAATAATCATGAATATTGTTTTCTGAGGTATTTTCAATTTATTTAAATATTTATTTTTAACATTTTATTACGTAATTGTATATTATGAATATCACAAATTTATTATCTTGAAGTTCAAATCAGGGGGTACAATCATTCGCAAAAGTCATTTACAATTTTTTATGATATGAAGACAATTTGATTAAAAAATAAATATAACATGAAATTCACTAATTAAACGAAATCTTTTTATATTAATCTTTTTTTTAATACAAAATATACTCATGAATGGCTTTCATTGCCAATACATTGATGGATTTTGAATTTCTTGCACTTCTGTCTCCCATTGTATCTCCAGAACATCCTTAAGAGGCATTTTGGTTCCTAAAATTTCACAATAAAACAAAACCAATAGAAATCTTTCGAACCATGTTTTCTGTTAGGTTTTCGCGCAACGACGCAATTTTTCGGCGGTCCCGGGCAAATTACGGTTTCGCGGACGGGCCACTAATAAAGATGAAGGATTAATGAAAAATTCATTAACGACGGTCTGGGGAAAAACGCGGAAACGGACCGTTACGGTTGGCGAACGTTTACAACGGGCATTGTTCTGTCGCGGACGGTCGTTCCCGTCTAATTTCGTTGGCCGCCGCTGAAAAACGGTAGGTATTCCGTTGTCGCATTTTCTAGTTGTTTATGACTGGACAATTGAAATTCCTCCGGCGGGGACGTTCGTTATCCTCGGATCGCATCTGCGCTTTTGGCGTCGCTTCAAACACGCGACGACGCGCGCCGCGTTCGATCTCTGCGAAGGTTGCTCGCGTGATCGCGGCGCGTCGCCGGATTGCAGATATTTATAAAGCGGACGCGAATTCAGTTTGCACCGCGAAAAAATGACAACGCACGTGCCCGTTCCGTTCGATCAGCATCACGCTTTAATTAACGCTCCGATGAAACTTCCCGGGAAAACGTTGTTCGTCGGATCTCGTCGAACGCTGTATCGCGAAATTGCCTCGGCCCTCGTTTTGCATAGCTCTTTTTGCCCACCGTTCGACTCGCGCTGCCTGCAAAATGTAGAACCGCTTATATCATTAATCTCCCCGGGAATATCCACGCGCTAAAAGTTTGGAGAACGTTCGACTTCCGGAGGGAATAACTTCATTAACATGTTCGAATTGTTTCATCAGACTTGAAAATTTATTTCCGCGGCGATAGATGGAGCGTGTTCGACTCGCTTATGCTCCATGGGATAGGAGAGAATTGAAAATCCAACAGATATCGAGGTTCTGGTTAGGGGTTTCCTTTATGATCTATACAAGGGGGTGAAAAGGAGTTGCAACTTTTGTATGAGGAATATTTTATTTGTGGTCGGATTTGCTTGAAACTTGGTCTTAATGCTCTTTGATATAATTAATAAAACAACTATTTCGGCATTTTTAAAATTCGACCTCTAAGGGGGTGGAAAGGGGTTGCAACGTTTGTATGACGAATATTTTATTTGTGGTCAGATTTGCTTGAAACTTGGTCTTAATGCTTTTTGATATAATTAATCAAACACCTATTTCGGCATTTTTAAAAATTCATCCCCTAAGGGGTGAGAAGAGGTTGCAACGTTTGTATGAGGAATATATTATTCGTGATCTGATTTACATCATACTTGGTCTTTTTTAATGCTCATTAATACAATCTGAATTGGGGTGAATGGGGGGTTAAAATGTTTTATGGAGCCACAATATCAATTTTCGAGGGCATTAAACAGTTTCCTGTACGAGCGAAGCTGCGGGGGGAAAGCTAGTTATAAATAAAAATATCACGAATAGCTAACAGACTCGTAAAAAATTTGAAGAATAAAATGTTGTATACTAGAATATTACAGAGATGTAAATAATAAAAATTCAAGCATACTGCGAACTTTCGAGCCGCGATGTGCGCTCGTATATTTAATTTTAAGTAGATATTATTAACTGTATTTGCAACTGTACGAAATTAAAAATGAAGTTTAACTAACCGGATGCGATCGCCGACTGATGATTCGTTCTCGTATCCCGTTTCAGTCACAGAGAGACTAATACGCTCGTAACAATAATGAGGTAGAAATATTTTTACTTTGCTACGTCATAAACTAGGACACGGTTTTTACGACATAAACGTAACGAATAAAAATTCGACCCGGACTGAGCTTGTAATTAAGAAGGCTTTTATTTATGCATTACAGGCTACCGCAATGTGGCCTGGAGCATTGAAGTTGTTCGTGTTAATAACGGCCCTGCTAAATGCAACAAGGTACGTTCTTCTTCACCTTTTATTCTTCACAGACCAATAATAATCTGCAGCGAAATATTATACGTTTTTCCGCGACTTGAGACAGCGTTGTTCATTGACAAAAAAATGTATAAATGTTCTAAATGCATGCATACAATTATTACAATATCATAACTATTAAAAGGTAAATGAAATTCTCGGAGGGCATTTTCTTCAATCAATTACAAAGCTACTTTTATTCTTTCGAATTGTTCCAATAATATATCGAATAATCAAGTTTCAATTTGATCGGGAAATAATTTGATGAATGGTGTCTTGGTAAAAAATCTATAAAATGGTGGTTCTACCTGAAAAGATGTTCAATAAAATTTTTTTATACACAGCGTCGTTTTCGAGAAAGTCGACTTTGCACAAACTGGAAGTAGCTCGTGTAACTCGAAAACGAAGTCAGTTACGAAAAAATTTCATTGGACATTTTCGATCAGTTATCTCTCGAAGAACCGCCATGTTTTTTCTCGCGGTCACGAGTTGCAAGACACCGAATGTATCGATCGATAACGAGTCCGGGCGTCGTGTACACCTTTCGCACGAATCCCTCGCACCTGGTTGCAGATGTATGTCGAAGGAGAAGAACTTTCGGGAGAAGGAGAAGGCGGTGTTAGACAACATTCTAGGACCAGGACTGTACGATGCCCGTATCCGGCCCAGCGGCGAAAACGCAACAGGTGAATACAATCGATATTTTCGTTTTTCTGTTTTACATCCACCAGTTCCTTCCAGTCTCCCTCGACCAACAGAAAGAAAAGAATTGAAACGAAAAAAGGAACCGAAACCGACCAGTAAAAGAAAAGAGAAAAACTATAACACGGTCGGGCACCATTAGGAGACACCGACATGTCCGACACCATGCTCGATACCACGGAGAAAGATAGTCAATTTGTTAGTCGTGCTGTCGACGAGAGAAACACCGCGATTTTCGCAGATTTTTCCGCGGCGGGAACCAACTCTGATCTGCGATAAAATTATTTCCGATGCGCTGCAAAATCGAAATTACGGGTCTTTGTTTCGCACGCGCGCGTGTATACAGGGTGAGTCACCAAACGCTTGTATCTCAAATATCTTTGTTGTTTCTAAAGATACATAAAATATGGTAAGGACAAAGTTGAATGGTACAATGGGGCTGACACGATGCAAAAAAAAATTTGTTTTTATGTCATTTTTTTTAGATATCAAGGTCACCTTGACTTTTTTTAAATGTAACCACCGTTTTTTAAACACCTACAATGATAGTCCCTTTCATTAGGAATTCAGTGACTATAATTCGTCCAAGGTCATTCAACACCTTTCTTCATAAAGTAATCGGGCCTGTACTGCATTATATCACACTTTTCAGTCATTGAATATAACATAGCGGAATCGAGTTTGGAAACATACTGATAGTAAATAAGAATGCTGAATAACATTGAAGGACCTTAGTATGTTTACTTCAACTACGACCATAGTATGTTTACTATTTCCTACAAGTCTCAACCGTAATAAAAGTATTCTGCTTCCATATTAGTTTTATACGTTTTTCTGTCCTTGACCTTGAATGACCTTGGACGAATTATAGTCACTGAATTCCTAATGAAAGGGACTATCATTGTAGGTGTTTAAAAAGGGGTGGTTCCATTTAAAAAAAGTCAAGGTGACCTTGATATCTCAAAAAACATGACATAAAAACAATTTTTTTTTGTATCGTGTTAGGCCCATTGTACCATTCAATTTTGTCCTTACCATATTTTACGTATCTTTAGAAGCAACAAAGATATTTGAGGTACAAACGTTTGGTGACTCACCCTGTATGTGTAGAATACGCCGAGCGATCTACGCAATTTTTGGTTCGCGGGTTCTCTACTTACAGGTCTCCGTTTCACGCACGTTAAGCACACATATTCCGCGGTCCCCGCGCAATTTTCAGTATTTAAAGGTCTCTGTTTTATATGTAAATAGAAGTGGGTTAATACCCGTCGTGTTTTCATTTGTATAATGGCGGGAGACGCCGGGAATCAAGTGCTCGAGCTCTTAATTAAACTGCGAACATTTTCATCTGGCGAGAAGCGACACCAGAAAATGGAAGTTTTCTAGTGTTTTTGCAAATAGGTCAGTTTTCGCGCGATGTAGACCCGAAAGACTTGGTGCGTTGTTTTAATTTCTTAAAAATAGATACTGCAGAAATTTGTATCGAGAATTCGTATGAGAAGCCACGAGCTAAAAATCGAAGAGACCGCACCGCGTTGAACAGATGCGAAACTAAGGCTAGTAATTAAATTTGTCGGAATGGGGATTTTGAATTGCCGTACACGACCGATAATGTGATTTACATTAAAAGCCAGGACCTCCATTTTACGATCTAGAAACGAGAATCGAGCGTTTTGGCCCTTGACCAGCAAAGTTTGAAGCTCGACAGTGCCTCGAGGGTCAAGCTTCGAAAAAAGCTGGCTTCACAGATTCTACACTCCTTCCTTCGTCGACGTGACTCGAATTCTTCCCTGCATCGTCCACTAATCGACTTATTTTCAGAGAGAATAGACAGTGTTGAACAATGCTGTCGACGAACACCGTGTTCGATTTATATCTTCGGGATGCGAAGAGTCCGAGGTTCGAGGATCTCGATTTCGATCGGTTAACCCTCTATGACACTGTCCTTTCGAGTTTGATAAAACGTAGTTCGATATACAACGAACCAATGAGAATCCTAATTTAATAGGAATTTATTTATCAACGCAAGGTTCGATCAGTTTCTACAACAATTCTAGCAAAGTTTGAAGCATACCCAAACCTTTCTTTTCCCGTGAACAATTAAACATTTGATTAGCAAAACGTGGCCTCGAGCAATAAGATTCCACCGAATCGACACGTTTGGGTATGCTTGAAACTTTGCTAGAATTAAATAATTAATTAGTTTATCGATCGTAATTTATCTTTCAGATATTATGAATTTTATTCTCGGCGCAAGGCTCGATCATTTTTCTACACAACAAATAGCCATATTGTAGGAATACTAAACGCTGGATTCGGGTATGAATCATCCTGTTCAACAACCACGTTAGCTATTAAAAATGTTGCCCTGCCTTATACACGGGGTGTTCGAAGGCAATTTGAGAAACGTATTTATGCTGAATGGTGACAGATAAAGCTATTTGTTGTGTAGAAAAATGATCGAACCTTGCGCCGAGAATAAAATTCATAATATCTTTATCCTAGAATTGTTGTAGGAACTGATCGAACCTTACGCTGCTAAATAAATTCCTATTATCTTAATATGTCGATCGCGATAAAAATTACTTATAGAACCCTAATACATTGGTATGGAAAAAATATACTATATTCGAAGGAGCTTCGAAGATTTATCTTGAGACTGAGATATAGTTCCCTTTGTAGACGGGTGTCCGAAGAAGAAGGTCAACTTCTCGTTTCTAACTAGAGCGATACGTGCTCTTGCCTACCTGGAATATTTCAATTTAAATTTCTAATGGGTGTTTTGAGCAGCGCACTCTCGGTTAAAGATCCTCGTTTGGTTAAAGGTCATTCGAGGTAGTTGAAGGTCAACTGTCAGAGAATATAATAGGCTAGTCGAACGAATAGGTCAACGCCTGATGATTCGCGTGTTTGATATTTCGCACATAAATGCGAACTGTGTCAACTCGATCAGAACCATTGTTTGGGTTTTGCGATACTTGGAAGCGATCATATGGGAACGACGTGTGGACAATCGAGTTGGAAAGATGGGAAAACGTTTAACCGGTTGTTCGAGGTAAATTACTTTTCGTAGTGAATTGTCGAGGTAAACTATTGCGTGTATCGTGTAGACGATCCACGCCGATCTCGAATAATATTTAAATAGAGAACAACTGTCTTCCTCGTCACATTCGCCAAAAATTCACTTCCATTTCTTCCACGAAAACCAGCCACTTAAACGTTCTATTTTCTGGTTAGAGATTACAAATCGTAGTGAACAAAATCGAAGAAATTCTCTAATATACCACATTCTATTTTGTAATTATTATATTCTGTTTTTTATGTGGCATATGACGTTTTGTTTGTAATTATGTTAAAATAAATCTCGTACGAGATTTTCTAATAAAAAAAAACTAAATCTGTACACTAGCACGGAACAAATCTGAAAGATGGTAGTATCGTACCACTCGAAAGTGGAAACGTTCTATTTTCTGGTTAGAGATTACAAATCGTACTGAACAAAATCGAAGATCCTAAATCTGTACACTAGCACGGAACAAATCTGAAGGATGGTAGTAATCGTACCACTCGAAAGTCAGCTTGCAAAGGGGTTAACCGATCCCGGATTTCGTTCGCTTCTTTATGTCGAGGCCTTTTATTTTCCCCGGAGGCCTCTTGCCAAGTAGACTCGTGTGAATCGTCGATTCCGAGGCACACGAAACAGAAAAAGGCTAGGACAATGTAGAAGAGAAAAGTTCCGCATAGTCTCCCCATGGAGAGAGACGGCGAGGAAGCACGTGCGGTTAGGCGAATTCGTCGTCGAGCATAAACGTTCCGGTTGATGGAACGTTCGACGAATGCTCCATGGCACGTTTCCGATACCGATGACGAACAACAGCGCGATACGTTGGCAACGGTGACGGCCGCGATTTGTTTCGCCGCGGATCTAGGATCTATTGCGTACGCCCACGCACACGCACACTGTCAATTGTACACCAATGATACCGACAGTGTTACGCGGCCGACACTGTTATCTACCTGTCACGTCTCCCGGAGACTGATTGGCCGAGTCCCCGATAAAGGCGCGATATCCTTTGCGCGTCTGGACGCAGCGTTTTGTTATCGTATCGCCTTTTATGCTCCATTCGTCGTACTTCCTCGGAACTGCGTCTACGCCAAGAAACGGTATCGCAATTTTACAAAGCGAAAATACAAACGAAGCGGAAACTTTTCTTCGCAAAAACAAGGGAAGACATACCAAATCGCATCATAGGAACGCAAACTCGTGCATCCAGAGGCACAGCAGACAGCTACGACGAATGGAGTATGGATCGCGAAACGCTGCGTCCAGACGAGCAAAGGAGATCGCAGCTTAAGACGGAATTGTTCCAATTGTAAATTGGTCCGAAAGACAACGCTCCTTCTGTGATCGAGCTAGACTACATTGCTAGCTATTCGCTCGATTTATGCGAGTCTTCGATTACGATGTTCGACCAATAGTATACTCTTCTAGAACGTGGTATAGAGTAGCAGAGATGGGCTAGTTGTTCATGACCATTTAGACAGTGACCAATGAAAAGAACAAGGTCCTCGAGAATCGTGAGATTTGGTCTGGAAACTTTTGTTGGTGGATTATTTGGGAATGTAGATTTGAATCGTCAGGTTGTGATTAAAAGTATGTGTATTCTTCTAGACTGCGGATTTTATGCATTTATGACAGTGCTGATGAACTAGAACTCATTAAAAGTGATGGTGATTCAGAGTTTCAAATTGTGGACGGTTGTTGACAACCGACTCGGACCAACGGCCTCGAGTAACGGTAGCTCTTGTTTGTATACAAGAGTGAAAGAAAAAGGTGCCGTTTCTTCTAACTATTGTTTTGACTTTGGCACCGCGGCTGGTAATTTCCACAATTTGAAACTCCAAACGGTTGTGTAACACACGATCGGGTTATTCGTCGACTATTTAAAGGCCCTCCCTTGGCGGAAGGCTGACTTTTCAGTTGTAACGACAGCTTTCAATTCAGATATCAACATAGATTCTTTTCGATTGCGACAATCGCTGCGTAAATTATATTAAAGATTCGTTCGTTCGTCGTCTCGACTATCGTTTGCTTTTCATCGCGCCGTGTTGCGTGCATTGCCTCGCGAGAAGAAGATCGTCCGCTCGTTCGCGCTCAAGATTATCCGTTCGCGGTGGTCCTCGACTAGGACCATTCAAGATCATCCGTCGTGCAACAAGGCAACGACTAACACGCCGCAAGATTTCCGTTCCGTTCTATTCGTCTACATCGCCACGAACTGAATTAAACTTTAATAAAGGCAGTGTGAAACACACGTTCGATCTGAGCGGTCCCGGCATTAGGCGCCTCCGACCGTTGGTCAACGCCGAACAAAAAGTGTTGAGGAGGTTCCATAAGATATGTATCTTTCTGTAGACTGCAGATTGTATAACAGCGTTGATCACCTGTGAAACTTATTAAAAGTGTTTAAACAGATTTAATAAGATACGTGTACAAGGTGAGTCACCAAACGTTTGTACCTCAAATATCTTTGTTGTTTCTAAAGATACGTAAAATATACTATACGTCGGATACACTTATCAGAGTTTAACATTCCTTCAGAGCTCGTTTACAACAATGTATCGACGCAGACGGCCATTCTGCTTCAATATTTTAGTTTTATACGTTTTTTCTGTCCTTGACCTTGAATGACCTTGGACTAATTATAGTCATTGAATTCCTAATGAAAGGGACTATCATTGTAGGTGTTTAAAAAAGGGTGGTTCCATTTAAAAAAAGTCAAGGTGGCCTTGATATCTCCTAAAAAAATGACATAAAAACAAAATTTTCTTTTGCATCGTGTCAGCCCCATTGTACCATTCAACTTTGTCCTTACCATATTTTACGTATCTTTAGAAACAACGAAGATATTTGAGGTACAAACGTTTGGTGACTCACCCTGTATAAACATCTTATCCTAGATAGAGTTTATTCATTTATCTTTTGAAAAGACGCTAGTGAAAAGGATGAAATAATATTAAAAGGTTACTTAACACATATTCTCTGACAATTAAGTCTGTTGATACTTAAGTCTCCAGAATATCATCAAGTATTTCATTGGGTGCAGAGACTTGCACCCGAACATTTCCATTCGTATAATGGTAATAGAATCTATAAAATTTTTTGAGGCATCAATTTTTATAGGTTCGTTCGTCAAATTGTATATCTGCATGGAGATCCGCAGTCTCATTATTATTCGTTCATCTTATTGGCATAGCACGTGTGCCAGTGAACTATAAAAGGTTAATCTCCTTAATGCAAGCATTGGTGATAGTTGGCAGCTGCTATCGGGTCAATCCACGAGTTGGCACTAACTTTCGGCATACAGTATTCATACTTACATCCATTTTTAAGTATTGCAGGCTTTCATGACCTTTTAATGATTTAATGATGTTTCTTAACTGAAAACTGTTTTCTTCATTTTGTAGATTTCCTTTGATGAAATTAGACTTTAAAAAGTGTAAAAAACCACATATTCGAAAACAGACCAAAACTCCTGAACTCGAGTGTAGTGTGCTTTTCACCACTGATTAACCGAGAGAAATCGAATTAATTGTTCGACCATCAAAAACGAAGCACACAGACTTCTTTCTCTCCACCGATCACTATACTCTGAATGAAAATGACGCCCACCTCTGTAAAACAAAGAGAAAGAGATCGTAACAGTGGATCGTAGATTGTATTTTCATCATTTTTTTTTTTGGTTTTTGGAAAACGTTGCCCGAAATGGACAGGGAAGAAGGGGGAGGATGCTACATTGTCGAGAAGAATGTAGCTCGAGGGGGTAGCGAACAAACGTTTTCATTTTTGCTTTTGTGGAGTGTTCAGTAGAATCGTTCGGTCGGAAATTGGATATTATCAGCAATTTCTGAATCGACGAATTTCGAGTTGTTTCTCAGATGTGTCGCTTTTTTGCTTTTTGTTTCGAGTTGAGAGGAATCTTGTATACATTCAAACCATTTCAGGACGATGGTTCTGAAGACGTTCTTGTGTCTGTGTACTAGGTCGTAATTAGGTCGTTGATGTAATTATTAACTTAAACGATTTTCAATTGGCCACCGCTTCATTTTATTAAAAACTTCCGACAATTAGCACTCTTAATGCTGCGCGAATTTTGCCCATAGAATAACGTTATTAATAACGGCTGTTAGTTACTCGATAAAAAAAGTTTACACTCGATATTGTAATCTAGTTAATTTCAATATTAATAAATCAAACTCGAGTAGCGATCACTTAAATATTACTGTACTGTAAATATTGCAGTCGTATAAATCGAAACAATTTTCACACAATTAAATTTATTTTCCACTCGCAATAAATTCGTAACAATCCAACTGTGGTTCTGAAAATTACGTAATTATAATTGTACTGGTCATATGTATATTAATATGTTAATCATTTTTCTCCCGGCATTCAGCGTGTTAATTTTCATTTTTCAGTGACACAGGCGTCGGACTTTTTTAGGAGTCCAGACTGCTCGAATGAATCTTGCCACTTATGGCAGGCAGCCTTATGGCTCGACTGGCACGAATCATTGAATTCCCAGGCGTGCGTCTGACATAAACGGCACTTATACTACTTGATGCGAGTGCCGTAGCCAGACTACGTCTGTATTTTACCGCGATTGTTCACTTCATTGTGTTCCGCCAGTTTATTCAGTCGGCGCCTGCCGCAATGTTAACATTACTACCGTTATTATTTCCATTATTATTCCCATTATAAATAAACGATACGAATAATTACGGGCCGAGGAAAGGGCCGATTGATCATATTCGTGGCAGCGATGCCGAACAATCGTGAAATATATTTGCAAACTGTTCCGTCGATTTCCTGTCATTTGTTGCCAATCTTTTGACACGTTCGGCTATCAATCCCATGGGATTACAATGAAAGCAAATTGAGATCAATTGTTATTACGGCACACAATTTGGTAAAAACGTTTCGTTATTGCGTTATTGTACCGAGTGGAGTTTAAATATGACTATGTTTATATTTGTTTAATTCAAATCGAATTCAAATTTTATTGTTGCTAGTCGACATCACAGAAATATATAATATATAATAGACGTTATATGTTCATAAATATATAATAGACATTATATATATATAATATATAATAGACATTATATGTTCATCAAGATATAATAGATATGATATATTATATATATATATATATATATATATATATATATATATAATATATAATAGAAATATATGTATAATAGACATCATAGCTTCAGAAAATTAAGATATTTTTAATTTCGTCCGAAGTCAGTTTTGTTTATTTAATTCCCGACAGAGTATAATTCGTGAACAAGAGGTCACCATTGTAGTCAAGCTGTTAACGGTTTAAATGGTCTATCGAAAAGTGCAATTTGTTTGATTCGACCGCGGGTGTCAGTAGAGCAATAATTAAATGGCTGCGGAAAATATTTTCGAATCCCCGCGGCGGTGTGTCGATTCTTTAACGCTGTGCACAATGTAGTTTGTTGAAAAATATTTCACCATTGTAATCAACGTGTCGGCGCTGAAATAGCTTGGAGAAATTGCGAATTTGTTTAATTCCACCGCGCATCGACGTGCCGCTAGAACAATGGGTGCCGAGTCAATGAAATATGTATTCGACGCCTGTGTCCAATTCGCGAAAATCCTTTTTCTCGCGCGTTGCGCGAGTTGTTTCGCGGGGATCGGCACGGTTGTATCGACCGGTTTTCCGTTGGTTTCGACGTTGTGCTCACGGCACAGTTTTCCATCGCATTTAACCCGGCAGCGTCGACGTGTCCGCGGCAAGAAAATTATGCGACGGCATTGAACGCCTCGGAAAATTGGACCGCGCGAGTGTCCCCTATTGTTTCGATAGGGTCAGACACACGGAGTCCGCATCGTCGATAATTACAGTCGACCACATGCAGTGTATCGCCTGGAGATCCATGCTGCGGGCGACGTTGCGCGACAATTTTTAACACGTACATATATTTTGTATATACATACGTATATATGTATTCGGACACTCCGTGTTGCCGTGTTACCCCTAATTATCGTGGAACGAGCGACGTGTCCCCCAGCCTAGGCTAATTTGAAAGCAAACAAATGAGAAAGTCGTCTGACATTAGCTTCTCATTCTGCGATACTCGGGCCGCAGTACTCTAGCACATAATCTCGGTACTGGCTGAAAGAAATACAACAATCCCCTCGGAGCTCGTTAATTACTCCGACAAAATATTCTCGGTATGCGCATCGACTTTGCAGTTATTATTACAATTTATCAGGAATTTAACGACCGCTTTGAAACAACTGCATTTCATTTCGAACGAGATTTCACTGCAGTTTCGAACAAAGAATCTCGCCACCTAATTAATACAAATTTATACCGAAGGATTATTACACAAGTACGTTTTCCAATTTATCATTGAAACATTTCGATATTTCTTTACGCGTTGTTTTCGAACAAACATTTCTCACATACAGATCGAAACTTAAACAAACGTTTTCATCTCAACGAAACGTTTCCAATAAAAACATTTTTCACGTTTTCAATTGAAGTACTCTCTTTTTTTAGCAAATAGTTTTGATACATATAGATTGAAAGATAAACAAACGCTCCACTTAATTAGAACTTGATGAATTACTTTGGAATGTTTCTTTGGAATTTCTATCCGCAGTGTTTTATTAAATGATTTCAATATAGAGGGTTGAATTTGAGAGAAATATTTTAGTTGGAGCTTATTAACTAGCTTGAAAAAAGATACCACGTTTCAAAAGGGGCTTTTTTCCACGATGTTTATCTCGACTGACTAAAAAATTTCAATTTCGATGTTGGAACGGTTTTCCATTTGCCAGGAAAATAAAAATATAGGATTTTCACCTATCTTTGACGCGAACTTTGTCGAATTAAATTGATCGCAACACGTTCTATACAACGGGGTCACATCTCCCTCGAAAAAATTGATACTCGTTCTCTCGATGATTACGATAAGAGGGGAAATCGATTTGACGGTTTGGCGAAAGCACGAATTAATATTTGATGCGGTTGATAAATTCATATGAATGATTTTCAATGCGCAGGTAAGACAGTAATCCTTTCTAAGCTGCTTGTTAACGAACATACGAGACCAAGTAAATAGGAGAAGACACTGGAAGTAAAAGGAATTATTCGCCTCGTGCACATCCAAGCACAGTCGCCTTAATGTTCGTACAGCTGCAAACGTGTAAAGACCAACTGCACCGTTTCCGTCTCTCAGTATATTAGTCACATATCTTGCAAATACGTGTTTCTTTGACGATTACAACACCTAATCGATAGGTCTACCGGTGTATACGGCACGTACGAAACCCGGTTTAAAGTATCCGTGGTCACAGCACTTTGCCTCTAGCTTCCGAATTTGCTTTTAGCCCATTTTCTTTCAGTGACGTACATCGCGTGACGTGGAATCCAGTTTAGCCCGGCGCAGATTCGCTTCTCTACATCGTTTATCCGTTTACTACATATTTAAACAGTTCCAATTAATAGACGACCAATTCCCATCACTCGACACTTATTTTCGGAAACCTGTCAGCTCTTTGCTAATCGCTTTATATCGAGATAATTGGCAGCAGACAGAAATATTTCGACGGAGATTAATTTTCAATTGCGAATCGCTTGATTAATACCATTTTCCGGATGTCAGCAAACGTTTATACTTGGAATCACGTTTTATATTTTGCCGAGATCGAGTTTTGCTACTTCTACTTTTCGTAACTTAGGAGGCAACATTTTTTTGTTGCTGTAGTTATGTTGTGCAAGAATTATGCTCGATTCCTCATCACGTGTCGTACAATTCTCAGATTCTTACATACGAGGCTCTTCGCAATAGCAATAAACAAATAAATCGTAAAGTAGGTTACATCTTTCATGAAAAGTATTTTTAAAAATGTTCTTTTTGTCGATTTTCAATTATTTTGTGTACTGTCTGATCATCGCTCGCTGTTTCTACTAACAACTTTTCGTTCAATACGTTCCGTTAAATACTACTGTTTCTTAAACTATTAATAGATTTCGTGCAGATTGGAAATGTTCGGTACACAAATTTCGAAACATTCTGAATTTCATTTCTGGCATAAAGGCTTATCTTAATCGTAACATGCGATTGAAATGTTCCTGAAATGTCTGTAGCACCATTTAACTGAACGCAACTATAAGTAGAAACAATCAGCACTGGTCAGACACGCGAGCCGAATCAACTGAACCGTACGCGAGGTTAATCTACTCATTAAATTTAATTTTCTCCGAGACACATTTCTACGCCCTTCCGATTCGCACGTACTGGGTCATCCAACAATTAACGCAAATGTATTTACATACTTTTAAAATGTAATCACACTTGCCTTCTACATATAACTCTGTACATTGCATAAAGCTAGAAATAAACGTACAAAGTTTGCAGAAAGTGAGAAGTGAATTAACCCTTCGCTGCGTAGTGTATCATATCTGATACATTTAACAAATCTGGTATTTAGTAAGTTATTAATTGTTTATATTTTATATAAATTTTAATTT
>CM052326.1:14036453-14054649 GCA_028455615.1 Lasioglossum zephyrum | reverse complement strand
AACACCATCAGATTCCGATGTATTTTTCTGTCACAAATAGACATTTTTGACTGATGTGATGGGGCACAGCGTGGTGTAGTTAACTTTCCTCTATCAAATGAACCCTTGTGCAGCTCAAAATATGCTCTTATAAGGTAAAAAACTCGACAGCCCGTGATTGCATTCAATTTCCCCATATTCCATTCATGATGCCAGACTCTAAAGCAAGACTAGAGCCAATTTTAGTTCAGCTAGTTAGACCAGATGGCGCCTAGTCAGGACTGTCAACGAGGAATCGTAACAACAAAAATATATGGGGCTTGATTAGTGTCTTTTAAAAAAGACAATAATAAAAAAGGGAAAAACGTGGAATCATAGCAAAATTGAAGCGTTAGACAGATACATATGTATGTTTATCAGTGTTACCACAAAAAAACCCTTGTCTCTTAATTCAAATCTGAGGCGTTGTACGACACAGCCACTGTTAAAAAGAAAAAAGAATCGATAGGGAGAGTATACGATCACGGAGTTACAGAAAAAAATGAGTTTGAAACAATAAATAGGGAACGCACACGATCGCGGAGTGTTTTCGAAGAAAGCTTCGAAATGTGATAATAAAGAAAATGAACAAAATCGGAAGTTGATATCTAAATCAGTTAGGGAAAGCACAGGATCACGGAGTTAGAGAAACACGCTTCAGAAAGTTAAGCGAACAAATTCTGAAATTCATGTCGAAGTAGAGTATTGTAAGACACGGAAAAAGACTGACTGACTAAAAAGGGGCTCTGTTGTTTTTGCCCTTAGATGGGCCGACCATTGTCCGGGTAAACCTGTTTGTGCGAAGCATCGCGACAATTAGTGACATCAAGATGGTAAGTATAACCAATTAAACCAGTCCAAGAATCTTTAACTGCGGCGCAACGCCATTTCTCTCTTGGCCGGGTACTTTTTCCTTATTTTTCTGTTGCTTGCAAGACTTGAACGTAGCCGCAACCATAGGTTTAGAGCGTTCGGTGAGAGACTATATTATGTGCCATGAAACGGATGTCGACGACGAAAATCGACTACCGCCACAGTGGTCGGAATCGCGAATCTAGCAGGTCAAAAGTCGAGAACTAATCTTTTGAATAAATTTGATTCGGACGTGTCTAACTAACAAGACGTGTATAAATGGACATCAGAAATAAAAAGAGCACAGAAAGAAACAACGAATCGAGAGGTTTCTCGACGCTCTGAGGTAAGTCAGTATACTTTTGATCTGTGTGCTGTTCTAATCATTCTCGGAGTTGAGTTGTGGTGTAAAAACGTTTTTTTTTTTGAGTGAATATGGATGATAATCGTGAAGGTAAGTTTCAACATATCATTTGTCGTTAGATGTCCTTCCAGTTGAGCAAGAAACATTTGCAATGATAATATATTAGTTTCATGTCCAAGTCGTCGTATTAATGATAAGCTTTTACTTTCTTGCATCAAAACTTTCATGAACACGTTCTTGCCCGTTTGGAAGTGATAATAAAATTGATATTAATTTAACATCTTATCGAGACTCAACGAGGATAAAAGTTTTCTGAAACAAGCAACAAATTGCTTCCATTATGTCGTCAGTATTCAATTTCGAAGTCAAGACGAATCCAATACCACGGCTCAGTTAACTAATAGGAGAAAATTACATAACTTCTTTTTTTGAAAATATTGAAATCTTTATTATACATTGTCGTAGCTTACGTCAAGACGATTCCAATGACCTACTACGACTTCAAGTCTTAAACTAATGCTAAAGTAATTTTGACCCGCTGGATTCGCGATTCCGATCGCTGTGTGCACCGCAACGATGGCAGCCAGGCTAGCATCGTGTTCCTTCCCCGTTATTATTGTTACATTACCGTAGCTTGACCACCCACAACCCTAACCCTACTGTCGCACCAGATCAAATCGCGATTTCCGCATGAACGCGCCACCGGAAACCACTATGCATAGAACGAGGTCTCTAGAAACTGTACTTAATCTTCGACGAAAATAAGAAAGCTTACTTTCCGTGGCAGACACTTTGTTTTCGAGAAAATTTCATCCAATTATACAGAAAGAATACTATAATCAAACTTTTCATTGTATACTAGTAAACTAACATAGAGATGGGCACATAAATGTTTTATTTATGAGATGCAGCGTTATAAATGTTCACTGTGAAAATTAAAGATCTTTTTAGTTTGATGAAATTAAGTTCATTCTTTGCTAAAATCAATGAGTTATTTTTCACCACTTTTTCTTGAAAATTTTTAAATACACTTTTCAAGCACACTTTAATAGTGTCTATCTGACCTTCAGCAAAGTTTATTACTGTTTTTACAACGTCATATAAAGAATTGCGAGGACACGAACAAAGAAAACAGAATAAGATCATAATAAAACGAGAAAGAGAGAGAGAGTTTAAAAGGTTTTATCTGGTATAAAATTTAGGAACGATAAAACACGTTGAATCTCTGAAATAAAGTATTTACGGTTCGTGTTTGTGAACGGGATGTTTTCTTTTTTATCGCGGCGATAGGTAGAATGCACTCATATAAAATTTTATCTGTGGTGGGAACAGCTAGTTTAATATCGCGGCACCGTGAACCGTCCGCGGCGAGTAGAAAGAGCGAGTAATGGCCAGACGCGCTGCCGCTCAGGCATGTCCAATAACAAGCGTGTTTGACAAATTTTCAAATGAATTTTCTGGAAAACGAAGTCTCGTGACCCGGGAAACGACGAGCCTGCCTGTTCTTTCATCTATCTTTACCCTTTGAGATTCCACCCCTTGTCTCGAACTTTCTTTCGCGGAATCGTTCGAATTACTCTGTTACCGACACAAGTTCAGAGAAAAAGGAACTCTATTAATTTAATTAATCAGACGTTAAATATACACGTTTAGTTTTTTGCAAGTTCTTCTTAAAAGCAATTGAAACTAATAAATGAGGTCCGATATTTTACATTAAATAACCTAACTTTTCCTTTCTTTCGATCGACAGTTATTTATAAATATTTGAATGTTATTGGCGCGCTGGTACGATCATTCTTGACAATAGTTAAGCTATTTTGCAAATTTACATAAAATATTTCGACGTTTCGATCCACGATTTGGATCATTTTCAAGAAACTTATTTCATTGTAATTGCGTCTGCAAGAATTCGTTTCTAATTAATACATGGTTGTTAGACCAAATGCAGAAAAAGGAAACAATACCTTAAAAACCCAATCAGCAGAGAAAGAAAAAAGAAGAATATAACAATTATAATTGTATGAATACTCACTTGCTTAGCCCAAATTAGTTATTAGTTTAAATTCTTTAGAGTTAGTGAGAACGTAGAGAAGATATGAAACGTAGACAGATATCCAACATACAAATGCTGTTTGTATACCAATCAAAACTGTTTGTAAAAAAGAAAAAAATAGACATTCCATTTACTTTTGATAATAAACTATAGCAAACATGTATTGGAAAAAAGCGATTACAATGAAATAAGTTTCTTAAAAATGATCCAAATTGTGGATAGAAACGTCGAATTTTATGTAAATTTGCAAAATACCTTAATTATTGTCAAGAATGATCGTACCAGCGCGCCAATAACATTTAAATATTTATTAAATAACCTAGCAATAGATTACTCGCAAGAATAACGAAAACATCAAAATATCAAAATTATAGGAGCTCGTCTCTCGTTGAGAACATTGTTAATAAACATAGAAAGTTCATTAAAGATGGTTTCTCGTTTCTAACCAACTTTAAGACAATTTCTGCAAACGATTCCATAATAGAATATTCGATCACTCGCGAAGCTCGCATGGAAATCTTTGCTCGGGGTTAGCGTTCGGAAGGCAAGGGGTCCCGGAAGGTGAGAAATAGAGGATCACGGAACGGCGAGGCTGAAAAGAACGAGAGATTCGATATGCATACGAGATTTCAGTTGGCGCGAATCGTGTGGAGCCTATGATCAATCGCAGCCGGAATCGATCGCAATCTGCATGCGTTGATTCCATTGCGGAGTGAAAAGCATCCGGCGCACAATTCCGCGGGAGTATTGCTCTATCGTACGCCGACTCCTTTGATCTCGGAACATTGTGTTTGGCGACGCCATAGACCGTCCATATAGTTTCTACAAAAAAACCCCGTACTTAAACCCCATCGATTCTATCACACCATCTAACCCCTCTACTTACTACGCCACAAGAACCCCCACCCAGCTCAGTTTCATCTGTGTCTACCTCGATACACCTCTCCATCTTAGACTGCGAAACGCCACACAAACAAAACTAGCATTCTAGCATAGACACAGGCATGCGGCATTGTTCTAGCTTCTATGTTTCACGTATGTACAATACAATACACGTTTCTATATACGCCCACGTAGGACATTGCACAGTGCCGAGGAAAACAAAGGAAAAATAATGAAAAAGAGAGATTGATAAAGAAAGTGAAAAGCGGAGGGAGGGAAGAGGCGAACGATAAAGGACAACGATGAAAAAGGAGGAGGAGAGAGGATTATATTGGCTGCGGTTCTTACTTAGGGTATCCGTGCGAGATCCTTCTCCGACATCGTCTGGCAACTAACCCAGACCCCTAACCCCCATAGTGCTTGACGATTAGTTAATGAGCCCGTTGATACGGTCCCAATGAAACACTCGTTACCCTCTGCACCTTGAAGCGAGCATGCCGAGGATCGTCGAAGCGGATCGTCGCCTATCGACCTGGTCGCTTTAAACGACCAGACGTGCGATGCGATGGGTTGAATCGGTGCAGGTCACGATCAGGGTTGCGTGAGAGTTGCTCCTTCTTCATGGTTGGAAGCGAGAATGGTGCTTCGAGGTTCTCCGCATGCTCCTCTGCAATTATAAGAGATCCGTTCGCGAACGTAGAGAAACCGAGCACAGCAGGTTCGTCGGAGGTAGTATGCCTAAGTCTCACGGTTGATCTATGGCCTGTTTTAGCGAGAATAGATGTGTGAAGAAGGATTACTGTTGACAGCGGAGTGTTTTATATGATTTGCTCTGGGGAATTGTTGTGGAATGATTTTAGGGTGTTCGAGGTACTCGAGCATGATACAGTGCTCCCTCTTGTGTGTTCAGTGTTTGTTGGTCTTTGAGGACTCGATGAATCGTCTTTCTATGGAAAGGAACTTTGGGGATAGGAAAGACCCTGCTAGATCTAATTAATGTCGAGGTTACACGCGGGATTAACCTATATTTAGGTAGATCGAAATGGGAAGAACTCTATAGCCACTGTAGATATGACGTAGGTCTGATAAGGCTTAATCTGGAATCAAGCGAGATTAATCCAGATCTTGTAAGAGCTAATCGAAGCGGAAGATAATTTGGATGTAATCCAGAACCGATGTGATTAACCCTGGGTAAACGGAGGTCTAGCTGAACCTAGTCAAAGTTATCCAGACTTGGTCTAGGATCTTATTCGGACCTAATTAATGATTTACCGAATGTGATCTTCTCACGAACCCCACTATGTTACTTCGTTAGCTGTCGGTAGGCGTGGCTTGCTACAATCTAGCTAATAGGAATTGAATATTACAAAACAAGGTGGAAGCAAGTCGGTAACTTATAGAACCATTCAAAGATCCTAATCAACGTTCTATACGATCACAAATTAACCTCGGATCTAACCCATCCTGTCATTAGTACGACCGTCAGTGGGTGTGGCTTGCTTCAGTGTTGGCGATACGAAAAATTACATAGAAAGATAGAAGCGATGAAAAGTCACTAACCTTCCTCCTTTACTCCTACCTTCTATGAATTCAACATAGTTCTAAATCTGACCAATCATCTTGTCACTGTGTCATTCTAGTAATTACCAGTGGGCGTGGCTTGCTTCGGTCAATCAATATAATACAGCGGAACCAGCCAGAAGCAAGGTACGAACCAATGAATGGTTAACTAAATCGTGACTAATACCCACACACCTAATTAATACAGTCTGTTTACTAATCTCCATTATATAATTTCGCCACTAGTGGGCGTGGCTTGTTTGCTCGCCGATGAAGACAGAACGGAATTGTCGCAAAATCGTGACCAGTTCTTCCTGCGAGCATCAAAAAGCCACAAAACTAACCAATGACCACCCTTGACAGTGGGCGTGGCTTGGTTTAGTCCAACATCCCAAAGAATCGCCGACAAAGACAGAAGCAAGCCATTACCCAACGAAACAATAATCGCGACCACCTCTCGCTATAAGCTCGTCTCCGGTCCCGAAGGCAAACAAAGAGGGAACACTGTATCTCTGAAAATAAAGCAACGATTCTGATTTCGATGCATCGCGCGCGGCGTCGTATTTTAGTCTGACATATTTTAGTATGACGTCGTCGAGTAGTTCCTTGAAATACATCTTAAAGAAAAGAGGTGAGGAGAATCATGCATACGAGATAGCACTTGAATATTCATTCGCGTGAATTGAATCTGATTTGTCGTTGAACGCGTCAGCCTCGGGTCGCGGCGCTAGCGCGTTCACGCGAAAACAGTTTCTTTATTTTGTTCTCGGTGAAAAAGAAAAAGTAGTCACGATGATACAGAGAGTAGCATATCGGCGTTTCTACAATGAAGGATCAGTTGACGAGCGACGCCGTTGGCGGGAGCAACGTGTCCGACGTCTTGTCCTGGTTCATGTAGGGCGGAATGGTACGCAGACACTCTGTATGGCTCAGGACGATACGCCTGGCTCGATCAGCCTGCGATTAGCTTACGAATCTTTCGATCAGAGATCAGAATTCACACGCGAACGCGACTAAACGAGTAGCTCTCGGAACAATCAAATTGCAGAACACGCGATATTCTCCATGTTCTATGTTCTTCCCGATTTGCTTCGAGCCTCGAACACACGCAGAGTTTTCCGAATTTTCAATAAATGCAAAGCTTTCTCTGATTCCTCTTTGAATGTTTTTCAAACGAAATGTTTCGCGACATCAGGGATTTTTAATGATATCGACGAAACACAGAATTATTCTTAAGAGTCGCGTCTGACCATCACTGGCTGTTTCTACTTGCAATCAGTATCAGAGTATACCTACACGAACTCGTAATAGACAATGATCAAATTCATTTGCAAGTAGAAATATCCAGGTCTAGTCAGACAAATTCAAACAATTATGCTACAAATGATCAAGACTCAAGGACACAAGGATTTATTTCTTGATTATTTCTTCAATAATTTTTTCCAGAGTGAACCAGGTTCTGGTTAAATTGTACGGAAAATTGAATCCCCTAATCAAGAAACACGAGTAAGAAACAGAAATGAGAAGAAAGGGAAGCAGGAACATTCTCGTTAATTACTGTTAAATCGTTAAGTGTCATGTCTGACCATCACTGGCTGTTTCTACTTGCAATCAGTATCAGCGTATACCTACACGAACTCGTAATAGACAATGATCAAATTCATTTGCAAGTAGGAATGTCCACGTCTAGTCAGACAAATTCAAACAATTATGCTACAAATGATCAAGACTCAAGGAAACAAGGATTTATTTCTTGATTATTTCTTGAATAATTTTTTCCAGAGTGAACCAGGTTCTGGTTAAATTGCACGGAAAATTAACTCCCCTAATCAAGAAACACGAGTAAGAAACGGAAATAAGAAGAAAGGGAAGCAGGAACATTCTCGTTAATTACTGTTAAATCGGGGAACATCGTTTTGCATTAATTGAACAGAAAACTGCACAGGTGAAAAAACGTTAACGACGACGAGTCGCGTTACACGGTCTGCTCGTTCGATGTATACGAAAGTTCTTCCCACCGGAAGTGAAGCAATTACGCCGCAAGCTCGTCGCGCGGCGTGTACTCGCTCCACCTAAAATTGATTACGATAATTACGTTGCTTCTTGGTTTCCCTTTTTCTCCAGTAAACTGGCGAGCGTTCTGAATACGTTCGAAACTTTTCGATTATGTAAATCGCAGTCGACTTTCCGAACACTTTACATTATGTTCACCGCGATGTCTGTTGGCTTTTTATAAAGTGATCGAGTTACAACTGCGGAATAAATATAGCGAGCAATTGCAACTAGCTGAAAAATAGAATCTCTTTGAATGCAATAAGCGATGTCGATATTCTACAATTAATTGAATGAAATTCGACGTTGACCAGGCATATTTTGTTAAGATGTTTTAGTCGAGGCGGAAAACAGGCGAAAAACGATTCGGAGAAAGTAAAAAAGCTCTGTGAACCGCGATGAACGTTCAGAATAATAAATCCTCGTTTTAATTACGGCTGGAGGAAAAGTCGAACGGGGAGCACGATTTTCGCGGGTGCATCGATGCATCATTAAAATGCAATTTCGTTCTCCTCAAACCGTCCGCGCCGGGCCGCGCGTGTAAAAACGAGTCAATTGCAAAAAGAATCGGGCCAGGTATACCTTTTAATTTGGCGAATCAATATTTTTACACTACGTCATCTCTCGGTTCCTCGTCCACATTTTTTTTTGCTCGTGCTCCGAGCAAACATTCCCTGACTCTAGTCACTAATATTTGCAGTTGCATAAAATATGAGGCACATTACACCGTGCCGACTATATTTGCAATTGCACGAAATACCTGGTATCAGCGCATTTTCCTGGTTAAAATGCATAAAATGCACCGGATCTTTTATGTTCGTCCTCGATCTGCATACACAAGTGTTTATGATCGGGGAGCTTGGACCACGGGCTGCTGGGAACGCGTTTTATTTACCGCCGAATTGGTTAACTGAATGTATTGTCAATTCAATGAAAATATTTATGACAATCAGGAAATAATAGGAATTAATTTAGCAGCGCAAGGTTCGATCAGTTTCTACAACAAATCTAGCAAATGTTTGACAACTATTAAACATTTAAATAATAAAAAACGTGGTCTCGAGCAATAAGATTCAAATCCGAATCGACACGTTTGGGTATACTTACAAACATTTGCTAGATTTGTTGTAGAAACTGATCGAACCTTGCGCTGCTAAATTAATTCCTATTATCTTAACATTTCGATTGAAATAAAAATTACTTGCAATCAGGAAAGTTTTGTTCGATTGTCGCTTCGAAATTTAAGAATTATTTTCCAGGCGAGATACAAACGAAATATTTATTAACAACGGGACAGACTTCATCGTTACACTAATCTGAAGACTGGCACATCAATTAAATCGATAGAGAATATAAATTGGTATCATCCTTATTATACTATACAAAAGAATTTATTTGATCACACGAAAGACACTGATTCTTATCTGATTTTCGATTGGTTTGATCGATGGATTTCTTTTCACCGTTGTTCTCACGCTTCAGTTTTTCCAGCGACGAATTACCAAAGAGCCAGGTAGAAATCGGCGAAACGGCGGCAGCGTCGGTGACGTTGCCAAAGACACAAAAGTCGAACACCCGGAGGCATTCGTCGGCGACGCGGTGCACAAAACGAAAAGAGAACGAAAAGAGATCATAATAAGACGAGGGGAACAGAACCAATTGTCTTCTGCCCGAATCGTCATTTTAAATGAAAGCGAAAGAAAAGCGAAAGACCAAAAGACTACGAGAAGCGTTTCTATCTTTCCATTACACACAACCACTCGATACGTTTCATGTTTGCTCAACGATTAATTCATTTTATTTATTCTGTTTGCTATGTTAGATGGGCCCGCGATTGTCCGCGTCAACATATTTGTTCGAAGTATCTCAAAAATAGATGACGTTACTATGGTAAGTTAAAAATCTAATGCCCCGAAATCACAGACACTCAGGCCCCGAGACCACGCACACCCGTACCACCAGATACAATCAGACCCAGACACACACGGAAACATTTCAGTGTTCGTTCTGTCGTTGTGTAAAATCTGTATGTATTATAAATACAGAGTAACTTCATAGACCTGGAAAAATAGAGGAAACCAGTGACAGAGAATAAATCGCACCGCAGAGATGATAGACAGGTGAAAATTGTTTTGCGACACAATCCGAAACGAGACGAGATAGATCTTTCGTTTAGAGCTAGTGGGTGGTAGTCTCCTACCACCGAACACGAAACATTTTTCTTTCGAATACGCTCGGTATACGTGCTTTCCGTATTTTTACTTTACACCAAGCAGCCTTGAATATAGTCATAAAAAGTAATAAATAAAGAATAAAGAAAAACAAAGTGGATATTTAAATACAAAATGTAAAATAAAGAAAATCGAATATTCTTCACACGCGTGTTTGTTTAAAATAACATACCTACGAACAAATAGAATATTCTTCGAGTCATCATTTTCCAAAGATATTACAAACTGCGCATTTTCTTGGAACTTCTGAGGCGTTTTCATTGTTAATCATTTCTACTCGAAGTAACATTTTCTTCTGTTTTGTACATAAGTGTCCGGCGTTAGGAGACTCCCCCCTAATCTCCGTAAACATTGTGATTGTCGTCCTATCGATTCCGATCGACCGTTTAGTTCTAGATCAAACGAGATCGAGCATAGAATGAAAGAATTCGTAGATAGAACTGTTCGACGATTAATGCGTCGTGCTATGTGGTTGTATGATAATACATACACATTAATCGATGTATTATATATACACACACATTGTTTACTGTTAATTCGCTACTTATAGTGTCCTATAATGCTGTTCTTTGTCTCACGGTATGCAGAGTGTCACGTAAATATGCGCACATGCAGAAACACGCACATATATATGAAACAGTATAATACAATAAACTGACACGGGCACACACGAATTTTCTCTTTACCTCTTTGTATTGTTCTTCCCATTTTGTAAAGCAGGCTCTCGTTGCGTATTTAAGGCCCACTATCATAAGTTTTTTGATTCTACTACTGAAGTATGTTACATGCTCATTTGTTTTTTTTGTATGCCTATACGAAGATACTTTGGACGTTGCGAACAGCACGACGCTCGAAAAGGAAATAATGGAGAACGACATTCGGATGGAGGAGGTAAAGAAAGAGAAGATTAAGTTGGAAAATAAAATTTCAGTGACGTCTGCCAGTCTGAAACACTCGAATCCCGAGAAATTGAGGGAATCGAGGCTAAGAGACTTCGGGAACTCGGGAATTTAATCAAACTCCGAGACGAACGTCGCGAGAAACCGAATTCGGCGATTCCGCAAACAAGATCAAACCAAATTCTAAGGCTCGGTACATCTAATCGGCTGATTCTCAAATTCCGCCGGCGAGAAGCCGTTTCCGGGATTCCGGTAATCCAATCGAGAGCCAAAGCTTCCCGGAGCGACTGAAATGGAATTTTAAATTTGCCAAGCGAAAGTTTGCGCAAACTCGAAAATTCCCAGATCAATTTTAAGCTTTTGGATGTTGATTGAAATGTAATTTCACGGCTTCGGATTGAAACAGAGTTTCACATTTGCGCAAGCAGGATCAAACCAGAGCCTTCGAAGCTTCCTGGAGCCACTGAAATGGAAATTTAAATTTGCCAAGACAAAGTTTGCGCAAACTCGAAAATTCCTAGATCAGTTCTAAGCTTTTGGATGTTGATTTAAATGAAATTTCAGGACTTTCGGATTGAAACGGAGTCTCGGATCTGTTCAAATTCTAAGACTCTCTGGCTAATTACAGGTTTGAAAATGTCACGGATTGACTGTAATGAGATCCTTAAGCTTCCTCGTGCAGACTAAAACTTTGAAGCACCAGAGATCCCAGCTTGACTAAAGTTCCAAGTCTTCAGAGGTCGTACTGAAATTATAAATTTGCAAGAACAACGTGAAATTGCGGTTCGTAAAAATCGAAGTCGATCCTTTGCAAGCATAATCAAACAAAATTCTATTATCTATCAGCGCCAAATGGACGCAGTGTGCGAACACAGACCGCGCGAAACGATCAAAACCATGAAAAGCGTATCCCGTAGCATCGTGCTGCTCGTAATCGTAAAACTACACCATATACTGTCGCCTCACGCTATTGTATCGTAGATGATTTAATGGAATTTGACGTTTTTTTACCATATATATACTTATATATATTTTTACTACATCTACATGTGAACTGTTACGGCGATCAGGATTTTATCGCCTTATGGCTGACGCAACCACACAAATCACCACGATGTTCTCCGAATCTTGTACATTTTCTCTCCTTTATTATTTATGGCGCACACACGAGTATACAAATCGATACACACGTACACATACAGACGGATTGTGTTTTTATCGAATCGACCGCCGACGCGTTCTTTAATCCCTTATTGCATAATCGATCATGTCACACGGTGATTTTCTTCCGTTTCCATGTGCTTCCATGACAGCGAGTTTCTCCATTATGCAAACGCACTAATGCACCCACGTTACTATGTTTCCGATTCTGGGCTGTGATACGCGTTTTTTTTTCTCTTTCTATCCCTTTATTTCGATCGGACTTTTATCCTGGCTGTTATTCGCATAAGCATTCGTCAAAACAGCGATTCTACTGTTGTTCCTGCGGGCAGAGTAATTTCCTTTAAGCTCGAGGAAAACGAGCGACGTAATCTTTAGATTAGGGTCGACGGTGCTTTAACCAATTTAGGGGTGGATTATATTTTTGTCTTAATCTTTAGATTGAGGTCGACGAGCTTCGGATAATCTTTCGATCAAGGTCGACGGCGTTTTAATTAATTTAGGGGAGGATTATATTTCTGTCTTCTTAACTCGTCAGCCTTTTAACCGAATCATGAGATCAGTTTGATATCGACTTTCTCCAACTTTTCGTTTTCCGGTTCAACCCTTAAGCGAACTATTGGGGCCCCACTCGAATTTATGATGATAATTATTTAATGTGTAAGTACTGATAATACAAGTATTTGTGGATTTAGATGTTATTTTTTAAGAAAGTAGGACGCGTGCATAACAAATTCAAGGCTGAGTTAAATACTGAAACAATGGCGTCTCTGGTCACGTGACGCATACTTGATTCGTTCATATTTCCACTAATTGTAGCTACAAAACGACGACAATATCTTTTGATAATTTTGAGAAACGTAGACTACGATTTTTACGCGTTTTCGCCGAAAACAAGGTAGAATATAAAACAATGAAAATAAAGAATTCATAAATTCTACAAAACCATAGAAGAAGAAAAATCGTTAGCCTATCAGCTTGTTACTTTCATCGAATCGGATGTATTAGTTGGTCAGAGAAGAACTGTAAGAGCAGGCCAACAATAAAAGGAAGTGGTTCTCCCATCGCCAGACACATCGCTTTTTAATTTTCGACATTTTCCAGCGAGCCTCAATTTTGAAAAAAACATGCGTCCATAAAACATGTCCGCTTCGCTGCCTACTCATCTTTTAACCGGCAAACATGCGTTTACATATTCTTGTGTAGCATTTTAATTGTCTCGTTGTTTCTTGCTCGAACAAAACAAACTCTCCCTCTCTTTCTTTCTCTCTCTCTCTCCCGCCTCTCCCTCGATTACCATAGCCAGAGAGCGTGTGTGTGCGTTCTCTCTCTGCAATTGCCCGGGACCGCGTTGGAACCGGTGAGTGATTTTCCTTCTGATTGTTTTCTTTTTTACTCTGCATGCGTTCAGAGTCTGACTGTGTAGAGCCTCTCTTATTATGAATAGTGTTTTCACTCTCTCCTTCTCTCGCTCCGATCAACCTCGTAATTTTGCCTTGGTCGCACGCCTCGTTATTACTTTTACAGCAATACTTCTTAGTCAACTTGATATTGTACTCTCCAGACAACGAAGTCGCATTTTCGACTTAAGTGACCGTCCATAAGATCGTATACATTACTGTATACACCCCACGTGTATTCTACCACCATTCGTGAAAATCGCTGAAATTGTTTTTCCAACCCCTTGCTGTTTAACATCGAGTCAGTTGTTACGTAAAGTGTGCTAAACATGCTCATTATCGAACCTGAATTTCTGCATCAATTTTTCTTTGCAAATATTTGTCGACCTACTTCTTTAAGATTAATATTAATTTTCTAGTTGGGTCTAATAAAGAGAGACTGCGAATTAAAGAGAAAATTAATCTCCATACAGTACTAAAAGTGTCACCAGACTTGTTCCCCTTCTACGACGCTATTCCCCCACGCGTCCGCCACGGGTCACGTGACGCGTTTCATCTCTGTCGTGCATGCGTCACAATGTCACGTGACTAATTCGGTACTGCCAGAGAGAGGGTAACTTTTTCCCCTAATCTGGCGACTCTGAATACCAAATCGATTTCGCCAATAACAAGAAGTACTTCGCCGACGATCGAAAAGGAAACTTTCAGAGACACGGTGCAATAAGGGATTAAAAATCAGCTGGGGCATGCACGGCATGTCGTACAGATGTGTGTACAATCCCGAACTGTTGGAGACAATAACCATAAATAAGGGAAAAGCTGCGGGGAACCCAATGCGAAATGTAAAATCGTTCGCGATAAACCCGATCGATAAGGAGTTTGTACACCAAAGACCTCGTCGCGAGAAGAATGGTAAGGCTTTCACCTCTCGATCTCCATCCGAATACCAATATCACGATCTCTATTTGCCTTCTCTTTCTTCTTCGCGCTCCAATCAATCGACTGTCTCCTCTGTTCATCGTTTATTCTATCTTCTACAAGATCCTCCGTATCGTCTCTCGACGATACGTCGTCTTCGAACCGATCATACTCGTTGCTCAAATGATGTTTGAAGCTTGACGAATCGCCATCACCGTCTCGAAGAGACACGGGATCATCGTCATCGCATATTCTTCCCTTTCTGTCTTTCAATCCGTAGATCATGTTTGCTACTCTGAAAATGAAATTTATCTTGTTCAGAAACAAGACTTACGAACCAACTCGTTTTCAAATGGTAGAACGATTTTCGGGTCGATTTTATACAGGGTGTTTCGTGAAGATAAAAACTTTTCTGAATGAAAATCTTTGTTGCTAAGCTGTATCTAAGTTTTTCATAAAGCAGCTTGGTAATTCATTACCGTTATTTTGAATTTTGTATTTAAATCTGTGTTTCAGTACATTAATATTGAAAACTCTTTTAAAAATTTACAGATACAGTTGTTTCCTCTTTCTAAGGATCCATATTACGATCGAAACGTAGAAAGTTTAATCAACTAGCAAAATTGCTTTAATTTAATTTCTGATCGAACCTTTGCGCCGAGATCATCGATACTTCTTGTTATAAACTACGTTACGATCGATAATCAACAAACACATTTTGTTGCTAAACGTTTCAAAAGTTTAATTAATTATTTGGTTCTCGATCGTAATTTATCTTAATGATAGTACAAATATTTATTCGCGGCGCACTGGTTCGATCATTTATAACAATTGTTTCAAAAGTTTGCCTATTGTTGGTTTCATTGTATGAGACATTAGGGAAATCCGATGTGATTTGTTCGTTTAAGTAACGAAGGAACGTTCGAAAATTATTTTATACCGACACTAGTATGCAAACAATATTTATCGAGGACATTCTTCAAGATATTCTCAAGAGATTTTCAGATTGTCGATCGAAAGACAGTAACGTAGACTCGCGTTAGTCCGCGATCAAAGTCGCGTGTTCGTTAAAAGCGATAAACTGCAACGACTCGTTGCATAAAGAATGAACTGCGATTTCTTGGAAGGTAGCAGCAATTTGCAGCTCGATGTTGCAACGAAGAGTGAAACGAGTCACACGGGTGGAAAACTACCCGGTGGCCAGTGAATATGAACGTATATCGATCATCTCATTAGAATCATTAAACAAAGTCACGAAGCGGAGGTCCAGTGTTCGAGTTTACTATGGCATACCACTTTTTACGATTTTCCTGACGGCTTATCTCGTGGCCATTATCCCATGAATTTCTGTAGACTAATTCCCGGTTGAAACTGCACGAAAAGGTTAATTTCGTGTTAGCTGTTTTATTTCGCGAGCTGATAATCTGAATTTATTTCTTTGGCTTTCTGTTCGAAGTGGCGAATGCTGTAAGCTTCGAATATATTAGCGACTGTACTGTTGCATAAAATGATAGTGTTAAGACTTTTCCTGAAATAATCGAAAGGCCAAAATTGAGAACAATATTTATTTATATGTTTCGCAAGGCCCTCCGTCTGTACGCGACAAAATACATATCGATTGTTGTACGATTCAGTGTTGCGACCGATGTAAAATAATTGACGTCTGTCCACGAAGCGTAATCGTCGCTGCATGCAGTCGTCAACACGATTAGCGTCCGATGCGAAAGCAAACTTCACGTCAGTTACGAAAAAGCAAAGAAAGATGTCGAGCGACGAGGAGGATGTGATTTTTTATAATTATACTCATACCAGATCATTTTATTTCTGCCCTGTGCTCATTTCTATTTGATTCCATGCCTTTTCTGTAGCGTCGTTTCTTGAAAAATCTAATATAAACGTTATTATATTTTATTGCATGTTAATCTAGGTATTAATTTTACTCATTCGAGATTAACGTGCAATAAAATATAATAGCGCTTAACAATTTACAAAGACCATTTTCACGGTTAAATATTTCCTTATACCAAGTTGTGAATATCAAATACATTAATGTTATCGGTGCCTTGGTTCGATCAATTGTTATTTAAAAACACTTTTGCAAATTACCACATTAATTTCAACAGACAATCATTGTCTTGTGTCAACCGGCTTGGCATTAACGCGTGTTTCAATAATTCTATGAATTTAAAAATTCTTAAAACAATTGTTCGAACCAGCGCGCTGATAACATTAATATAATTGTTATTAAAAAGAAACAAGTTGGAATGACCGAGTAGGAACCACCGGTGCGTGACGAATCTTCCAGAAGGATCGAGACCATAAAAGAGAGAGACGACTGACGGTTGCCGTCTATCTTTCAAAGCTGATCAGCTGACTAAGACATTGTAAAAGCGATACACAAAGTTCTCATTTCACGCTTATTTTATTAAATCTTCATTTTTGTTACACATTCAGTTTACATTAACAAACGCAACATGTCCCCACCTAAATCCACGCTTAACCATTCGCGAAAAACCTAGGTGACAACTGCAGTACTATTTTGACTGTGATTGGAGTAACTTCTCCCCGTTTGTTATTACGATTTTGGATTGTGTTTGTGATCATGTGTTTTGTGCTTCACACTTATTAAGACGCGCAATAGGCAGTGTGCTGTTGATTCGACGGAGGAACATAAAATTCTAAAGAAATTGTAAGTACCTATACTTAACATTAGCATTTTATAACCCAGTATTAATATTCTTATGTATAAAAATGGATACAAGGTATTCTTTCATATTTTGCTACTTAATGATCTGAATGGGTAGCGACGAATGTCCCTCTAAATATATATATAAATATATAATAAATTCATATATATATTATATATATATGTATAATCTTTTTTCGTAATGATGCGAAATTTGCTGTACGTTTCGTGAATAAAAGAAGTAAGTGTACGCGTATTGACGCGACGCATCGTGGACAGAAGGCCTTAGTTTAATGTTCAGTTATCGTGTTCCGGTGCATAATGACTGACCAGTGAGTTTAGGAAAATGTAGAAAAGGTCGTATGTCACTTGAGTCAGTGGTCAGAAACAAACCGCTGCCGAACTCGACAGTGAATCGCCTCGAGTAGCCGCACAATAGTCGATTACGGGCCATTTGGATTGGAATTCAATTCAATCTCTCATGGAACTCCCATCTTGGACGTTCACCATACTTCCGAATCATTTCACCGTCAGACATCACTAGACTGCGGAAGTTTATGCATTTGCAGCACACTCAACCGATCGAATATAGAATTCCATATCGCTTTGAAATATTCCAAAACAATTCAATTGTTATCCAGCAACTACATAAACATCGGCAGTCGAATTTAATGTCTTCGTATTAATAATCAGTGAAAAATGTTTTCCTTTTTAAACTCCCGTGAAAAAAAAACTCAAAATTAGTGACAGCATGACGGAATCTCTTATTTCTCAACGTCATCCGCCATGCTTCGAAGATGGCGCGCCACGGTGGTAAAAAAAATCGATGTTACGAAACTTTTAATCATATTCAGGAGGCAAGCAAGCAACCTCGAGGTGAAACAGCAAAGCGAGCAGGAATATATACGGAGACACACTTTTCTCATGTACTCCTTTCGATCAATCGATCTCTCTCCTCGATCACGATCCCGCTCTGTCTATTTCTCAACCTCTTATCACTTCTCATTTGCATCAATCCCCGGTTACAAACGAATACGCAGATATCAATGTTTCTTGAAATAATGAAAGCACAGGGTGTGGCAAAACTGATAGTCGTTGATTTCCGAGATGAATTCACCCT
>CM052326.1:14023158-14036353 GCA_028455615.1 Lasioglossum zephyrum | reverse complement strand
GAGGGTATTCTTTACAAAAAAAGTATTAATCTATTTGTGTAAAAAAATCATTAGTTTAGGAGATATTTTAATTATAATGTCTATTTACAGAACACTCTCCCACTACATTATCACATTGAATTCATATTATTGACCAGAGTCGAGATTTCCTAACAAATTATAATTAAAATATCTCCTAAACTAATGATTTTTTTTACACAAATAGATTAATGCTTTTTTGCAAAGAATATGAAGGAGACCTTCATATGTCATTTACATGTCCACCTACAAAAAAAATGTACCATCAGAATGTGCTCCTCTCAAAACCATTCAACTTCATCTGAAACATTGTTTGCTATGCGTAATAATAATGACGTAAATCTACATGGCAAAATGTGGCGCCCCACCCTGTATAACGTATGAAACAAATCATTTGGTATCGTAACGATCACTATGATCTCGTTAAGGAAAGTTTCGCTTTCACAATGATCTTTGAAAAGTTAAGAGGTAGATTTTTCATTCGATATACAGTAAAATCGTGTGAAACATGAATTAGAAAAAATTTGGAGAGAAACGTGGAAAGAGAAGGAGAAACTTTGAAAACGTCGAATACGGAATCACGAACGCAGATAATTCTCTGCGTTGAAACGAGCACGGGCGGAACATTGGAAATATTTTTGTTACACGAAGTTTCAGAGGATTTGAAAGATCAACAGTGATCGAAGATGCCTCGGTTATGATTCTTTTTAATTTTGCGGGGTAGTGTATTTGTTGCTTTAAGGTAAGTCATCACGCCAGAGAGTTGTTTGTCGTGTGAACGCTTGAATTTTGACCCACCATATTTCACTGTACTGAGTGTGTCCTCCCGAGCCTAATTTGATTCGATGATCCATGATCGCCGGCGACTGGTCGACAGTGCGCAGCCGCTCTTAACGTTCCATTATCTTCTGGCAGCATTCATCTTTGGTCAGTGATAAAAAAAACAGTGTCGATATCGTTTTCTTTTCCTATCCTATAACTGTACACACACACGTTGTCGGACGGTACAGATCGCGCAAGAGAGCCAAAAAGATTTCGAAAAAAACAAACAGACAAAAAAAAATACAGAATAGAAGCTCGAGTCATTTCCTCGGATTTCAGTACGTCAAGCTTCTCGAGAACATCATTTCACTATTTTCATTTAACGATTCGCCGTGCGTAGTCTAAGTAGAACGTGTACTTTTTCATTTCTTTCCCATTGCAAAACGAGAGAGACAGTCATGATAGCCGCCATCGCCACCGCTAATCAATGACAACCGCGAGTATCGTCGTCCTCGATTAGTTGCCTGTTGTGACATTATCATTGCAAAATCTCTGCGAATATAGCTATGATTAACGTATACATTCCTTCTATTATTTTACTTTTTATTATTATAAACCGCTAGAACGGATACGATGGACCACTTCAACCTTCTCTACAGGTAAATAATTTCCACTTTAAAAGTCCAGTATCTTATTATCTTTTAATTTATTATATTCAGTAATATGACTTTCAGCGTTGCGATCGAGTCGATTCGATATCTAGAGACTCATTGTGTATATATATTCTACAATATACTAGGTTCTTGCATACGAGACGTCTCATTTACAAGCGAAAATCTTGTAAAACTTTCTGATCAAAATTATATATTTATTATATAAATTATATATAATAATATTTATTATATTTTTAGATTAATCAAGATCCAAATCTTATAGCCTGAACATTTATTAACAGAAATCGGAATGAAATTCTACTGTTTCTTGTCAATTAATAGCCATTAAAAATTACGCGATATAAATTTTCTTTTCCTTCTAGAAAATAATAAATAGATCACAACACGTGGGGATTAATTTACCATTTTAAGGCACACAGCTGATCCTCAAGATCCCTAAATTTACTTTCAAATATATTTCCATGTCGATCAATGTGTGTTTGTTTTTATATGGGTGGAAAAAGGAATGTCGTAAAATAAAATAAGAAAGTTGTTTGCCTAACGTTACTGTCTCAAATCGGACGTTTCGTATACACGAGCCTACTGTACATTATATAGCATACATTACATGGCTAATGGAAGTCTATGTCGTCTACTTCGATATTGTACTTCTTGAACGTTGTCACGGTGAATGCGTAACCGCATCGAGTAGGCGATTATCGTAGACGCTAATTTGAAGACAAAAGCAAAATGTCGGTCGAAAAACAAAAAGAAAGAATAATGTTCAGTGATGGGAACACACGCGAGATCCAAGTCCTCGGAGAGAGGAGCCGACGTTGGTTTTCTTTGGAAGAAATATGACTGAATAGAACGATTATATTTATTATAGTAGCCGCCTTTTTCAATTCAGGGACTCGATAGAGTTTCGAGCGTTTTCATAGACCTAACTTTCTTCAATTATCGTTGATCAAAGCTGGATGTGCGTGTAGCTACGTTAGGCACTACCAGTGTATCACGTTTTGCATGGTTTTTGACTGTTAACTGTGACAAAAAGGAAATATATTGCAATATATAAATATATAAATATAATATATATATAATATAATTTATATAAATATAATATATATATAATATAATTTATATAAATATATAAATATATATATAAATATAAATATATAAATTATATATTTATATAAATATATAAATATAATATAAGGCAATATATAAATAACATTTTCTCTCCGTCCAAGGATTGCTCTTAGAATGCTATCCCGGTGTCTGTCTACACGTTTCCCTTTCGTTCAGAGATATCAAATCCACTGTCCACGAGTTATGGCAACGAGACTGTCGAGTTCTATTTATTAATGATATACGATGCATGCGTTCGACGAACACGTCGGACTTTTTTCTGTCGTGAAAGTTTTTCGTGCACCTTAAGTCCGATTCACACGTTCGATGTTCTTTCTTGTGATGTGTCCTTGTCGTTGACCGATTCCCCTGAAAAGGAATCTCTTTCTGGATCTTCTCCTCTGTTAATACTTCTCCTTCACTTGTTTCGAGAATATCGAGGAACGCTTTGCGAGTCTGTTCAAACAAACGAACGGTCAGATTTTTTGTCGATTGTTATTTTGTCGCCATCGCAAGGTACGAAAGCGACCAGTATCTCGTTTGACAGTAGTGTCGTTCTGAGGATGCACTTTAGCTTGGGGCACAGTGACTCACGGGGTTATATGCTTCTGCGGAATGCAACTTTTTGTTTTTCTTAAGTATATAAACTGTAAATGTGTTTGTTATTTATCGATTGTAAGGTTGTTTATAACAACAAGTATTGATGATTTCGGCGCAAAGGTTCGATCAAACCGTGTTGGTTTAATCGAAGGATTCGATTAAATTTAGATTTAAATTTATTAATTTAAATTTGTTTATTAATTTAAAATTTAAATTTAAATTTAATCGAACCTTTCGATTAAACCAAAAAGGTTCTTTTTATATATAAACTGTTCTCTTGAATCTATTAATTCATAAATTATAAAAACGCATTATTTTATTGTTGCTAAGCCATTCCAGAAAGTTGAAACATATCGCAGAAACAGAAGAGAAGTACGAACGGAAAATATTTAAATCTACTTGTTAAAAGAACGAATTATTTATTCGGTGGTTTATGAATTTCAACATTTTTTGTCTTTCGAACAAATTAGTCCGTGAGTCACTGTCCGTCGGAATGATATTGTTGCAGTGTAATGCGTTGAAAAATGGCACTTATGTATGGCCATCGTTAAGTAAAAAAATTATTTATTTTCAAATCTGAAACACAATGTGATCGTCGAATATATATACCGATTACTTTATTTACAGTGACAAAATCATTCTGTTCTATTTTCAATAATTTTCTGTCCACGATTAAGCCGTGTAGCGTAATCGGTAAAAGCATGCACGAGTTTTTGTTTCGACTTAGTTGCGCTTATTTCTGTTATGTGTAGATTGTTGATTCGCCGTTTTCAGCCTGGTACATTGATTGCAATTGATCCGGTGATGAAAATTTTCAACATTTTGTTGGAAACGACACGTGTACACTGTTGGCCAGAATTTTGGAACACTTGTTAGTTTCCTAACGAATCGATTGATGTCTATTTTCTAGAATTCGAGCTGACATTTTTTGACCAGCAGAATACACCGCCATCTATTAAAAAAAGAATTCGCACGTTTTTGTCTTGGCTAAAATTATGGTAGATTAATTGTATTCGGTATAAAGGGAACGGATCGTAATGTCTGGACTGCGGATTTTTGCATAAATTTGTCTAGAATACAAAACAAAAATGGCAAGTTTCGATCGTTCGAGTCAGTGAACGAATAATTGTCACTTATTTACACAAGTTAATCATGCATGCTTAATTGTATACAAAATTCAGAAATCAGTGTTCGAGACAGCTTATCCGCAGTCTGATAGAAAGGCTATTCCAGAAATGGACCACGGTTGCCCTGTGGGGCATTGACGTGGCACCGCGGAGCTCGAGAGCAACGAAATCGCGCCCTCTCGGAGTCACTTGTGTCAATTCTTTTGAATGTTCTTTTGAGTACTCCCAGGGCTCCCGTTGCTCGTGTCTGGATTCCTAAGGGAACATATTCAAGCCAGACAAGCCAATTGTGACAAAATGCCTTTTTCAAATGGCTAATAATATTCCACGTGAATTTCGCCAATTCGAATACGTTGAACAACAAATGAAATAACGATGTTATAAACTCACAAGGAGAGTGCAAGGACATTGTCACACCGATTTAGCTTACCGATGTACCATTACAGACGCTAACACTCAATAGTTTTTGAGATATTCATAAACAAAGTTCTTACATTACTGCTTAAATCTGCTATTGTAGAGGAGGTATACAACGAATATTTATTTTAGAGAAATATAACGAATTAATTTCGGCTAATTTATTTATAATTTATTGATACGTTTGTTCTTTAACTTGTATATAAATAAATGTGCAATATCTTACGAACAAGTTAATGTTACACAGCGAATTTATTTATAATTTATTAATACTTTTGTTCTTCAACTTGTAATAAATGTACAATCTTGTATAGACAAGTTAATGTTACACACCGAATAAATAATATAAATAAATATGAAAAAAAAAATTTTCACCAAACGAGAATCGAACCCTAGCCCACCGGGTGGAAGTCTCGTTGTATACCACTTAAGAACTTTGTTTATGAATATCTCAAAAACTATTGAGTGTTAGCGTCTATAATGGTATATATTCGTAAATGGGAGATCGAGATCTATAAGTATACAGAGTCTCAACTAAATCGGTGTGTCAACGTCCTTGCACTCTCCTTGTCAGTCGGCTGACGCAGAACACGTTCCCTTTGCCGCCAGCAGCCGTGTACCAAATCCTTCGAAGCTCGCGAAACAACAACTTCCGGTGTAGGAAACGTTACTCGTAATTCGCCGACTAATGTTGCTCCATTGCCGGGCTGCTTTCAGAAACCTCTGGTCCGCCAGCCGGACGACACCATGTCGGTGGACCGAATGCAACCGTGCGAATTACATATGCAACCACGGAAAAAAAACTGCTGGAGGTCGTGGCTATCCAAGTTCCCGACGAAGTCCAAGCGCATCGATGTAATCTCGAGAATTTTCTTCCCCATCGTATTCGCTTTCTTCAACCTCACGTACTGGTCGAGTTACCTGTTCCGGAAGGAGGGGGAGGACGAGTAAACATCGACGAGGAAGCGCTCGGAATGAGGAACGTGGCACGCAGTCATTCTCACCACCAGTACCACACAACCACGACCACAACAACCACCGCAAACACCAACGCCAGATCACATCATCGTTCGCGCCACCGGCAACCGGTTCGCCAACACTACCATTACAAGCCGGACCACCGCCACCACCACCATCACCATCACCATCACCATCACAACGTACAACGACAGCCGGATGGAGACGAGGAGGAGGACGAGGAAGAGGAGGAGGAGGAAGAGGAGGAGCAACAGCAACAGCAACACCTGGCTCAGCCTTTGTCGGGCCACCGTCATCTACGGTTCCATAGTCATTCAGGTGAACCAAGGTCGGCATCATTCCCGTCGCTGCACAGCGTCGACAGCGACGGCAGGTGCTTGCAGCCGAGAAGCTCCTTGAGGAACGGTCGAATATCCCTGAAGAGCTCGGGAAGATCCTCACCGTCAACGTCCCCGTCGCCATCCCCATTCCCGTCGCCCACACCGTCGCCCACCACGTCTCGCAGGGCAACGCCATCGCCCCCCACCTCGGGAGGAAGTCGACCATCATTCCCAAAAAGCGAGCGATGCTGCTGGGGGCTGATACCCCGCAGCTGGTTCACCAGCCGCGTCAAGGGCAGCGCGAGGATCGACTTCATCGCGCGACGCGCCTTCCCTCTCACGTTCATCCTCTTCAACCTCGGATATTGGTCCAACTATTTGTTCCAAGGAAAGGATTACGACAACAGGCAGAAGTAGACTGCATCGTCGTGATACGCCGGGGGCTCGGAACGGTTTCAGCCACGATAGCGAAACTTCTGGCTATCTGGTGAGCCGAGACCAGGCTCTCTGACACCTGCGTCTGATGCCGTGTCGCGGTTGAGAGCATTTTTTTTGTTTTTTTTTTTTTGTTTTTTGGGTACTGGCAGTCTATGATTTTTATCGTCTGGGGGTTGTCTGCGGTTGCGAACGAACAAGAGGTAGGATCTGTAATCCAATGGCTGACTAGCTTCTCTTTGATTTAAAGTCTATTTCGCTTGTTAACTTTTTCGTCTGCTATACATATATCTTTTTATATTTGATCTTATATAACTTCTCGTATTTTATAATTGAACGTCACGTTTCGCGCGAGCGTGTTATAAGAAGTACTTGTGTGAACGGAACTCCGATAGTTCAACTCCGATGATCGCCTGTTTGTTCTTTGTATTGTTCTTAACGTATTCTTGATGTGATTGTGTTCGAAAGATTAGTACACTCGGGTCTCGGTTCACCTCAATCATCGCAGGCAGAACCTCCGCAAAGTGGTTCACCATCAACGTTTCCGGAAGCCGTTTGAACCTCCGGCGACAAATATTTGAATCCCCGAAAGAGGATCGTCAACTGTCTTGAGCTGTATGCTAACGGAGAGGGAAACATCGCGCCTGAAATCGACTCGCAAAGCTTGCGTCTAGCTTTCGAGTCATCCGTTCTCAAGCGAACCGTGCTTCTTCCATCTAGAAACTTCGTATGGTCCATGATAGTCGGGGGGAGGGGTTAAAAAATGTAATATCTGAATGATGTTGTGTAATGCTTCATGGATGCGAGGGGCCTGATTCGTTTGGACTGTTCACACCCGTGTGGGGATGTTAAGTTGGTCAGCAAAGTTTTATCTGATAAGAGGCGGAGCTAATGGAGTCGGCACAGGGGTGAGGGCTGTTAAACACCAATCAGGATAGTGTTACAGAGCAACAGATTCATCTATGATACTCACATGGTCCTGTACTCTTCCTTCATCGTACAATTCAATTTAGCAGTTGACCATTTAGGCCAATTGTGGGTGTAGGCGTGTCAAGGGGCGGAGCTAGTTGACATCAAACGCTAATAGATGCTTGTTAAAGAACAGTCAGTGTTTCGAGGCAACCTTTGACACTTTTACAGCCCTTGATATTCATTGTGCAGATAAATTCAATTACCATCTTGGCCAATTACGGGTGTGGGCGTGTCAAGGGGCGGAGCTAGTTGACATCAAACGCTGATAGATGCTTGTTGAAGAACAGTCAGTGTTTCGAGGCTACCTTTGACACTTTTGCAGCCCTTGATATTTATCGTGCAGTTCAATTTAATGACCATCTTGGCCAATATCGAGAGTAGGCGTGTTAGTGGGTGGTGTTAATGGACATTAGCCAACAGTCGAGGCCATAATAGTCCAATCGGATCGCTTTGCCAAGCCAACTGACCATTCTCACACAACAAGATCGATGAGTTATCAAAGACCAAGGTATGCGCAACGAAGTAACAACGCTCGGTACAGTAGCAAGTAGTCGACGAGCCTATAGGATAAGAGCGAACAAATATTCCGAGAAGAGAGGGTAAGGGGGCGGGGCAAACTCGTGTCTGCGAAAGTGGGGGAGCACGTTATCATAAGCGTCCACACTATAAAATCACACACGTCTACACAGACTACACTTGTACGACGAACCACACAGAGACACACAGAGAAACACGTAACGCTACACACCACCTGTAACATATACATATAAATATATATATTCGGGAGACTGCGCGCCACTGGATGAAAACCAATGTAGTGGGCCCTGTATAGCCACGGCCTGTTGACGAACTACATGCGAATAAATTTATAAATAATATAACTTAATATAATTGACAAGTAAATTGTTAATGAAACAATGATTCCTGTGTATAAAGGAGGGAGGCAGAGAGAGTAGAGAGAGGGCGAATAGGAGAGAAGAGAAAGATCCTCAGTCTTACAGGGACAGCGAGAGTTTAGGGTGTTTGAGAGCCGTACTGTTTTCGATTACGACAAATTTTCTAACGTTGAGGCGCAGCAAAAATCGAACAGAACCCAAGCGTGACGAACGAAACCAAGTAGAGATTAAATGGAACAAGCTTACAAACAGAAACAAAAGTGTCCAGTCAGACACTTCTCGGGATCCCGGGTCAGCCGGGACCCCTTTCGCATTGCTCATTGACCAGTCGAGACTGAGGATATCGTTCAAGCGTATAGTAGTATTGGTCGGGAGGTACGACGAAGAGATAGGTAGAATGGCAAAAAAATCGCAAAAAAGGAGAAAACGAAGGACGGACTGAATGATGATTCACCGACTCGTTAGGCGCGGGAACCTTTATATCTCCCGCGCGAGAAAGCAAGCGTATTGCGAGTATGTTGTCGATACCCGTGAAAATCCAAAACAAAACCGTAAAAAAATGCAAAACGACGAGAAAATCCCGGAAAAAAAGAGTGTGTCGTAATTTAACGAAGACGGGAGAGTCAGAGGAGAAAACAAGGGAGAGAGCGAGTGAAAGAGAGAGAGGGAGGAAAAGAACGAGGGGAGAAATTTAAAAAATAGGGAATGAATTTTCGTTTCCGCATGCGTGCTATGTTTCATTGTTTGTTACCATTGTAAAACCGAGAGACCCGCCGCGACGAGTCGAGTCCATCGAGAGAAACGAATCTTCCATCTTCGCGGTTTTGTGTGTGTGTGTGTGAGTGTGTGCATGTATGTAATACGTGACGTTGTATTATCATTTTCGCGGGTCTCCAGAGACCCATTCTTCCGTTTGGTTCTGGCACGCGGATACTTGTTTGTTTTCCCGTTTTCTTTTTTCTCGGCGAACGAACTTCACGTTTATGTGTACTGTTTTGTCCTCGGTTGTTCGCCACCGATTCTAGTTCGATAAGGTTTAGAGGAATGATTCAAAAGAATTACAAAAAAAAGATAAGATAGAGAGAGAGTGGGAGAGGAAGGGAGAAGGGTACATAATTATAATGATGAAGCGTGTTCGCGGACAAAACGCCGTCGTTCGTTTTGCGAGCGTCCGTGTTTTCGGAGGAGGATGATGAGAAAAAAAAGAGTTCTCAACCAGCATCGGTTTTTGAACGCCGCGTACGCACGCCTTTGATTTTGCTCATTCGTCAGATTCGTTCGTATAGCGCAATGTCGGATCAGTATAACGTCCTGCTCAATAACGACTGACATAAAACCACTTTAATGCTGATTAATTATATATATGTATTCTTATCGTGAAATAACGGAGGTGTAGCCGCGCCGAGATCGATTTTTCGCCGGGCTCGCGAGAAGTTTTTACGTGCGTTGCGTGCCGTCACCGCAGAGGATGTTGCCTAGACTGCGGATGTTTGTGCGAGTACCACACAATCTTTTTCTAGGCGAAACTTGTAGAGGAGAACGGTGCGTCGAGAGTGGAGGTTTCGTTCAATCATGTTCCCCGTAGACGTAGAATATGTAGATTGCGAACTCGAGAGACCGTCGTCGAAAATAACCACTTTGGGACACGATCACGGCGATACTGTTGCGTTTACGACAAATGGCGATTGGGGGTTGGAGAATCGAAAGTAATTATTATTTCACCTTGGACTACGGTCAAGCGAATATTGTTACATCCACGACCGAAATTTTGATCTCGTAATTTTCGCATATATATTTCTTTGAACCTTTGCTCTTCTCCGCAAGTGTATCAAGGCTCTTCAATTTTTCGAATCTTTCCAACCATCTTGGAAAGATTCATGGTTTCACCAATGTTTCATTAACTCTTTATACTTTATTGTCCACGAAACCAATATTACTTTCGATCCCAACGATGCTACATCACGATCACCATCCGACCATGTTTTGAAAAATCAGTTGCTCGCGAAAAGAATATTTACACGACAAGTTTGAGGATAGATTACACCCTAAGAGCTTCAGGATATGGAAAAATAGTTTTGTTCCATGATGATGGTTTCATCAATGGTGTACTACTATTTCGATATCGACTTCGCAAATTACGTTTACAACGTAATAGTCGCGTACTAACGGATGTTTGTATCGCACAGATATTTTCGGCTGCGGTTCTCCCAAAGTCGTAAGAAGAAATTGTATCTACCCATTGCACTCTGTGTCTCCGTTTTGATCGACGATTTCCCATTAGCCGACGCATCGGGATCCGCAGTCTAATGAAACAGCACGCGCGAACACACGACCCCGATTGTATAAACGTTAATTAGCTGCGCGTGTACACTTATCCGGGGATGTGACAAGTTCGACAGGAACCGGAAATCGTCGCGATTTTAACCCACCCGAGTATTGTACCTACGCCGCCACTACCCCCCACAAAAAACCCTAAGAATTATAAACGTTGTGTCACTGTTAGTGAGAGAGAGAGAGCGAGAGAGAGAGAGAGAAAGAGAGACGAAGCGAGAGAAAGAGTGAGCGAGAATGAGCGAAAGTGAGAAAGAGATAAATAGAGAGAGAGAGTGACGTCGACAGAACGTACGAGAGGAAACGAGTCGCCGGACTGGTCGCGTAAACGACACACGTAAACTTAATTAATTCGCGACGATATATGCGTATCACGTTCATTCTTCGTAATTCAGAACCAGGCAATCACCTTCATGTTTTTATATGTTGTTGGTACACGGGAAGGTACCGTTCCGGGATCGGGCACCGCCTCGAGGCTGTCTCAGAACGTTATTGTGAAAAACGAACGGGGAAACGACGAGATCCCGAATTTACGGAATTTCTTCATTCCTGTTATTCCCACTAATTGGATGAAACGATCGCAGTGATAGAATTGCACCAACGGCTTCGACGAAACCCGGAAGTCTCGTTCTACATTATCCGCATTTCAATCTCGATCGGATACAATTGTCACATTGAATTGTTCCTGCTGATTGTTTTGAAAATTCTCTCGCAGAACGTAAATAAAGTTGTATTTAGTATTGGATTTATCAATTGAAAGATTTCGAACAAATGTTCATGAACAAAATATCATATTATTCGTGAACAAAATATTGATCTTTTTATTTAATCTAGTATTTTATTCTGGCTGCTGGAAGATTGGAATTTAGATAGAATGTTTATAATCCTGTGTCGAAAAGATTGTTCATCTTAATGCACCTGAAATGATACCATAACAGGTTCAGAAGGAAATGAAATTTTACTGGAAAGCAGTGCTGTGAATATGAACGATGATTAACAAGTTCGAAAATATTTAATATATTCATGACTTCTTTTCTTGTCGACGAGAATATATAGATTGCAACTAGTCAGTGCAATTCTTACAGAACTCGGGAAATTTTTGTGGGAATTATAAGACCGTGCATCTCTTTGAAATTGTAAAATTGAATTTTTCAAGTTAGAAGGATTGGAAATAAATATCAAAGTTTCTGCGAATTTCTATAAAATTTCTATAAAATACCTTTATAAAATTCAGTAAGAATCAGATTCAAGAACAAGATGTTAATCATCAAGCAATTCTGACGTGCCGTTCCCCTGAGATTTCGTATTCTTCAATTAAAAAAATTCCGTACATCGTTGTCTCTCGACTATTCCCGCGTTCGTGAAAATTGAATCAACCGAACATTTTTACAATATATTCAATGGGCAGACCTCCACGAAATCGCTTCGAGAAATCTTGAAAAATTCGATAGAACGATCACAGTGATCGATCGAGATCGTCAGTAATCAACTAGCGCGAACGATTTGCAATGAAACTAGCCTGACGCGGATCCCAATCCCATCGTTATCATCTTACGAAATCTAGCCGAAGTAACGAACAAAAAAAAAGGTGAATAAAACGCGAAAAGAACAAAAAAAATAACAAAGGATCTAACGAATCGAAGATGATATACATATATCCGTATAACTTTGTTTCTTCCGTTTTTTGGTGTCCACGACAACGTGGGGACGTGAGAACGGCGATTTTGAAGTATAGAAATACAAACCGTCGGGGCTGGGACGCCGGGGATTTTTTAAATTGTAGAAAATGAAAGAAAAGAAACAAACAGAAGAGAGATTGGAACAACCGTGTTGTTGTGCTTTGCCGTGGGCCAATTGTGTCGAGAACGGAGAAACGCGCGTAACGGAGATTAATTCTAACGATTCTAGGGTTTAGTCGTTACGAGATCGCAAGAGCGAGACTTTTAACCTCGGGAACCATATTTCACACACGGGATAATCAAAAGCATACGTTTACGCCCCCGTAGATCGATTACGTTTCACCTCGGGAAAATGAACGATCTGATTTAAAAAAGAAAAGAAGAAAATTGTTGATTCTTTGATGAATTCTTCAATGAATTATTTAATCTTAATGTTTGTTACAATTTTTTCTTTGTAACTCTTACAACACCGCTGTTTCTAGCGCGCTTCGATTCGTTACAGCCTGAGCTGGGTGAAATCGATACGAGACACATTTGAAATATTGTTTTACGAGGAACGATATATGGAATAGTATTTCAAGTATGCAACGTGCACAACTTTATCAGTTATTATTTCCATTCGGAGCGATGGAGTTGAATATAGAAGTGACCACTTTCAGTTTATACCCTCGAATTGTCAAATAAAAAGTATTTTCTGTTCGACATTGAACTGTTGACGATGTTTGATGGAGTACATATTTCGAAAAATAAAGTGACCCGTTTATTATTAACCGTGCTCGTATTATGTAACAAATTGTATCAAGATAGTGGAACTGATGGAATTATTCCAAGAAAAACAGAGAGAGCGAGAGAGAGAAAGAAGCTTGCGATAGAGAGGAT
>CM052326.1:13914502-14023058 GCA_028455615.1 Lasioglossum zephyrum | reverse complement strand
ATTTGCCCACCGACGAGAATCTCCTCAGTGGCCTTCTGTACCGACGAGATCACGTCGATGGCCTTCTGGTTTTTACTTTAGTCAGAGTACATTCTAGAGGGCGTAAGAAAACACTGAATTATTGGAGTGCATAAAGTGTTAATATCCGCGTCCTTATTCCCCTTAGCATTATTTATCGCTGAGGTAGGATCATAGTAGAATTAAAATGGGAATCAAACTTATTAAAAAACAATAAAAAACAGGATTAAATGAGAATCCTTTTTACAATTATTTTTATTAAACTAACACTGTACCACATGATCTATACGACATTCCATTTCATCAAATGAATAGTATGCATCAACAAGAAAACTCCTGATATATAAACAGTACACTTTCACTGGTGACTTTCATCGAAATCCATTTGTTTTCTCTGTCGTAGAATATCTATACCCAGGTAGTCTTGCCTGAAGTTGAAGTATCTATAGTCCTGGTTCTCTTTAATCAGTTTCAAAACTTTTTTTTCCAATTGTCTCATTTCTCCAAGCTCCCAACCTGTTACCATTACATCAAGCAGTTTTTCGTACTCCTGTTGTTGGTTCGGGCTGAAGTGTTTTGAAAAGAATCTTGTGATAGGTGACTGTAAAGTAAACAGGTCATGCTGTAATCATTTCAACTCTTATGCAGTATAATTAAAATGTTACCTTTCCTTACCCTATAATATTCATATTGCTTTGGGATGTAGCCTTCTGGAATTGGTTCCAACGTAGCTGGCCCCGTAAAAGTATTAACAGTGCAAACAAGAACAGCAATCGGTATTAGTCCAACAAAGAAGTAAAAGTGAAACCAGTCCTTTAGTTTGTGCCATTGGTAATTCGAGGGTTCCACAAGCATTGTTCGATGTTCGCTCATACATCTTACAATAACTGCGAAAAAATAAATAAACTTAAACTGTCTAATTACATTACTCTTGGATTAATACTTCGCATAAGTCTCATCACAGTTACGCAAATGTCTACATATTCATTTCTATATCTTTAAATTAAATTCAAAGAATAATGTCTCAACCAACATAGAAACATGTCGGTAGACTTTGAAGGTGCTATCGATACTTAGACAAATTGTGTCTCAATTTCTGTCTCAACTGCCTAAATAGAAAATAACTATCACTAGAACTACTGAACACTAAACGCAATCAGTATACTTTGCCTTACAATAATGACAGAGTTGCATTTCTCAGAAAAGCATATTTATAATTTTGATATTTCTAAAAAAACAAATCAGGAGCAAGTGAGTTTGACCCAACTTGGTAGATCTAAATGGTGCTAAACATTTTCAGTTTAACACTAAACCTACCGACTATCAAAAGTAACTGATGATCGTATTATAAAACTAAGATTAAATTTGTTTGTATCTTGCGCGATTTGTAAAAACACCTTTACGTTTTTACTACACCTACAATTTGTAAAACACCTTTAAAATTTCGATAATTGTAAAATAGAAAAACTAAAACCGGTCATTTGACCGGTAGTAGTTTTCGTGTTAATATAATAGATGCTCGATTGTTATGTGAATATAATCATTGGACACATAAACGAACGAACAAAGTGGCAAAGATCGTCATATTTTTACGAAACTACTGTAAATGTTACTGATTATTATAACCCATTATGGTTCAGTAATTAAATTCGACGACACTCTCCCCTGAATTCCTTGTTATTATTTGTCGGGTGCTATGAAAAATTCAGGCGAAAGCGTCGTCGTAATACGAGACTGGATAAATATGGCAATTAATCGGGCAACAATACTAAACGAACGATTACTTTGAATAGATCGTACAGAGGAAGTTGCATAACCAAAACAGCATCGCTTTCGGCGATAATGTTTTGTCCGTGAAACTAACACACGATACCGTAGCGATTTTGTTTCTACGATTCAAAGTTACCGTTTTTTGGCACTGTTTTCAACAATATTCCATTAGGTTTGAAGAACTTTTGTCCAGTGGAAAACAAAAGCCTGCTCCACGTCGCCATGTTTAACCTTCCACTTTATCGCGCAGAACTAAATACACATGTGATCGATATTACGGAGGAATATTCTATCTCCAACGCTAGTTCCCGACTGAGTAGCAGTTTGTCCTAGGCGCGAAAATTTGAATTATGAGCAGGAGCGCGATTTACAAGTTTTTAATATTTCAATATCAACAGTGTTTAATATTTTATGGGCTACGAAATAAGTACAGTACCGAATACAGAGATTTCAATGCAATTATTCTTTTTATTTTTCAGGACAGGTTCTTTCTATTTTTCAGCACAGATTCTTTCTATTTTTCATTGTTCTTTGAATTTTTCAGGACAGGTTCTTTCCATTTTTCAGGACTAAAAATATTCTTATCGAGTGGAAACCGTTTCTCGATTGTTCCACGGTTCGCGTATGCATTTAAGCGAGATAAAAGGAAGAAATTCACGCGGAGCTTTCGCGACGCGATCTAATACGAAGACTAGCGTCAACAAGTCGGGTCAATTGAGTAATTGAACCCAGGAAACGATTCTATATTACGAACACTTAAGAAACCTTTTGATTCTGCTTTTTACAAGGAAGAGGGAAATAATATTAGCTAGCGAAACTAGAATTAATTACGTACAGTCGAACTAATCTCGACCCCTAAACTGAAATCGCTCAATTTTTTCACTAACTATATTCTTCTTGTAATCGTGAATGGGTAGGTGTAAAACAAATACGAATTTGTTAGTTTCAGGAAAGTCTAAATAACAGATTTTACATTGTTGCAATTTTAAAAGAAATTTTAAGTGGTTTTCTGTATAAATATTCTAAATAAATTTTCTGTATAATATTCCTTAAAACAAATACAAATTTGTTAGTTCAGGATAGTCTGAACAACAGATTTTACATTGTTGCAATTTCAAAAGAAATTTTAAGTGGTTTTCTGTATAAATCTTCTAAATAAATTTTCTGTATAATATTCCTTAAGGACCAGAATTATTCTAATCATAATTATTAATTACTTGATAATGAAGTTTAAAAATAAATTTTTTGTATTCAGTTTTTTTGTAATAAAGTTTTTCTTATTTAAAACGTGTCTATATTATTTAAAAAAAATTTCGGGGAGGCATATGTTGGTAAATTGATGACCAACTACTTTGATGACAAAACTTTTTAATCTGTCAACCTCTGTTAAGGATAAAGGTTGTATGAATACCGTAGTCTGAAAATTTCTTAATGTGTTGACATATTGTGGTTGCATATGTTAACTCGTATATTTTGATCTATTCCGCTGACGTAAATGTACGAAATCCGTTGATAATGAGAGCGTTTATCAGCCACTCCCAGCTGTCAGCGAATCGTATGATTTCGATAGGGGGTGGGGGGCGAATTAATGGAAGCTATTAATTTCCGAGGGATTCTTTGACGATTGATCGTACAGAAGCGATCGAAGAATATTTTGATGGTAGATAGCGATCGATCGATTGAATCGATAGTGAGAATCTAGATTCAACTGGTTAACAAGGAGGACGAGTTAACTCGCCCGACTCTCGAGTGAAGTTTCGCTAGAAGCACTCTTATGCTAGATTCGTATCGTCATACTTCATTCGCCTAATTGTTATTAATATATATTGTTATTCAAGCTTTTCATTAATTACTAAATTAATATTTTTTGTTTTCGCATATATTCTTTCTTTACGTTATATCTAGACCGCGGATTTTTATGCATTCACATATGAAAGATTGAGTTTATGATATTCGAAATTGTTGAAAAATTAAAAAAAATTGAAGATAGTTATATCATTCTTACATGATCACTCTTAGCATTTTTATGAACTTAACGTCGCCAAAGTATTGTTTTATTATAATCGATATAGAGATTACTATTATTATGTAATATCAAGATATATTTATTGGCGAAGACATTATCTTCGACAAGATAAGACAAGATAAAAAGATTCTATCGAGTCCACGGAGAATGAAGTTCTGCATCGAATAAGAGAAAAAAAATGTTTCAGAACACAACTTTCCGTGCAGAAGTTCAATATATATGTTTAATGTAGTGAGTCGGCGACAGTACGGAGTGATCTGTCATTAAAAAATTCGCCACTTCACGTGCGCTAATCTATTATCATCCTCTTACGGCGCTACGTTATCAGATACACGCGTGCAATAAATCGATACGTTGCTCGAAAATGAAAATCATAAAAAGATACCGTAAACTTGGCGTAACCGAGACGCAACTCAAAGTGAACCGGATTATTATTATTATTATCGATGGTTTTACTGCGGCGAAAAATCGCAGGAATGATACCGATAGATCATCCTAAACCGTTCCGGTATTTTCTGAATTATTCCCTATTGTATAACTTCTCTAGCTTTATTACCTTTATCAACGCCGACGAACAATTTTTTATTTTCTTACTGGCTGTCTAAAGATATGTCCACACTGAAGCAACATCGAGCAACTTTTTGCCGTTTTCTTGTTTCTTTTTCCAACGAATAAACAAACACCCTGCTTCAGTATGGACATAGTGTAATTTACATTCTATGTAGATTACACCAGAATATAATATAATGTTCCAGAATATACCAGAATATACCAGATCATAATTAAATGTTCATTCAAATTCAGAATATACAACAATATACTAAGTTTTAAACTACAATTAATTTAATTATTGCGTCTGTAAGAATTAATCAAAGATATTTTTTTGTATAAATTATAGAACCTTTGTTCTAAGGACGTTTGCCTAACCGTTCTATAATTTATACAAAAAAATATCTTTGATTAATTCAGACGCAATAATGAAATTTTCTATTCTTGAAAATGGTCTAGATTGTGACCGAAACGTTGAATTAAATTTCATGTGATATTTTTGCAAATTTGCTTATTTTTCAATGGATCGAACCAGTGCGCCGATAACATTAATTGTAGTTTAAAACAAGTGTCGATCGAGATTCAGAGAACTGTTAATATACCAAGTTATTCAAGAAGATACATGAATATACCAAAACATACAACAATATACCAGACTATACACTATGGAATATATCGAAGCATAAAAATACGCGTTCAAACTATAAAGTACATTGAAAATTTTGAATATTGGTATAACGGTTAATAAGAAGGTGTGAACACTAAACCTACCGAGCCTTAAAAAAGCAAATGGTACACGTTCCCTTATAAAAATGACAAGATTTAATTTATTTAGACTTTGTGCAGCTCCTATTGCAATATGTGTGCCACTAAAGATATCTATACAATCATATCTTATGAAATAATTTTTATCATATCAAGAATCGTAAAATAAATAATCTGGAACCGGTCACTTTGACCGGTGATAGTAGGTTTAGTGTCGATAGGCTTTGATTTTCCGCGTTGCAAACAAAAAAATTATTAAGGTGAAGTTTGTTTCTCGATCGGAAATTGAATATGAAATTATGATTTCGGCGCAGGTTCGATCAGTTTAACACAAACAGCAAATGTGCAATTATTTAAACATGTATCTTGACGTTTCGAAAAAAAATTATTGACAGTCACGCAGATCTACGCAGGTCTCCGTAGTTCCTGTTCCCCATCAGTCGCGCGGATCGAACACCTACCTACTCCGCTAACAAGGCGACCCTGAAGAAATGGGTTAAAGACCGCTAAGCCTTTCCCCGTTCGTTTCCCGAGTGATCTCAGCTGCGATGCAACGCGGATCGTCCGGCTCTTGTTGCACCGCGTAGCACCGCGTTGCATCGTGTTCGCGGGACACGAGCCTCCTATAATGTAATGTCCTATGCAGAGTGTATCGTGCGTTACACAGTGCTCCGTGGAATCGGTCGCCGATCGTCCACGTGATTCTCACGCCTTCGTACCCATTGCCGTTTTCGTAACGCCGGCCGGTGTGCACGTGAACCTCTACGTGCTCTTACGTCCGACATCTGTGAATCACACGCTGCCATGTCACCTACCTCGGCGAACGAAAGCTGGACAACGTTAATTTAAAGCTTCTTAGATCGGGATTTATTTACGGACGGGTACTTGTAGGATTAACTGGCCGGTTCGATGCCTGCTGTCTATTTTCATGGCTGTGACAACGGGCTTTGTCTCGTGCTCTACTAAGATAGATTCATTTCCTTGATAGAAAGGTTTCTTCCTTGTTTCTACCGGGACCGATTCATTTTTTCTTCATAAAATTGTTTAAACTCCTATTAGAACATCGTCGAAATGTCTTCAATTTGTTTGGTTAACACCATTGCTCGATAAAATGTCTTCAGTTTATTCAAAATCCTCCGCTTTTGAAATATCCTTCCTGGAACATAATGAAAACCTGTGATCCGGTCTGAAGAATATTTTTTAAATTATTATAGAAAAGAGAATTGTATACATGGATGAATTTTGTGTTTTTGAGTAATCAATTTGGCGAAGCAGTTAAATATAATAGAAAATATTATTAATAATTATGAAGTACGTAATTAGAGATAAAGATATGAATTTAATATATAATTAATTAGAAGGGACTAGAACAATACATTTATCAAGTCTTAAAAAGCTTCCAATAATAAAACATAAAGATATTTTAGATGATACACTCGGTGTTAAGAACATGAAATGTATTGATGAACTTTCACCAGAATGGAAGTTATATATTACTTGCATTACGGTGGAAGAAGCAATTACTGAAATTCTGAGTGGAATATCCATTCGTGTTTCTTACAATTTGACGAAGCATACAGGGGACCTAAATATCTCAGTTATTTTTGATGACATAACAACCTTTAGGTGGACCACCCTGTATAATAAATTCATCTACAAAAAGCTCCGTTTATTTAAGGAATATATTAATATTTGGTGTACAAGTGTACGCTTTAAGAGACGTTTGTTTCCTATTTCATTGAAAAACCCATTTTAATATAAAAACAATTTTAATATTGAACAAATTAGTATTGAATCTTAGCGTACCCAGTCAAAAGATAGTCTACAAGATTACGGAGAAAGTATTCAAGAATTTTTGAGTTAATTTAGAGGTTCGTTTCAAAGTTTCGCGATAAGACAATCAAACCGAATCTTCGGAATTTTGATGGATTATTATCTGTCATCACTTGAAGGTCTATCATTCTTTTTAGAGAATTTGATATACTTAATTGCTTTAATTTTTAACGAACTTTCTCCCGGTTAGGGTTTGTTTGATTTCTTTCTGCTCGTTTACAACTCTATAGTCAGTTAATGATCGAACGATGATTCTCGCGACAGCTCCCGTTTCCTGTTGCCGCGGCAGCTGGACGAACATATGGAGAGTAATAGTTATCGGCTTCCTTTTACGATTGTAGGAGTCGCCTATGCTCTAAAAATTCTTGGAACTCTTCCGGGAATCACGCAGAATTGATATGTCGAAACCGGGGATCAAGTGACAATTTTGATGAAGTGCGAATCCCCGATGCTTGCGGATCGATAGGATATCTTTCCCGGACTACAACTTTCAAAACTGATCATCCAATTCACTTGATACTTGACAAACATCTTCTAAGTGTCTTGTTCCTGGCTTCGTTAAAATGACACCAGAATTCACGAAATTAATTCGATTGCTTCGTACGCCCTATATTTTCCATACATTTCGCAGATTGGACTACGGTAACTTTGAACAAAATTACAATTACTACATAATAAAATAGACTTAAAAAAAAATTTTTTTGAATAATGCATTGTTATCCAGTTTTGAGCCATGTATTTAATTTCAAGTCTCTAGCTCATCAGGAAGTTAGTTTAAAATCAATTGCAAAATTTGCCACCGAACAGACAGACAAACAAACAAGAAAGCGAGCTAATAAAAACGTGGTAAATTGCTGTACATTCTCTGAATACTAGTAAATACATCAACAAAATGTATAATAAAACTGCTCAGCTTTTCGTATAAGTTTAAAACAAATCCCAAGATCATTCTAAAACCCCATAGTAATTTTGTTCGCACTTGAACCACTACGACCCCGTGCAAAAGCGACAATTTCCACATAATAAAAATAGTCGGAGGGTCTCCAAGGATTGCTCAACACGCCCACGGCTTCAAAATCAATATCTCTACAGGATACTCTAAAAGAAAATTCGAAAAATTGCTTTTGAAATTCAGCTGGAAACTTCGGTGACCCTCGCACCAGGGTATGCGGCTGAACAGAAATTGAAGATTTCAGTCAGAAGGGGTAAAAACGGTTCGGCCATCGTACGGAGGGTTAAATCGATCTCTTTGTGAGCACCGCCACGGCGGTGTGGCATGGCGCGAGGCAGCAGACGCCGGATCGACCGAAGCGGCTTGTCTGCCTGTTTTCATTTTCAGGCTCCAGTTGCGAACCGACCATCGCGGGTAGAACGTCGTGACGCGCTGCCAACCGATATAGCAAGGCTCCCGTACCTTTCTTAGTACCGGAGGAAAGCAGATCGCTCGAGAAGGTCTGAAATCATCCAGCAGAGCCTAAAGGAGCAGCCATTGTCCGCCTTGTGCTGGTTGTTTCGAATTCGGAGTCTATTCGGAGACCTTATCGTCTATAGGTTCGAAGAACCACAGACACAGTTCCTGAAGGTGAGTCCCTGCCATTTGCTACTTTATTTACACAGCCGTCCCCGTGTACGCGGAAGCGAACCGGATCGAAGCCGTTCGAAACGTCGCGTCGTGCCGATATAATTTAGGTGACACACAGTCGTCGACTTTCATCCATCCTTCGGACGAAGGACAGATTTTTCACGGAGTCCCTCGGCCGACTCTGAACCTATTTAGCGATCTTGACTAATTTACAATTTAACGAGACGCCGGTAATGATTCGCCGAGGTTCCACCGCGATAACGTTCAAAGGATTTGTATTCCGCTTCCGACTATTTTGAAATCGTGCTTGATGGGAGCCGATGTGTCGTTGGGGAACTGCTGGATTCATCGACGAAGGATTCCGTGTTGTTGTTTGTTATTCTGTGCTCGGCTTCCAGGAAGATTTCGTTCGCCTCGTTTTCGAGCAGGTTTTTAATTTCTGTGGAATGGAAAGAGCAAATGTTAGTTGCACTTATGCTGCTGGTTGGAAAGCTGCATAAGTTAAGTGATTAATAGTATTATTGTGGAACAGGATATTTGTCTAAAGAATTGGACAAGGACGTTGTATAATACCTGTACAATCTTCTTGTAACGAACAGACGATCGAGGTACGATAGTGTGGCGAAAGCGATGAACAATCGATGGATAAACAATAGGAAAACTGTATTAGTGGTTCTGCTCGTAGCTTTTCTAGAGTTTGCGGGCTCCGTTTTGAAATTGTGTTCTCGATCCTTGCGAAACGGAAAGGAAAAGTCGATCCGTCGATCGGTCGAAAGTCCGGCGCCGGTTTAAATGTATCGTGCAAGTCGCTTTCGAGAACACTTTGCGTCGTGCACGCATCGTGGAATACGAGCGACTAACGTTTCAAAAATAGACACTCACTGATAGAGACTTACGCTGTTTTTGATGAATAGGATATAACGCGGCACTTCGACATCGTTCCACGATTTATTATCACTGCGAGAGCCCGGTTAGGTATACAGGTTGATCCTAAAATAGGTGACCACCCCTGAGGACGCGTTCCACTTCGAATGAGAAGACGAGAGTACGTGAGATCCTACATCCGAGAGATTTACTGTCGTTTCGGGAGCTCGGGAACTCTGGGTTAGGATAGATTTTAATGCCAAGAACATGAGTGGCCGCACTCGAGAATATGGTGGCGGTGAGTGAAGAAAGGTTCTGCAAATAAAAAAATGGTATAAAAAATAAAAGGTATATCATTAAATAAAAAGGGTTAGGATAGATTTATACTAAAAGTAGGAGGCCTTTTAAAAATGGAGATGAAAATATTTGGATTGTTTAAAATAATACATGAGGGTGGTAAGTGAATCGAAGAAAGGTTCTTCAAATAAAAAGATGGTATAAAAAATAAAAGGTATATCCTCAAAAAAAGTGTTAGGATAGATTTATACTAAAAGTAGGCCTTTTAAAAATGGAGATGAAAATATTTTGATTATTTAAAATAATTCATGAGAGTGGTGAGTGAATCGAAGAAAGGTTCTGCAAATAAAAAAATGGTATAAAAAATAAAATGTATTTCATTAAATAAAAAGATTAAAAAATGGAATTAAAAATGAAGCTGAAAATATTTGGATTGTTTAAAATAATACATGACGGTGGAAATAAAGGTCTGAAATTCTTCCAGGTGTTTCGATTGACCCTGACATAAGCTGTCTTCGCGAACGCAGTAATAAATTCCGCGATAAAGAGTCAGGCATTCTGGACATTTAATATGTACATAGACTGGTCGAGATAAGAGGCGACGTCTGCCTCGTTGAAGAGTCACGCGAGTAGTGTTCACATTAATTATACTCGTGTCTTCGCTCGATCTTTAATGGATATGCATCGAATCGGGTTCAATTGTATTGGCATTTGGGATCTTCCACGTTTGCGCACATTATTTCTTCTACATGAAATCGTTGGACTACGAGCCGGCAAAAGCGTCACGGTGCGTCACCAGACGATTTAATCGCACACACGATGTGTAATAATACTTGGATCGCACCTCTGTCTGTTGTCTGTCAATACTCTACCACTGCCGTTTTACCTGGACCTTTGGCCCCCTTGCCGCTATTACACAATAGGCCAGAAAGAGACGTTGTCTAAATTTCAATGTGCGCGAGCAATTGTTGACTGAAAACGCTGGTCGAAGCCACCAATTTTCACTTCCTCGAGCAGGTTAATATTTCCAGCTGGTGAAATCATGATTTGACAGTTTCGCGAATTGTTGGATGAGAAAAATGTTGGGCTTTTTTTATTAGAAAATCTCATATGAGATTTATTTCAACATAATTACAAAAAAAAAACGAAATACACCATATACAAAACAGAATATAATAATTACAAAATAGAATGTGGTTATTAGAGATACACAAATATTTTAATACAGACATACGATTAGTTGGAACAGTATAGACAAAACTTATAATTTAAGACCACAGCTCTTAAAAAATTATAACATGTCGTGACAAGCTTTGATATTTGGTTTAGCTATTAATATTGGGACATCCATTGGAAGCTGGAAATATTTTGATATTTGATGAGAATGAAAATTTTTTAGTCTGCTTGTTTGTCTATGACTCTATGAAAAGAATTGAGCCAGCTTCAACATGCAAAATACATATCGCAATCGTAGCTTTCGAGAGGCGTGTTTCTGTGTGTTTACGGTCATGTTTATCGGCGAGTGCCGATGTTCGGGGAATTTTCAAATCATTCTAATTCGTCACGTCTCAATTCCAGACATCGATAATGCCTCGCACAATAGTCTCGAGTGCTGGATTAATCTTGTACCGGCTAATCGATACTACACAGACCAGATAACGAGTTTAATAGCGACACGATGATCGACTGGCAATTACTGTCTCGTCAGATTACATTAACTAGAAAAAATATCGACACTCTCGAATGATCTCTCATTTCTCGCAGTCCAAAAGAAAAATGAAGAAAATTGACTGTAACGTGATCATCGATTGGTGATCAAATAAATAGGAAAGACTTTAAGTAAACGGATAGTGGTTGAAACGATTGTATTTTTCCAGGAATCAGAAGAGATGGATCAATTTTACAACCGTTTACAGCCGCGATTGTGTCAATACGATCGATATGGTTGATAAAGTATAAACCATAGCTCTTGGCCATATTCTTTAACAATTGTTTCGTAATAAATACTAAGCCGGCTGCGTTTATCCATCTACTGACCTACGACCATTACTAGATTACAAAAGTGTTAGGCATTTATAGCTTGTAAAATTTGCAAAATAACACTACGAAAGGCAAAGTTCAAGATACTGTTTTGTTGTAGATCATTATTCTAATTCGGCAGTATATTGGCGGAAAGACAAACATTGTTTACAAGGCTTTCAAATGTGCATTTAAAAATGTTCTGAATTATGTTCTTCTCATAAATCTGACTTCGTTAAAATATATGTTGACATTTTAATAAAAGGGCAAAATATTCTTCGTGAACCAGCGGTCTCAAAATAAATGCAGAAAGATGCATCTCGTGCGTCGATCCGTGATTTTTAATCGAATTGTGCCGCGATCGCGTATCGATCTTCCCGTCGAAGATGGTTCTCGATCGTCAGCCAATATAAAGGAATAATCGTCGGTGTTTGTCCTTAATTGTAGCTCACGTGACGAGGGTATGTAGCATGTGAATCGCTTATGCAACCGAGCGCAAAGTTCCCTGCATCGATCGTGATTTATTGCCGAACGATTTCAGGAATTGCGGGCTCGTTAACAGCCTGATTCTTTCCGTGGAAATTCCTCAGAATTCAGGAAACGGTCGTACGTTGTATGGAAATGCAGATTGTCCAAAGATCTAGATCGGTTTGTTTCCTTTGTGACGATTGGTATCGCTAGCAACAGAGACGAACAACTCGCGGTTACGAACAAAATCGTGAATTGTGGATAAGAAAAATGAAAACGAGCCGAAAATGAATTTACTAGAAGTGTATAAGCTTTCGTGTTTGATAATAATTTTAGAGAATTGATCATTTATTTTGCATAGAATTTCTTAAACGTTTGCCGTATTTTTCCTGCAGCGAGTTGTAATTAATTTTTTTACGATCCAACAATTATCTTGCAACAAACTAATCATATTCCACGGCTTTAAATAGACTGGTTGCGTGTTCGAAAGTTGCGACGTTCTCCCGTGTTCTTTGTCTTTCAAAATAACAGAAGTTACGAAGAAAAAAACACTAAGTTATTGTACCTTATGCAATTGATTACTCGGTCCCAGATAGAAGTACCAAAAATGTCGGTCAGAGGAGCAAGAAAATCGGACTCCGTGCTTCGCTTCCCGTGTACACTATAGTTTGTCGGTCGATTAGTGTCTTCGGAGTAAAATTAGAGATCGTAAAAGTGATAATTTGAGAAACCTCGCCGGAAAAAATATGGAAACCGGCGAACGGACTGGAAGCTGAAGGAAATCTTTCTGTCCAAGACACACGATGTTCGTTTTTTTTCAATTACAAAGAAAACTAAATTGAATTATAAAAACAAAGTAGTAAAAGCGTGATTAAATATATTTTTCAGCTTTTACGATCCTATTAAGAGTATCAGCACCTTGAATAGCTCGAATGTTATCAAAGTGGAGACAGTGGCTGGGGCGAGTTCTTTGTGCCTGTCACTTTTTTCTTAAACGAAGCAGAATCGATTTAAATTGACTCTAAGTCTGTGTTTAGAGGTTTCCGGTCACGGACGAACTTTGCAGTTGAAATTTATCAGAGCATTTATCAATTAATCTTGAAACGAGATTTTACTGGGTTGTGCGTGAATTTATTACATGTCGACGCTTAGAAATGAACATTACAGAAACCTCTTATACCATTGTTTAAAACTGACTGACTTTTGTGCCATGTGCAGTGTAGAACAAACACTCGCAACAGGGTCCAATCATCAGAGCTTCGTATTACATCGCTAGGAATTGAACAATGATTTGTGGATACTGAATGAAGCGATCTCAATAGAGCTAAAGTGTGTTCAGGCACATAAACAATATTCCCCGGCAATGATCGATCAGCGGATAGCGGCGCTCACGTTTCAGCAAAACGCCTTGGTAGAAAGTTAGTGTCCTGCCACGGAGGCGGTCTCAGCTACGAAATTACAGTGTCATTAACTATGGTATTCCACAGTCTCCTTCGAAACACATGTTCGTGACCACGGTATCTACCCGCATGGTGAATTATTCAAAGCAGGGATATCTCCGTTCAATTCCGCTACATTATATAAGTTTTGAATCGCATGCTGACATTTATCCAGTCTTATCAAATTTATTAGACGTGCATCCTACACGAACACACACGCAGATTGTCTACGTACTTCGTACGCATGAAAACTTATACTTCCCGAGATTCCGGACAATTTTCAAAGAATTCTGGGTCGTTAGCGTTGCCAGCTCGCGTGCCCCGCCAGAGCAATTCGCGTTTCGTCAAATTGTACGGTTTTCCATTGAACGGTCTGACATTGAACGGAAAAAGAAAATGGCAGCAGTAAGCAATCGGTTTGATTACATACGTTGGCGTATTTTTCTGTGCAGAGCGTAAAATGGTGACCAAGTGCTACAGCTTCGTTCTGAGCTGACGAGGTGACCGTTTCGAAGTGAGGTCGGAATTGACTAACACATCCGGCGGAAGAAGAGGAAGCAGAGGTTCAAACACCCACGAATTGAGACTGTCGCGTCACGACAAATAGCAAGGAAGCATGGATCCCTATTCGTTGAGGTCAGTAGTCACCGACTAGCCTAAAAAAATCATTCAAATCAAAAAACAAAATATTTTTCATAATTCCTAGATGTTTTCACATGCCCTAGAAGTGTGCTGTGTGTCTTATAATATTTTTCTGAAATCCTCCAATTTTGTCCATTACTTTTATAGTCTATTCACGAATTCTAGGATTTTTTCAAAACTTCTATTTCACATTGCAAATACAAAGAAAATGCACCTGCAATATTGAATCTGCATTGAACCTGAAAAATAGCTCCAGATCCTTTAAATTAACCTACGAAATTTTCGAGTGCACGAACATCCTCAGCCCAATAACATCAGCTGGCCTACAGCTGCAGGAATCTGGTTTCTGAGCCGGTAGTTTAATCTAGAAAAAGATGGTCGAATCACTATAGCTGCTGGTCTCAGGTATACAACATCGAGGACCTGCATGGGCTTTCTGAAGACGGTTCTCAAAGATCTTTTCCTTTTTCATTGTCCTCCACGTGGCCTGTAGGCCATCGAATGATCGAGGCCGTCGAAAGATTTCATCGTAACCTCGATCCCCCTACCTCCATCAGCACCGAATGCACATTGTGACCTTTTCAGTGCCAGGGTGCACCCATTGTCCCGACGCAGCGTTTGTCACGCTAGAGACACAGGCAATAACCGTAGTATTCAACTAGAAAAATTCACTGCTTTGCCTTCGACTGGGAACGTTGCTTCGGGTGCATTCAATTCGTCTAACGATCTTTAACAGCGTTTTCGTTGAACCGCCATAGGCTTAATCGAAGTTAAGTATGGTTCCATGGAGTACACCAACTGCCGCTGGACAAAAAATTTCACAGCGAACACTCTGAATGCCATTAAAAGGCTTCGACTAAACGAAGTGGATAAAAGAATCGGATGAAAGAACGGGGCACAACAAATTTTAATTTAGTGGATTCGATAAAAGAATTTAATTAAAGTTATTGGATTAGAAGAATTGTATCCCCTTGCCGCAATCCACAGATTTTTATGTCGAGTACTAATAGTTTGGTTACAACACTAAGACTTAATGATCAGCGTAATTCGATTAACGAAATGCTAACGAGAAAGTTTGAATAAAAGGGAAAACTGGAAGCCAATCGATAGCGCCAGCTCATTCGTCAAGCAAGCGAAACGCTTGGCTGGAGCGCTGCGTCAGCTAGACGGCTAATCGTTTTAATTGCGTGTTCATTATCGAGCCGTAATTCTAGCCAACCGGTCGCGGCATTGTTAAGTGAGAAGCGGTTCTCAAAACTATCGGCATTCGGGACCGGCTGATCGATCGACTCAGGTTTCATAACAGCCCCCGTGGCCGATCGAAGATTCTGACGATGATGACACTTGATTATTGTGATTCCTTCGCTGTCCTCGAACAAATTTTCGAGTTTTCGAAAGTGTCCTTCGCTTGTGACACTCCTGCCGATGGAATCGAGAATGTCGCGATCGGAATGTTCTATTTTGATTTACCTGTCTCTTTACGATATTAACACCAGAATGTTATAGTATGTGCTTCAATAAAGATGCTAACACACTACTGTGCTGTTCAGCTTCACTCATAGTCATCATTTGCCGACAGACATTGGAGGATCGTCATATTTCATCGCGTTGATACACACTCCGTTTAGTGAGACCGTTTGGCAAACTTGCTGAGGAGCTTGAGCGTATATTGTTTCTTAATACATCGATAGCCGCACGGTTCATCAGTAAACTGGCACTATTCATTTCCTTAGAAACAATTCTGATAAAATTAGCGAGATTGAATACCATTTTATAGCAATTAAATCAGGAACAAGTCAATTCGATCTGTCTGGTAATTCCAGTGTTAAAGACGATTAGTATTGGAGCAAAACGAATTTTCTAGGGAAGCGAGAACGATCGACAACGATCGAGCATACACAATTTAATTTTAGCCGTGCCTTTTTCGCGGTCCCCTGTTTACGAGGGGCCGAGACATTGACCACCACCACAGTCCATTCTGGAAATTAAAGTTTCACTCCGTCACGCGTCTTCACACGCGGCTCCGTTCATTAACTTGGACACGTGTTACCCGAACGACGCAATAATGATGATCCGTGTTCGCGAACGCGAGGTTCCATCGGGTTAACGATTAAAAGTCAGCCACAGATAGCCTCTCGTCCGATGCAAATTGCTTCGTTAATGAAAGAAACCGAAGCCACTTCATCATCTTTTTCGATTAAAACTAATTTTCCGAAGCAGTACGATCGCTTCCTCCAGGTTTTTTTCATGCGAATCACTTTGTCCCGTGATAGTTGAACTGTTTTCATGTTCTTGGCGATATAAACGGTGACGTCAATTTTTTTACGACATATTCGGTTGGCTTTTTCCTGTTGTCGATACCAACGTGTGTGTGACATCAGCTAGAATTTTTTTGCTTTAAGTAGCACGTGACGACAAGCTTCGAAGGCTGGAGATTTTTAGAGTTGTCCGTGAAAATTTCACTTCGAGATTCAGGCTGCAGGAACTGGAATTAAAAAAAAAATCTTCAAACTCTACCTTCATTGTTCTACAACGCACTTAATAATAATATATAAAATTGCAAAAATCAGAGAATTTTTATCGAAACTTGTTGATAACATTGCTAAAACTACATACTTTCGAATAGGATACAAATTCTCTTCTACTTCTACATTTACTACTTTCCGGAAATACTATGAGGGACCATAACCGACCTAGATTGCACTCTTTCCTCGGCAATATAGCAAATACATGTACACCAGTGGGTGTTCCACTTTGCCGAACGGTTAAAAATCTCGGTGAATGGGTGAGTCACCATAAAAGCGTCACCTGACAAAAATAATCGCAGATAAAATCACACATACCGAAGTTCCACAGCTGACAGATTATTCTGCTTCCTATTGCCTTGATACAAGATCGAGGTCACCTTCCACTTGCTATTCTGGCGATTTCGAGTAGGCACGTGTTGTTGGTTAGGCGAGTATTCGCTTTCGTTAATGCTCAGTATTCTGGTAGGGATTTTATTGTGCCAGTATGCCGGAGTACTAAAATACAGTACATGTTACAGACATCACACTTGTTCCTAATTTATTCACTGCTCCTTGAAAGGTCGTTACAAATTTGTTAAAAAAATAAATTCGTCTTTAACGGAACTGTAGTTTGTATTGTATAATATACAAAAAAAATGTACATTGACAGATGCCACGAATTGAACCATCCTTTTGCTTATCTGAGATAAGGAAATCCAATTGATTATTGTTCAGTATGCCTCTGAAAAAATTGCCAATAAAAAATTTTTTTTAGGAAAGGTTTTTTTGTTTCTAAGAGTGTTGAAAATGTTTAAAATAATTTCTTGTACGACTGTAGTACTGAAAAAATTTGAACGTGTCTAAAAATTACATTTTTGCAATGTCAGCCTTGTCGGCGTTATTTTCACGAATACGATTATAAAATTTGAAGGGACTATACTTCCTGTTACGTTAGAATACGCGCTAAAATTTGACCGACTTGTTAGACCGATGACGAAGCAATCGATACCGGCCACACCAGAAAACCCTGACGAGGTGTGAAAATCGTATTTACCGTATTGAGATCAGGTAGAAAAACGTCACGCAAAAGGCAATGCTGCCAGTACTGGCAGCACGTGTCTCTCTAACGATGCTATTCTTAGATAATACTGAAATATGATTGAGAAAGCGCGTCGACGCGTTAAAAATTACTGTACATATACATATGTAGAATGATCCGCGTGACGATCATTCAGTGAAGATCGCGTGGGAATTGTCGCGGTGACGACAACTCAATCGCGTTACGATAAAGACGGGGTCTGAGGTTCGCGAAACGACACTTGCTTAGTTAGTCGAGATTAGATAGTGCTTGCATCTCCTTCGTGCACATGCACGACTCACCCTGCATTTACGCAAAGTACGTATCCTTATCGCTATCCTGCGGCTCGTCCTTGACACTCACCTGATTCTTTTCTCGTTCGTTCACATGGACACCGCACTTTACTGGATAATAATCTCTGTGAAGACAAACGTTGCACTATTTTTCGGCTCGCTGTGAGATTGTGCATTCCTCGGTGCATCCAATGGGGGTTTGCCTGTAAAAATATCAAAGTGTTAGAATATTGAATAAAAATGGAATGAGTAAAAACAAAATATTGGAAGTATAAACATTCTAATTGAAGTTGAAGTGCTGAAGCGTCGAAGGACATGCAATGAAAGTATTAAAAATTTCGAATCAGTGAAAGTGGTAAAATATGAAAGCACAGTTACAATATGAGAAATATCTGAATAAATAAAACTGAAATATTGAGAGTATAGAAACTCGAAAATAATTTCGGTATCCTGCTCGTTATCCTGCGACTCGTTTTTTCCGCGCACCTGATTCCATTCTTCTTGGTTTGCCTACTACAGAATAATGTAAAATAATACAAAAATAAATGGAATTAGCAAAACATTCAAACAGTCCATTTGTTTCCTGGCATTTCGGTTCCGAGGTTGGCCAAGTGTTGAAATCAGTAATGATAGTTAAAAATAGCGCACCAAATTCAACAGGCATCGAGCAGAAGGCAGTTTAACTATATTCATTTCACATTCACTATGTATGCATAAAATCCGCAATTCGGTCAGAACTATAAACGCGACGGAGGAAATATTATGGGAGGAAAAACTGAAGTGGCTATTCTAATTAATTGGGTTTAAAACGTGAGCACGAGGAAATACAGCCCGGTCTTGACAAATTATTATTAGACCGACAATCGGTGACGCTGTTGGTCGTTCGAGGAGAGCCCGTTTGCCGAATACGTTTGCTCATTTCGCATCGACACTTAAAGTATCGGTCATAATGCATAGAAATAGTGGGTTATACTCGTTGCAACCATTTGCACTTATTTGCTTATTATCGCGGTGGAAATTTTTTATTTTTGAAATGGATGGAAACAGCTGTGTTTTGACGGATGCGTTTAGCACAGCAGCGACTTGCATTACGTAGACATAATTCGAGACGAATTACAGAAGTCGCAGACAGCGTAAAATTCCCAATGAGTTTGCGAAAAGATCGTTTTTATTCCTATCTGATTAAATCAACAAATATTCGTCTGAAGCTTGCGCGCACGCAGACTCGCTGCTTTAAATCGGCCGTTAATGTAAATACGGGTAGAAAAACATTTACACGACGATAAAATCTGGATTACGTAATCAAGCACGACCGTTACTCCAGAAATTTAACTAACTCTGACTCAACATCGCGAGAGCAAATATTATTAATTGTGCACACCGCGAGAGACACCAGAAACAAAATCAGTGACAGAACTCTGTACTGGCCGAAATCATCTATTTGGTAGATATAATTATTGTATGAATTTTTTTCTGAAAAAATTCTCTGACTCAACATCGCAAGAGCAAATATTATTAATTGTGCACACCGCGAGAGACACTAGAAGCAAAATCATTGACAGAAGTGTGTACTGGCCGAAATCATCTATTTGGTAGATATAATTATTGTATGAATTTTTTTCTGAAAAAATTGAAATTGGAGGTTTCGTTTGAGCAGCAATGTGCAGTTTATAGTGCAAAATAATAACACCAACGACTCGTTGCTATTCGAGACGACTGCAACTAGGTTACCAGCATCAACGATCATTGCAACAAGGTGTACTCCGCTTTCTACTTCTGGTTTGTTGAAAAGTGGATAATCAATTTAGCAATTCTCGCGTCGGCGAGATCGAAAGCACTTCTGCGATGGGATTGGCCAGGCAAGTGATCACGGCAACCTGTCTACACAGCGACGAGTGACGGGATCGTGGACAAAGATGCTTTCGAAACAGTCTTCGTTACGGCAGATCGATAGAAAAGGATCGTGGTGGTCCAGAGAAGTGTATATACTGGGTGTCAACAACCGTCTCGTCGTCGAGCTTCATTCTCCGTTTCGTGCCAACGCGTGGTCCTCTGTCTGCAACGTGAATCGAAACGATCAGATTCAACAAGTAAAAAGTCGAAAAATATTATGAAACTGCGAATGTTTACGAAACGACACCTTGGTGTTGTTTTTATATTTCAGTTTATCTTCGATATTATTATTGCAAGACAAAAAAGAAAGCATTCGATAAAAACTACGAAGATATGCATATCTACTGTAGCATGAAGCGACAAATGAGTGAAAAGTCATTGAAGCATAATTAAGGCGGTAGGTTCCAGCAAATGTAAAAATATAAGCTGACAGTCGCGCACCATAGAAATTGAATCGCGTGCTTCAAGGACTGAATAAAGATATTGTATCATTGTTAGCACATTGTAAACTGATATCAACGTTTGTCCGGCAGAAAAAAAAGGGATAACGTTTTTCCGTCAACGTCGCTAATTACTTAACAAGGCTTGTCAGTCCGTAACAATCCATTTCTTCTCTTAAGAAAATTACGTAATGGTCTCGTGCACTCTAAAAAATTGATCGAGCGGTAGTAAACGAGTTAACTTGAATTAACAGGAACGACCGTGCTCGTATTCGGAATTATGCAACGCTGTTTCATTGGTTGCTTGGACGGTCAACAGAAATCGTCGGATCGACGCTTGTTAATTGTCCGGCCGGCTAATTCCGACGAGTTAAGCCGGTCGGCTTAGGCGAGAAACGCTTTCCGGTATGTAATTAAGCTCGCCAAGGAGAAGCACACGGGTGTCGTTACCCTTTCTTTGAAACGCGTCGTCGGATGAGTAATGAAAATTATCACTCGAGCATGGATTCGATCTCCGCGTCGTTTGCCATTGTTACGTTCATTCACAGATTAGAAGCACGACACCCGTGTCTGTCATAAAGCCACTGAGAATTGTGCTCTCGTGGCTGTGAGGATCCACGTACTGCATCGACTGCATGAATTTTAATGCCTTTTGTTATCTCAAATTACAAGTTGCATCTTTTCCTGCTACGAACTAGAGGTTCTGTAACATAATCGATGATGCATCAACTTGCCTTTGTTAGTTAGATCCGCATTCTAAACAGAATTATTGAGAAAACAGCTCGTCTCTGCTGACAACACGAAAATTCATGTCTAGTACCATGAAACACCATGTAAACACCCTTCCAGGTTCCAACAGTGTTTCTACGAAAAGGAAAATTTGCTAAATTGTTCAGTATATTAACACTTATTGTTTAATCTTAAGAAAGTTTATACGATCAAAGGAAGTTCCCATTATATAAGAAACTAGGAGATAGATCCTCCATCGTGGTTCGCCTGGATTACATAAGAACAGCAATTTACTCCGGAGAGTATTGATTTGCTGTAACATGCTTGGGTCCTGAATGAATTTCGTATCTGATGGTGCCGAGTTCTATGAATTCAATGAACGAGGAGAATGTTCCAGGAGACTCGTCTGACGGAAGAGGTTTTCTCGTCTACGATAGAATATAAAGTGGAAAGTTAAGCAATCGTGAAACTCGTTAAACCGTCTTTATCTGTGAGCTTGTTATTATCACGGCTCATTAAGTCTGTCTACATGGTTCGACAATTGTTCTGGAGGGGGATACGATTTTCACGGTCATCGATCGGTTTAAAGTTGCATCAACTTGTCGCAATAATAAATCGTCCAGCTGCCATAAATCTGCTCGCAATTAACGGAGACAAACGTAAACATCACGCGTGCTCGACCAACTGGCTGGTATATACGTGATGTAGCCGTTACGAAAGCTGACTGTCATGGCAGTATACGTCTGTCGTCGCGAATCAGCCCATCTCGACAATATAATCGACAACGGGGGACGTGATATCATTGTTCTCGCACACAACAATGTTCCGTGAGACTCTCACGGCGACCTTGAGCGGCGCTGTCGTAGAAAAATTCATACATATGCATGCTTAACAAGAAAAATGACAAATCATCGCGCCGAGACGGTCTTCCCTATCGGCCATTCCTTATTAAAATTTTTATTGTTTTTTTTTTCATTGAGGTCACTCTAATTTTCGCTCAGTCAGCACTACAATTGCTTTAGAGAATTCATGGAGATGTGTTCGTTTCCGATATGAGTTTTTCGAGCAATTGCATCAAATCCGCTACTTAATTAAGGGCAAAGTCGCCCATTAAAAAAAAAGGTTATTGTTGTACAACAGTACTCTTCTTTTTATGGATAAATATCTTTTTTTAAATTTCTCCTATAATAGCACTCACGAATATTGTTTAGCGATAAGCTCGTGCACGTTGTGATAAAAATAGCAAAACGTCGCGTCGCAGGCATATTCTTGTGATCGTCCGAGGAAATTGCAAGACGGTCTTCGCAATTAATCGGCCTTCGTAGAAAAATGTTCATTGTCTCGTTAGTTAACATTGTACTTCTTCCCTCATTTTTTATCAGTTACGTGAGTTACCAGGAAACTGGCAGGGGAAATCTTCAACATGTTTCACGACTTTATGGCCCGAGATGATATACCTAGAGTGCAGAACACACAAACGTATACAACGTTAATAAATGCCTCATCTTATTCGGTCAGAAATGGTTCGCGGGAATATTTGGACGCTGTTACTATGTATCCTTATCTACATTGCCCGTGTATAATCGACTGAATTAATTAGAACTCAGTAAGTTGCTCGTCTCGGTAACTAAAGGTGCTCCTCAAAGTTAGTGACACGTCCATGGGTCTGGAAAGAGAAATCATAATCGAATCGCCGCTGTCTAGGTCCCTCATTTTTTAATTTCTTGGTTTTTAACTAGTTTTAACTGTGCAAGAAAGGCTAGGTCCGTTTTTTGTTCCTCAAAGATTTCTTTACTTTCCCATGCATACAACTGCACTTACACACGAAAAGAATCCGAAGAACACAGTCCAACGACGAATCCTGACGGTCCACGTGAAGAAACAATTTTCTGTTACAGTGTCGAGCGCGAGGCGTCGAAAAACATCGAGGAGAATGAGCGAGAGTGCTTCAAGGATGCTATCGTGTCGAGCAGGAGTCTCAACAAGGGCTTCGTCGAGACGACCCGGCTAAGGAACGCGATACCAGAGGTATGCAGGCCTTGTCGATTCGTACAAACAGTCTGGTGATCGACTTCAGGGCCAATTTATAATCGAATCTCTGCTTAGATCGCGGCCTGCGTCATCGCCGCGTCTTTCCACATATCCGTCGGCCTGTGCATGGCCTACTCCGCCATTCTGATTCCGCACCTGGAGGCCGAGGACGCGGAACTGCACGCCACTCAAGAGCAAACTTCCTGGATAGGTAAGTTGCTCCCAGTGACAAGTCTAGATCCGCTAGTAGCCGTGAATCGATTCGAAGTCTAGACGAGGACGCAGACTCTAGCACAATGAAGCACCATCCCGTTTCCCGACCGCTCAATCATTTCACCTCGATTCCATGGTGGGAGGAGGCAAACACAATGTAACAGTTAGATAACACCGGATCTATCGAGTATGTTAATTCACCGACTAGTCCGAGATAAGACTCTTTCCTTCTCGTGCCTTTGCCATGATTCCGAGCAAAACGTCATCTCGAAATGAATGATAGCGTCGCGATAGGAGTCCAGAGTGTGTCAAGTCTACCTCCTATCAAGCGACATAGAAAGTTAGGACGGGACCAATTATGGTACAATGGCCAGAATAAACTTCTTTGTTTACGAAGCACCGCATAACTCGCAAAGTGGGCGATCGACCTGCTCCTAACCAAAAAACTGCGAATCCTCGAAGTCGCAAGTTTATTAGAACGCAATGTCCTATTGATCATGTCAAGAGCGAGTTCACGCTGAATAGGTTACTTTCAATGATCGTCGAGCAAGAAACCGGACAAATTTCAACCGGTAGTTCTAGCGCGAAGCCTATTTGTCTCGAAACGAGTTCTATGATCTAACAGTGGTTCTCCGGTGAATGTTGCAGCCAGCGTGGTGGTGATGTGTGCGCCCATCGGTGCTTTGATGGGTGGTTTCCTCATGGAGACCTTCGGAAGACTGAGAACACTTCAATTGGGTTCTATCCCCTGTATCGCGGGTTGGATCCTCATCGCTCTTTCGACCAACTTTCCTATGCTTCTGTGCGGTCGCCTGTTGTCCGGTTTGGCTACCGCGCTGGCGACTTCACCAGCCATTGTCTACATCACCGAGGTCGCGCGACCGGAGCTTAGGGGATCGATGATATCGTTCGGCCCGACTCTGGCCTCCTTCGGCATGGTCCTCTCGTACTTGAAGGGCGCCTTCATTCACTGGCGAGTGGTAGCCTGGATCAGCATCATCTACGCTATCATACCCATCATTCTGGTCCAGCTGTTCGTTCCCGAGTCGCCGGTGTGGCTCGTCTCGAAAGGGAAATATGCTGAAGCTAAGGCGTCGCTGGATCGGTAAGGATCTTGCTACCTTAACTCTCATCAGATTATGAATCCTGTTGTCGTTTCCCGTAGGCTGTACAGATACGAGATCAAACAGGGTCAGAAGGACGCGGCGCAAGCACAATACACGACCATAATGAAGGAGAACGAGATCAAAATGAGCGAGCAGAGGAACAGCAAGCACGGCAGCACGTTGCACAAGTTGCGAGGATTCCTGAAACCCACCGGCTGGAAGCCGATGATCATCCTCTTCCTGTTGTTTTCCTTCCAACAGTTCTCCGGTATCTACATCACCCTCTTCTATGCCGTTACGTTTTTCCAGGTAAGTCAGCGTGACTGATAACGTCGCGCCAGGATCCTATCAACCGGATGCCTGTATCACGACGATTACTCCAATTTCAGGAAGTCGGTTCAGGCGTGGATCCGTATATTGCTTCGATTCTGGTCGGTGTAACTCGGTTCTTGTGCTCCATGGTGAACACTTGGCTTCTCAGACGGTACAAGAGGCGAGCGCTGTGTATCATCTCATCTTTGGGGATGACCGTGTGCATGGGCGTTTCCGGTTACTTCACTCTGCTGATTAAAGAAGGCGATCGGTCTGGCTATTGGGTATATATTTAACATGATTCATCGATTACAAGCGGAATCGTTAATCTTGGGAGTATCACCGAAACATGAGGTTCTTGCTGCAGGTACCTGTTCTTTGTCTGCTGCTTTATGTGTGCACCTCGATGGTGGGCATGCTGACCATACCGTGGACCATGACCGCAGAATTATTCCCCTCGGAGATTCGAGGAATCGCTCACTCTATCAGCTACTCGATAGCCAACTTACTGTTGTTCGCCGCTCTCCAGAGCTACAGGAGCTTGCAGGACTTCCTGGGTGGTACGTACAATGAACCTTTGAATCTCTTATCGTTGACTTAGACCTGCAACAGACCGATATTCAGTTAGGGAATCGAACTCATGAGAAATTTCTGCTCCAAAGGGTCCTATGCGGTGCAATGGTTCTTCGCGGGCGTGTCAATCGGAGCGGCGGTGTTCGTCTGGGTCCTTCTACCGGAGACTCACGGCAAGAAGCTCTCCGAGATCGAGGAGTACTTCCAGAACCATTTCGTGGCGATCGGAGCGGAGGCCAAACTGAAGAAGGCGAAGCAAAATCGAAGACGCGAGAAGAAATACGGGAAATCGGCGGTCACGGAGCCGCTGAACCCCGCGAAACCGAAATCCGCGCAGAACGTGTAAATGAAAGGTGTTGAATCGCACGGGCTGGGACCGCGATTAGCGATTAGCAGTTCCTGTAACCGTGATTAGTAGCCGTAAGTAACAACGTTCGTTCGACACATGACACAGGGATTACGTTCTTTAGCTAGTCTCTGGAAAACGATAAGAGTTTAACGAGCAACGCGCGCACCCCGACCAATTTTTGGTATCATTAAATAACGTTGTCGATGGTAGTGTACGGAGTCGTGGAGTAGTGTTCGGGGAACGTGTTTCACAAACAAAAAGAGCTGCTTAGTTACGTACTTAAGCTTTCCGCTTGCGCTTTAATGTTGTAGAAGACAGCCACGATGAGGGAAACGGACTTTAGGGCTGGGCGTTGATCGTCTCTGTGGGTTACGTAAGAATCTTTAAGAATCGAAACGATAAATACGTTTATTGCACCTATTCGTGTCGCTCTCCGTGATATCGCGAAACCGGCTGGAGACGATCGACGTTGCAGAGTGACGGATTTTGTTCTACCAAATAAAGAGGGGAAAAACGGAGAAACCGAGAACGACTCTACACGCGACACACACAAAACAGTATTACATGTTGATCTGATACAGTCTTCCGTGCAAATGTCCACGGATGGCCGTAGAAGAGATGGATGAAAATTCTTCGTGCACGACGTTGGCTACGCGGCGCTACGGGGCACCCTGGCGCGCCACATTCTATGGTGATTCGTCGTTCGCCGCTTACCGGGCGAGCTGAGCATTCCTTCCTTGGAAATCGATTTAAACAACTTCGCTGTGATCTAACAATATTCGCAAAGAAAATCGTATGATAGGGTATCGCGCCGACCTGGGTATCATTTCTGCGGATCCGGTTTCGAACGGTTCATCGTATGGTTTGATTCAACCAGAAGCGATCTACACGTGTACATTACTGTAGAAACAATACTTTACCAAGTTACTTTTAACGTATAAGCGACAGAGTCTTTAATATAATTCATTATTTAAGGTATTAGTGTTCATCTCGTATTCCAAATACCCAGGTTCGGTGTCTTCTTTCGCCTCTGAATGATTTCATTTCTGCGTAAGATGTCTGAGGATACACGATACTTATTTGGAAATATATGTCTAGTGGAACTTTGTGGTTTTGTGGGTATGACGTTTACCCATTGATTCGCGTTCGGTATTCTCAGGCATCCTGTTACGTACACAGGTGCTATTTTCAGTGAACATCCACCTCGATTAAGTCGACTTACGGGCTAGTTTCTTTCTATGCTACCTGTCCATTCGAGCAGGTACTTAAAACTACGACTTTATATCTACATCGTTTATTCCCGTGTAATATCTAACTTTTTAAATCCAACCGTTTTTCAATACTTTTGTAATATATACCAAAACGATCTACTTGTGGTAAATAATAGACTAGCCGGCCGCACAATGTGCTTTTTACAAGTTCTGTACAGAGAAACCGTTGAATATAATCATTAGATTGCGGGGCTATATGAAAATCTATCTCGTTGTGGATTAGTTTATCAAAAAATAGTGTGAAACAAGGTGTTCCATCCATTGTCGAGGACGATATTAATCAAAATAATTGTGTTCACATGTGTACAAATGTTATAAATCCATAAATCCGCAGTCCAGTAATTACACGTTGAGGCATAAGATAGATCTTACATGGAATGTGCTTGCGTATCGTACAACAAGAAAAATTACAAACGTTTTGGGCGTATTTCTACAGTCACGCCAGCCAAATCTAGTTCGTAGATTCGCCGTTTATAATCGTAGATGACGCAACAAGACAATAAACATGTTAGAACCTGTAAGTTACAGGACGTGCGACGCAAATGTCGAAAATGTTAGGTCTATCTTAGGCGTCGTTCACAGAGCCACTGAAAATCGATGACTAATCGAGTGTACTTTTCGATTCGATGTGATAATCTCGTAAACAGTGGACCAGGTTAAACGGAGATACTCGATGAAAATGATGGCCGATCGAGCGTCGAACTCACTTTGTCGACGGCGGATAGCGGCGTGACGAGCAGGACTTCCGGTTGGTTTAAATTATGGTCCGCTTGTCCGAGAATCGTTTAAGGAATTACAAATCCACGAAAATCAATCCAACCAAACTCTCGGTGATCGTGTCGATACCTGGAAAGGGTGAACTCACGATTACTCTTTCATTAGGACAGACAGCCGTTAGCTTACTTCCGAAGGACCGTTGGGCAGTTTAAGCGTCGACAATTTTTTTAGTTCGACAAGTGCCTTTCGTTTTTCAAACTGTTCGGTGATTATTTGTAATATAAGTGTGCGTGCTGTGCGAGCAGAGTAGCGTTTGTAATTCACATGTACAATACTTTGTATCGTGCTATACGGTATGCTTGTATTCCGTATGTACACACGTATACGCATGCACCGTACGTCTATGTGTGTATACCATTATAAAATTTCGTAAAATGTTTCTAATAAAATTGTATTTTTGGAAACCTCAAACGAGAGCACTCTGTCACCCACCTAAAACATTTCTAATTCGTATAGCCTAAGGATTTATTTATTAAATAATATATTAACAATAAACCTACCGACCATCAGAAGTAACTAATGTGTATAGTGTTATAACAATAACAAGATTAAATTTATTCATATTTTGTGCGATTTTTACTGCAGCACATACACTGAAGTCAAAAAATGTATTCAATCAATGAAAACACCTTTACAATCTCAATAATTTGCAAACAAAAGATCTGAAATGGGTCATTTGATCCCTCGTGGTAGATTTGGTGTTAATAATTGCAATATTCATAGATATTTATGCAAATTTCCACGTACCTTTGCAACAGACAGCTCCAACGACCGCTTCCGACAACAATTCTCAAACTACTGCGAGCCGCCACGAAAGCCAAGCGCTGATTGGTTGGCGGGAAGATGCGCGCGCAGATAATAGGACGCGCGTTCGACGTTCGAGTTTAAAATTACTTGCGTGGCACTCTCCAACCATCATCGAAGGATTCCCCCACCGCCTTTAAAAAGAAGCATTGCCGCAATTAACAACGATATATATTTCAGGATACTTTCAGATCATGGTTGACAAGGAAGAAGCTCTTGCAAGAAAAACAATGCATGCGACATTTCTTAGCGGTGTAAGAAGAAAAAATACACATCGAAACGGTTTGAAAGTATACGACAATTGGCTTTATTCAGACGCGAATCCGTCAACTGGCGGACAGAAATTAAATACGAGATGTAATTACATGAGCTTCATAAATGTACGCATACATGTATAGCATATAAAGTCGACATTGTGTAATAAAGTCTACAGGGTGGGCCAAAATTAATAGTTCCGTCAATACAAGGCATGACGCCTTCCTGTTCTGTTCGAGCGACGAAGTACAGGCCACCCTGTACATTCCAAACGAAAATCTTGCAACGGAACAGACCTGTTGTACAAACGATATCTTAATTGCGACGTTTTGCAGCAGTATCGCGTATTAATTCTGTCAATTTAGATCTTGCTGTATCTCCAGGAAGAAGGAGTACGCTACTTACGATCGACTAGTGGAGAAACATCGTTTTACACTAAAAAAAAATAGTAAAAAGAAATAATATCAAGGAGGAAGAATTAAACGAACAGAGAAAATAAATATATTAAAACACACGATACTCGGAACACGGGGACTAGTGTTTTGAAATCTCGTTTATTGACAGACAATACGAAGCAATCGACTATTCATCGTTCGCATATAAAATATATCCTCTAAACACTAGTAAGATTAGCGTATTAAATACGTCGGCGATTCAAACAACGGTACAATATTGCGTCTCGTGGATTCCCCTTTCCTACTTGGAAAATCGATAGAAAACGATCACGATCGGGATAGAGCCGGGGAACACCGAGAGGTATACACACCTATGTATTTTTTTAATAATAATATCTGTGCGTGTCAAACGTATACGGGGCAGAGGGTCCAACCGAAAACAAAACGAAGAACGAGCCGGTCGATTTTGCCAACAGAATTAATAGCCATGTCTGCGGTGCAAAAATTTCTTTAACCCTATATGCGTATTATAATTCGCTTGGACGAACGAATACCATTACGAAGCGAAGAAGGATCGGCGCAAAATTTCCTCGTGCAAGAATCAATAGAATATCCAGACGGTCTTCTTCTTTTCTCTCCCTCGAAAACTCGAGAAAAAACGATGCTCTTACTTATTACTTTTCTCTCTCTCTCTTTTTCTATTATCTCGTGTGCTAATCGTTTGTCGACGCACGCGGCTCCACAGAAGCGTATTCCTCTTTTCTTTTTACATCGCAACGATTTCTCACGATCGTGCCCACACGGACCCCTCTTTTTCTCTACTCGATCATCTCGGTATCATTCGAGACACGTATGGACACCGACATGGAAACGCTTACGATGACCCCTTTTAGGTGTTCAGATCATTTCTTAAGCCTTCGAGTGCCCTAGTACTTTTCGAATGCGACGGGGAATAGCGAGTAGTCAGTCTTCTGCCGATTTGAGAAAGTGTGACTGCGGATGCATTTATACAATGTAACGAGCTAGTCTCCAGTCAGCAAAACAATCCGATTTCTAGTGCTAATTTTTATGGAACTCGCATAAATACCCGCAGTCTAGTCACAGTGTACACCGGTCGCTGAAACGAATGAAGAAATTGATTAGTTAAATTGCCGAAATTGTTGGATAGGACGAGGATTGCATTCGTTTATGCTTTCGTATATCCGTAGAAACTGTAATTATATTTTACAAGATTTACTTCCTTACTTTTAAGAGTCCTCGAGCGAAGCTACAAGCATCTATTTCATTTCTGGAGATCAGTTTCTCAAGGTGCACAAACGGTCGCAGTGTCGGATCAATTAATTAAGAAATACAGGAAGGGATCTCCTTTGAATGAGACTCGTGCATCAATAAGTAATCCACTATTCTCTGTCGCATTGAAAGAAGAACGAGTCCAATGCTGATTTTGTCGAAATTCGTCCGAAATCGCAGTTTATAAGCAGTCTGCGGACCTTTAAGCAAATTCTCAACTTCGTCGACCAATTTAGAAAAATTTGAAGAAAAAGCACATCTCTCGCATCGACTAGAAGAATAACGAAGAAAGATTGGTAACGCAATTAATGAGTTATATGCAGGTTTCCTTGCATTTTTGCGAATCGAGAATGGACTGAAGATCCGCAGTCTATTTATAAGGGAGAAAAGGGAACGAAGATGTTTTTAAAATAAATAGTAGATTATTTATTGGTAGACCTAGCACTTCACTCAGCGCAGCAGACTTACGAAATGACCTGATACAATTAAACATTATGCGAAGTTGCCTTTTTTTTTAAATCTTTTATCAATTAAAAAACAAATATTGCGGGGATATAGCAATAGTCGATGTAACGAACGATTCACGCGCAGATCGAACGTCCACGTGGCCTGATCATCCGGTCGTCGTAATGCAAAATTGGCAAGGACCTCGTTAATACAATGTTATAATAATTCTTCATATACCTACGAATATCGTACACGCATTAGTAAATACAATGTAAAACCTGTTGTCACTAATAATGCTCAAAAACTTAACAAAACAAGCGATTCCACTTTCTCTCTCTCTCTTTTTCTCCCTCTCTTGTTTTCTTTCTCTTCTTCCTATTCTTTTTTTCTCGTTTCTTTATAAACGATCGCGACACTACGCAGAGTCTAGCGGTGCCGAAGACTCTCAGCACGACCAAAACGCTGCAGGCAGTGACGGTGAGCTACCTAATCCGTATTAATAGTTACATTAGGTTCTATATTTAATAATATGTATATATATACACGATCTGCACACACCAGGTCAAACTCTAAATTGTATTATGCTTGTTTTTTTTATTATTCCTTTTCAAAGAAAAGTCGACGACGAATGGTTTGCGAGAAGAATAATCGCGAACATAAACATTGACGGTTCCACGGACCTTGACAAAATTGGTAGTCACGGATACAGGGCTGTTGAGTAAGAGCTGACCGTACGAATACCTCTAATGGGACCAAAAATACAAAGATAAAATCAAATGAAATCCTTGTACTCAAGTCATCTTCCGAATAACATTTAAACACAAAATTTTTTAATAGTGTTCATAAAAAGATCAATGTGAATCACAGAGAAGTCCAGTATACTAAATTTGTGAAGAACCAACAGAGGTATTCGAGTCTCCCAGCTTTTGCAGCAACCTAAAATCATTGCAGCTAGTTGACAAGAACCAAAGTTCTCAAGCAATCGATGAAAATGATCATTCGCGTCCGTACAATCTCGTTTTGCGATTTCTATCGTCCTATGAAAATAGATGATACATATTCTTTGATGACGTCGATGATACACGCACAGAGGGATTTAAAGCCAGTCTCAGAAAACCTATAAACAAACAATGTACCCCAAAATCAACGAAAGAATCAACCTCCTCATTAAAACCAAACTCTCCTCCTATATGAAACAATTGTTCAATACTGACCATTTATACTTGTGTATAAAAATTCATTCACCCTCAAACAACTATTAAAATGCCGATCACGGATAGATCCACTTAAATCCTTGCAAATGAATTTTCTCTTACGCGTTCTTCAACCTACTAGGAGAACAGAAGAGTTAAAGAATTAATCACTACGTGTAATCAATTTTATATTTCTAATTTTGGTTTCATTGACTGAACTATTTTGATGTTGCGAGACATTTTGGAGTCGATGTCTGGTAGTCAAAGTAATTATTGCTTAACACTAGGCTTGCAGAGAAATTATAATTCAGATGAAACTACCAATCAAGGATTGACCGACCACCTGAAGCGTTCATCATGGTAATATCTCGAAGCTTTGCTTTTGTGGTATAGAATAGGTTTGCAGATTCCATGACACCGACAATAGAATCACGCTGCACAAGCGGTTAATGGTTCCTCTACATTTAATGAAACGACAATCGAACGCGAAGAAGATGGAGAACCCGATTAGCTAGGGAAACATTCTAGATAAAATTATCACTGTTCCGTTTTTCGTTTAACGTGAGACCGACGAATAAACGGGAGGAGACACTCTACCCTATTTATGCAGGCTACAATCACTCCGACGACGACAGCGTTTATCTTTTTACAAGACGATGAAAGACGATCCCCGGAACAAATCTCGTCCTGACCACGCCAAAGGCACCGAGTAAAAGAAGTAGCGCTGACACAACACTCGAGACACATGCTCTTTCTCTGTTCTCATTTTGTTTTTCCTCTGTCCGCAATTCATCCTACAGCTTCTTTTGGCACTGTTTGGCCGTCTATTAAAATCGACACGATCGAGTCAGGTGAGACGTCTGCGTTCAATCAATCTTTCTCATTTCTTTCGTTCGTTCTTCAATCACGCGTCAATTAAATTGTTTACCCGTAAGACTCTCGCTTCTATTTTGTTTTCCTCGAGGGGAAGGACCACGATGTTGAATTTCATCACGCGATCTATCAGAATCCTCCTTCTCCGTCTCTGGTTTTTTCTTTTTAATACTTCGATGATTCGACTTTCAGAGAATACAATCTCGTTAAAATGATCTTTCAACTATCCCGGATCCTAGCAGTAAGAAAAGACGAAGGGTGATCACTATTATATTTATATATCATTTCATCCTTATATATATGTATAGTAGAACAGAAACGACAATGGCACAGAACGTTTTCTTTTACTAAACCTTGTTACGTTAGCTTTGATTCAGCGTTTTCCCATTATATTATTGGCAACGTGGCGCGCGCACAGTTCCCTCTTCCGCTCATTGACATTCACGTTAATCTTCAGCGTATCATTCTCCTATTCGTTTCTACTCTAATTTCCGCCCATTCCTGTAATCTCTCCCTCACAGTCACTCTATCGACACACGCGCTTCTTCTGTTTCTCTCTCACTCACAGACACGTTCTTCGAGTTCTTGTGTGACATTTTGCCCCGTCAGATCCGGTGGAAAAGATCCCACTGTTCTGTTCGCGTCTATCGGGTCATTGTGCGTCCTTGGAAATCTGACTAGCACATGCACTTCCGAACCAGTTTCTGTTCTCCGCGATTTCAAGGTCGCGTCGTTGAACGAAGACAGCGGTCCAAACCCATCAAACTGCCAACTCTTCTTCCTTAGTCAACTTAGCAAAAAATCAATGCAATCAGGTTCTAGTCAAAACAGTAAAGTCTTGGTCGCTTAATGGTTTCTCATTCAAATAAAGACCAGATTTCAAGAATCAAATAACCGCTAGAAAATCTTTGTTATAACAAACAGCAGAATTAATTTAGTTCGCAGTTTTGCGGATTTGCACCACGGTACAGCGTTCGCATGGGTCTTCGTTAATACTGAATTGCGAAAACACGTTTTTCTTACAATTTATCCAATATCGAACATGTTGAATATACATATCCAATATGTTGCCGTGTGATTCTGGGAGAAAATGATATTAAACGCGGTTTATTTCTTCTGTTCGCTTTATCGCAAGGTGCACAGCACGCATCAGTCAGTATCAGCGACGTTTCTGAATCTGCGAACAAACGTATCACGTGTTTTATACAATATTTTGTTGTCCGACCCCGAACACGTCGAATCTACGTTCTCGCGTACATTCTGCGCGTAGATCGTTTCACGATTCTCTCGGCAGTGATGTCGCACTGTCAAAATAAAAAGAAATGAGACAAGATGAAGAAGAAACACGTTCGTTCAAAGGTAATCACATTTCTCTCGAAGCTTTTGCAACCAACCACTAAGAGAGACGCACAACAATACAATGAAATATCTAAATATAATATATGTACATTATAGATCTTAACAAGTAGCAAACAAGAAGAATTCCAGAAATATATAAAATCACAAACGAGTGGACGAGAGGCACGATATAGTTCTTTCCCGCGTGACGCGGAAGGCTCCCTATTTTTCTCTTTTCCTTTCCCTCTCTCGCCGGAAACAACGCTGCAACTTAATATCAAAGTCCGTGAAAAATCTTACATCCTAGAACGACGGTTATGTCCCTGCATCAACGATTGACTGTGTGAATGAATATAGTTAAAAAAATAACTTCTACGGGGAATAAAACGTGTACCGATACTGCGGAGCTGTCAAAAACGAGAACAATCGAAAAAAAGAACGTCGGAAACTCTTCGTTACGTTGCAATATGTATAAATTCTTTCCTTGTTCGTTTTTTTCATCTTTTTGGCAAACAAAACAATGGGATAGCGAAACATGCACAACGATTGGTTTTCTCATCGTGCAACATCACTGTCGGGAGCTGAACTCAGCCATGTCGCACACCGGAAAACACCTTTTGCCGTGACAGATCAGTCTATAAAATGTTCCAAGTGAGAAGCTTTCGACTTTGTCGTTTCCGGGGTCTTCACGGATCGGACTTACTGAGGAAGCTAAACAGCATATTCTCATGCCTCGCACTCAGACGAGCGAATCTCCTAAGTATCGCGATCCTGAGTGTCGCGGAGTTTGACGTTAGTTAATTCTTGCTATTACTACGCGGACTAGCCGGTTGACTGTTCGCCTGTTGCGCGCGTTGGATGTAGATGTTCAGAAGCTTCAGCTTGCTGGTGTACAAACAGCTCAGGTGAGGCTTCAACACCTCCTCGCCGACTGCCAAGTGTATCGCCACCATACAGAAAACGGCGCTCTTGCGTACTGCACTTTCGTTATCGTCGTAAGCCTAGAAAAGTCGAAATAATTGTTAACACGTGGCGACGCCTAGAGATTCTCTTCAGGAGTCGAAAGAGTTACTAATTAAAAGCCTTAACCTAGAAATACTGCCAATAGAATTTTTACTTGCCTTGATGAGGCCAGGCATAACTTGGGATAGATGCGGCTCTATCGCTTCCCGACCCCAGTGTTCCACTACTTTGTGCAGCATTTTAATCGCTCCCATGTTCAAGGGGTACGGTTCAGTGGTGATTATAGTTGAGACTAAATGTATGACCTGGTCTGGCTTTAGAACCATCGCTATCGTCGCGGCACATTTTTCTGCCACCCAGAAAACCTGTTTCCACGCAGTATTATTAATAGTTTTGAATAATACGTTACTACGAGTCATTCCAAATCGGATTGACCGTTTCCAGAAAATAATATTGCTTCTTGCAAGACTACTTACGGAAGATCTCGTGTTGCTGCCGCTGCTACTGGAAGAATCTGGTTTCTGATCGTCCAATTTGTACGCGTTAATTACTTTTAAAACGAGTAGTTCGGGGTACACGGAAAAACTGTCTACGAGCTCGGGACACTTAAGCATGTCGATTAGCGTTTGAAGTACTTCTACTTGCATCTTCTTGCTGTCGTTAGTCAGACTGTCTAGTAGCGTTTTAAGCAGTTTCCTGGTGGAAAAAAACGAAATGATAATTCTACAAGTGTCGGAATATTACTGTAACAGATTGTAGATGTATGAAGAGGTCCTTACTTAAAATTCTGTTTAATGAACGCAGCGTCGCCTTCCCGAACGTATAATTGGAACTCTTGTAGAGCTAATACTTTTTCGTCGGTTTGTGTAATCTTTGATTGGAGCGTTTTTATCATATTATCTAAAACTTCTGGCCTGCTTGCCGAATCTGGTAAAGGCCCCGCTGAAAACAAATTATAACAGATTAAAGCAAGGGGTAATTATGAGCAATTATGGGATATTTTAATAAAAGTGGTGAACATACTGTGGCTCTTGTAGCCATTATTTTCTTGAGGTAGAATGAGATCTCCCGCGATCGTGTCACTGGACCCATTGACAGTGATGATACTCGTAACGGATCGTCCTCTTTGGGTGGGCGAAGAAACAGAAGATGAGCGACCCTAACATCCCAAAAAACAATATAAAAAAATCGGCTTTTAGAAATAACACGTACATCGTCCGCTTTCTTACCGAGTTACACAACGTAAGACCTTCTATTTTCTCTTCCACATCAGCCATATTGCTGATCCCGCTGTCTTTACTTGTGGTCGCTCTTTCTAAACGTTCAAAACCATAATTCTGAATCTCCGCTGTGGTGCGTCTTAACGATCTGTGAGAAGTACTTTCAAATTAAAATGACAAACAACGAGGGATTATTGGATGTTCCGTTCACGAGTATGACAACTACTCACTTATAAACCTCTTCCAGGTTCTCGTCAGCATTCTCCATCTCCGGTTTGAGCTTCGAACGTGCCGGAGAACTTTGAGCCCTTGGAGGAGGTGTACCAGGTGATGCTGGATTACTGGAGCCTGAGGATTTTCTGAGGTGATTCTGCACTAGGGGTAATGCTGCTTCCTGTAAATTCATATTTCTATTAATGATATATATTCTTATAATGTTTATATCCTATATTTATATGCTTTACCTGATAAGACTTGGGTAACTCGGCCAGTATCATGGTCACTTTCGGGGGGTTCAAATTGTACAGAGATATTACAGCGTTCTGTGCATGCCTCCTGACGTCCTGACTCTTAACGTCATTGGACCAATCGAGTAACCTTGCGAGTGCCGTCCCCGCGGAATTAATTAACGCGGATGGCTCTGCTGTTTCCGCAATTTGCGTGATGAAGGTAAGGGTGGCTATTTTCACGCGAGTGTTCGGTGTCTGAGTGGGATCCGTGAGATACCTCATCACCGCGGGGAGCAATTGTTCCCCTGGGAAACATTCTCTGCAAACAAATGTCAAATAATTATCCTGAATCGCACGTAAAGAATTGCTTGAACCGTAAATCACGAGGTCTTACCTGACGACTTCGAGAGTTTTATGAATCTTTGCCTGGATCGATCCGAGAAGATCGGTACCTAATTTATTCAGAAGCCTAGCACACAGGACATACAACCAGTCACCAAGGTCCTCGCTGTGGGTGGCCACTAGCTCGTTCAACGTGTCCAAGAATAGGCTGAACACCTTCGTGTGCGAATCCATAAACATCTTAGTGAAAATGTCTGTCACTTTGCGCAGTTGCGTCTCGGTAAGCGTGTTCCCATTCGAGAGGAAATGTTGCAGGCCTACCAAACCCTCTTTCCTGTCTCCCCAATGTTTATGCGCACAATTTTCAATGATTTCCTTAATGTCCTGCAAAATAATGTGTCCGTATAATAATCACAACGGATAGATTGCAATAACAACAGCCACACAAGAAAATCTTATTCGCAAAGTAGATGGATTTTTATTAATGGTCGAGTCATAAACAACTTCCGCTGCAGGCGTTGAAACAAATCGAATGATTATGAGCTGATAACAATAACGAGAATGGTTATATAAAATAGCAATTATTAGCTCGGCGAATGTTAGTTACGGAACGGAAATTACTTCTGGTTCGACCTGATACGGACAAAAATCTGTTTTTCTACGCCACAAGTGTATAGTATAATTGTATGGAGTAAATGAATATGAATAGTAAATTGAACAAACCTTCGGGATAGACTGATCCCACATATCACGGTACAGTCTTTGCTGGGAGCCACTCCATGAGAACGACTAATGGGTAGATGGACGATGGACAGATATGGAGAACAGAACGGCGCATCGCGTTAGTCCAAACCAAACAAATACGCCGCAACAAAACCAAAAGAAAACACCATACATGCGTTATCTACATTGTCCTAGGACGGTGGAAGCACTGGTTCATTAAGCTTCCGACCTAAGTCTACCCTCGTGAGGGTAAGAATTAGGGGATTGTGTGTGGACCAATGGTCGCAAGGACGCAAAGGTGTATTATGAAACAATATTTATACAATGCGGTTTCATATAAAAAAAATATGAAAATAAAACACTGTGTCCGAAGGACACGTACACGTTCAAAGCTGACAGCCTCTGACTGTAAATCATATTGCAGCCGCATAGTGCTGTGTACTTTTATCGCACACAAACATTAGAGAAGCGTTAATGAACTAAGTGAACATATATATACTATATATATGCATGTGCCCATAATTATAAAAGTGGTATAAGTCATATATTTCTCGTTTCGAGATATTTAAAGGAAAAGGATATTGACACTAAATGAATTCTTTGACAATATCGTAAAAATTATGTGAAATAACTGATAAAATCTTATTTTTTATAAATCTTGACTTAGTTCACATTCATAATTATTAGCACATATATTAAGAAAGCACAATGTACAATAATTGTCTAAAGTATGTTTGGGTTAAGTTGTTATGATACATATATATCGTATTTTGTCGGAATTTAATTCCGAGCAGCGGGTCATTGCCAAGTAACGCGCTCAATCATTCATTCGTAGAATGTTTAACAAATAAAACAAGCTTAGGTTTGCAAATGTACGATGAACAAGAGCGTTACTAGACACAGCACGTCATCGCTACTTAATTACTTTACTCTTCTACTTTGATCGTAAGGTGAGAACTGTTTTTATCGCTATGCCAGGGACTCTACAGCACTCTTCTCACTTACGTCATTCGGCCGTCTAAAGCTGTCCATGCTCCTTTCAGAGCATATACTGCTAGTTTCGCTGTCGTCACTGTGATCACCTTTGCCCCTGGGCGTTCTGGTATAACTATCGATATTGTCGAAGGTGAGCGCATCCGCCAACGCTGATTCCGCTTCGCGCGACTGTTGCAGCATTTTTTGTGCCATCACCGGTCTAGATTGAGGCCTGTCCGTCGGCGACATGTACAAATTCCTTCCCCTACGGCCATAATTAAAATCAAACACTCCACCTGCTAACTAGAGACCTAACGAATCCTGCAAAGACACGCTGATGGCTCGAAAAATTCTGTACAAATTTTCTAGAATACTTTCAGGTATGTAGATCAAGGCGACAACATTCGATTACCTAACAGAAGCTACGCGGTAAGAAAGCATTCTACTTTTGGGCAATTTGAGTAAACCAATAAAAGAAAATTGGAATAGAAGACATCAGTGTACCATTGCAGGGTTAGATCGAACTCCATGTTAGCGAAACATCATTAGTACTTCCATTTAGTGGAAGAATGTTCCAGTGTGCTAACATGAAAAAAAATGTTAATCGTGTAAACACAGCGTACCGTATTTTACTAGCGAAACTCCTGTCCATTCCGAACCTTTGCGGGCTGGGTTCGCGGCTGTTGCCGGTGCTTCTGATGCCATGTCCAGATAATCGCCTGGGCCTCGCGATCAAGGATTCTCCTTCGCGATTATACGTGGCGTAACTCAACCTAGACGACGGTGATCCCGACCGACTGCTGGCTGTTACCGTGTAATACACAAATTGAGACCTTTCTTGTATCATGTTTCTTCAAGGGGAGCCCGTCGTCCCCTTTCTTTATACTTACGCTGAGATTGCGACACTCCGGACATTCTCGTTCTTGTTCTTGCGGTTCTTTCTGGACTAGCCACTGCTGTGGTGTCTGGTGATTTACTGGGACGCGCTGGAAGGATGGAGCAATAACATGAGTCGTGGTCGAAACGTATTACAACGACACAGTCAGAGGTGTGCGAGAACCCTAAAATGTCGATTACCCGGTAGTTGAGACGAATTCTCGAATATATCGGCACTCCCAAAAAATTTCAGTATTCCCGAATATGACCGAGTATCCCGAATACCCTCGGGAACAGAGCTGAGTAAAATGCTACTGTTTCAAATAGTAAATAGTCACAATTTTATTTAAAATCATACATGCACTTTTAAAAATAACATCTTATTTGTCCCTATCCCGAATAAAATTCGCACACCTCTAAACACAGCGTGTCAAGATACATATAAAATTGAAATTAGCGAAGAGGGGACTCACGGAGGGAGGCTTTCTGTCTGCTAATGTTGGCGTACATCATTCTAGCTTTCGCTCTTTGTGCGGCGTGCAGATCTATAGCGCTCGTTGATCGAACGCCCGGGGTTCCACGATCTGAGAAAAGAAATCATACGGATATACATAAACAACGCATTTGACAGATTTCGCGTATTATCGGATGCATGGGTGCAATGTACTAAAGGTCGCGGTGATATTTTCGAAGCAACAAACAATGTGTATAACAATTACAATGACAATCAGTGGGTCTCTGTAGAATTGGGATACCGGACTGACGATAAGACCGTGGCAAGGACGGGGTACGTCTGAGCGGGCCGTGTGGTTGACCCGCGGTCTGATGCAAATTTTCCGTACTACCTTCGTATGTTTAATGCAAAGAGGAGTCACAAAAGCAGCATGAAAAAAAGAGTGAGAAGTATTTTACACTGCGTTGCTCTCTCGCCGTCAGACACACTCCATTTACATCTAACACACAATACACCTCTAGGTCATTCCATAATCTCGGCTTTTAGTACCGAGTTTGCAGAAAAAATGGCAAACATTTATGGGATGACCTAATCCATTAAACACATTGTCTTAGAACTCAATACAGGAATGTAGTTTACCTGTTGCGCTCATCGCAGGTCGGGATGTCCTAGGGCTGACACTCGCCGATCTCGTGACCACATTCAAACTGTTAATACTACCGCTATTGCTAAGAGACATCAAAGACCGTTTGTACGTAACGTCCAGACTATTAAGAAGCGCTTCTGCTTGTTCCGGGAAATGATCTTTGAACGCCCAGTATGACCTGAAAATATTTAAAGATTAAGTACAGGTTAACAAGTTAACTGGAAGATAATGTAACGTATATAAACGTAACTGGAAATAAATAATAATAGTATGAATAATATTAATAAATAAATGAACGCACTTCCTGGCGAAAGCTCTCGCTTCCGAATCCGAGTCCGCAATGCCCTTCTTGATGGTATCTTGTAAAATTTGTACATGCTTCTGCAATATTTGGGTAGGCCATGTTTGCAGAACTAAATTCAGATACTCGCAAGAGGCCCGTCGTATGTCTTTACTTTTGTTACTTAAACACGAAGTGATAATTGGCACGAAACGGCTGCAGTGTGTGTTTTGTAGTATAAACCTGACGGCGACTGCACCGGCTGATGCCACGACCTGTATGTGCATATTCGTTGACGCAAGTTGCCACGTTTTGTTACGGTTCCCATACGTCACCGCATGTTACCGGGCAGCAATTTATCAGGAATCTTACCTTGGCACTATTTTGTATGAGGTTCATTAAGGTGAGCAAGACTGCCTCTCCAGAACTGGCGAACTTATTTTTCAATTGTAGACTAAGATATGCTAAGGTGATACAGGCTTCCCTCACGACTTGCGACCTAAGATCCGTGCAGGCGACCTCGAACGATCTTTGCATGCTCTTCAAACACTCCAGGAAGTTCTCGTAGTTCATACTGCCCGCGATCACAATCGATCGCACTTTTTTCAACTGGTGGACAAATTTATTTTATTAGACGGACGCGGACCATACCTACGTTCACACTGATTAATAAAAAAAAACATCTCGAATTTTGGAAAGTTTTTTCAAAGTATTATTCGAAACATACACTCTCCGTTCGTTGCTTCCAATCTTTCTTATCGTCGCCAATATTTTCTCGTATCGTTTTCATTTGTTCTTCAAGATCCTTCGCTGAGAACAAGTTCACCGATGGCACATCTTCGAATGCTGTGACGAATGTTTCCTCGTCAACAGCACCAGCCTGACCTATGTGTATTATTCATAATTTTATATTCCTGTATGAATGTACGGAGAAGTTGATTTACAAAAAGTAGAGCATTTAAAGATGTTCGTTTAAAGTAGAAATAAAAAAAAGAATGTACAAGACGAATTTTTTAAATATTAAGTTTCAAGACTACTTGAACGTTGATTTTTATATTAACACTGATGACCACCTTCCAGTAACCTTGAAAATGAAAAATTTGTTTGTGCCATCATTTTTTCTTGGACATCCTTATCGAAATTTAATTGTTCTGGTTTGTTATGATTCCTGTGTAAGTACTACTTGACGTGATCTATATTATTCCGCAATGTTAATAGCAACTGGTTAGGGCATTTCACAAACAATTTATGATTCTATGTAATATGATAATTCATTTTGCCCGTGACTACGGCATCTTTGTGCTAATAAAAAAATTACCGACTGTGCATTATACAATACCTTATCATCGTAAGCGTATTGTGCTTCACTGAGTATTATGAAGTGAACAACGAGACATAAAAAGCGGTGCAGAAAGATCAAAGACATGTAAGCATTTTATTAAGCATCTCGCTTGCGTTTGGATTATGTTTAATTTGAGTCAGCAAATGATTCAAGATAAAGCGCGATGGAACGCGAAGGTTTTAAATTAAAATATGCGCGGCGGATGATCCGTATTAATTCAATCGAATTTTCATAATTTTTCTTGCTGTTGTTTATACCATGATGGTCGTCTATGAAGAAGGAGAGAAAAAATATAAACATAATAAATCTTGAAAGGAATATATGGAACTTATTGAAGAAACCACCATGATATAAAACGGGACTAGTAAAGCCAATGGAGTTTTAGATACCTGCTGTTGATTTTACTGATACGTTTCTTTTGACGGTTGTTGCCCTTGGAACCGTTTGTGCAGTATTACCAGGATGAGCTGTCATGCAAGCGAATAATTAGCATCCTTGTCACCAAAATGTCAACAGTGAGATCGACAGTTGATTGGTGCACAATGAGACATCGTTAACATTATTACAAACGCTGAGCCATGTTAAAAGTCAAAGTGTAAGAGTTTACAAGTTAGCAATGCTTCACATCTGTGCGACAATTGAAAGGGAAATATGTGCTTCCGTAAAGTTAATCGTAAGATTTGCAACACTCGTAAGAAGCAAGTGAAACAGTGATGTTTTATGTAAGTAGCTTATAGCATTCAAAACGATCGTACATATAACACAACAAACAAAAATGTGATCGAATAATAATACTCATTAATAATTGTCTAGTAAACCGTATATGTACCTATAGCAGAAGGGGGAGCTTTTGCAGGCCCAAATTGTCCTCTCTTTTGAGGAGCCGTTGTCCTCTTCACAGGAGCTGACTTAATCTGCAACAGTTTAATCAATTCCACTTAAGTACATTACAATGGCTCAACTTTCATATGATAGTTTTAAGGATAAATTACAGTTTCAAAGTTTCAAGGACTGATTGATGAGACACTTACCGCTCTGTCCGGCTCGTCAATGTTCTTTCCAACTGAAATCAGAAAGATTGAGACGAGCATTAGTTTGGCAGAATGATTAGCGAGCTTAAATGAAGCTGATTAATTCGTGGAGCATAATCTATTGTAGTCAATGATGCATCTATTTTTAGAACTATGTACCTAAGTCTGGATATAGCCATGGTGGCTTGTGAATGTCACAATGGCATCCTCTCGCTCTAGCACCTGGGTGCTTTACAATGTTATCCCACTGAAGAATCCATCTACTACTCGGATCCCATATCTTATGATCGATGCTAGGATACTTTTTCAATCCTCTGTGCAGACAGCGGTGGCCGCTCGACACAATACCGGCGTCATTCATTTTACAAGGGAGGAATTACTGTACACAGTCACTGAACAAAAGAACCATTGAACGATCTCTTATGTTTTGTAGACCACAACACGGCACTCGACGAGATTTCAGGAAACGTCATTACAGTGTGAGAAATTCTCATTGTGGCGCATAGCCTACTCTCCGATCTTCTGGCTTCCTTCAAAATTAACATCCCGCTAATTAAGATGGCACACATCGATAGACGAAATGATTTTGTAAGAGGCGCAAAAAAAAATATTCGCTTGATCAAAATGAAGTCGACACATTTGAAAATTGTTCGCTAGAAGTTTTTATGCCGCGCATTTTTGACACCCTGTGCGCAGCAACTCTAGTTATCAACACACGCATCAGTGAAAGTGATTTTTGCCTCCCTTAATTAAGAAAAGAGTCCGTACGATTTTTTGTAATCTCTGAATTTAATGAACGAAATTAGAGGGATCGTTGTGTTTCTTTGTTATCTATCGACAGTCATCGACAAAGGAGAAACCATTCGATTAACAATGTAACAAAAAGTAATAAGGAAACCGGTTTGAGAAATCACGGGAGGTGTCGAGTAACAATCCGATTTCCATTTGCCGTTTTGATTATCCGTCATTACACAAGATCGGAAAAGCAAGAGTAGCAATTACACTGCTTGGATGTAGTAATCCAAGTTGTAGTGAATTTGTGACGCGTTAAATTGCCTTCGGTGGTATACGAGAAGGTCGATTTTAATTACAGGTCCCTATTTCACGTGTATTTCAAGTCGATGAATATTTGTGTATTTACATTGGAAGTGTTGACGTGTACAGGGTGTCCAAAGAAATGATCGAACCTTTGCGCCGCGAATAAAAATTCATAATATCCTAAAGATAAATTACGATCGATAACTAATTAATTAATTATTGTCCAAAGAATGTTGTACTTCCTTGAAATAGGTGATTCCTGAGATCATTTGAAGTAACTTCTTCCGTTGCGAAAATATTTTCCGCGGAGAATATTTCCGCAAAGGACAAACTTACGTCGAATGACCTCAGGATTCACCCTTTTCAATGAGGTACAACATTTTTGGGACCCTCTATACTAGCCACGCGGAATTCAGTATACACTTAATCCTCTAGTACACGTCCAAAATCGAAAGCTCTAGTTTTGATGAATATGAGTACTGATAATTGAGAATTAAAAATCCCCGAGAATATTGCGAATACAAGTTACCAATCGAACTTGGTATTGAGCACGAGTTCAACGCGCTAAGGTGAGGAGCTAGATTTGCATCCGCGATATCATTCGTAATAACTGCGGCAATGAGACACGGGAGAGTTATTTTCTCACGTTACAGATAACGCAGAGCGGCGGCATGCTCGGTTGACTCGGTCGTGATTCGAACGCGACAAATTTTCTATCGCAACAGTTCCGCAGAACGTCGAAGAGGTTCTCTTTACCTCGACGAAAATAAAACAATTTCCATAAGCACAAAAGGTAATTATCTAAATATATTCAAGATTAACCTTCCGCGGACGACACAACGATTCTTTCCACTTTACGTAAGAATTTTTCCGCGAGCAACAACGGCAAGATCGGCGGCATATTCGCGGTAAAAATGAATTGCATTTCCAAGGCTCATTGCGTCACGAACGCGGCGTGTGGCGTTTACGCGTAATTCATTACCACGAACACAGGCACACGCACACGTGTTTAAACACGAGCCTTCGCGACGGAACTAAATAACATCTCTCGTTTACCTGTTCACAGTTTACCTTTCACACGATAAAGTCCGCTCTCGCGCGCGCTTCTTACTAGAGAATGATATCTAGCCGGGATCTCAACAAAATGAAAAACTCGATAATTTCGACGGTGAAATTCGTCCGACGTGGCGGCGGTTGAGAAAGTGCATTAATATTTCAGAAAGAACCGATTATTTGTTCCGGCATGCACTTCTAAATACTTGCACCCGCGAACTTCGCGAACGCAATCGCAACAGGACGAGTGTTGTTCGTCGTCGAGTGCATATATTGCCATTGTCACGAAACGAATCGACACGTTCACGTAGTCGCGTCCGACAGTGGAACGAATCACGAAATTGCGTCCGTCACGATGACTGTAACTAAAACTCCGTCGATTGTCTTCGAGTCGGTTGTTTCGATGAACTGGCAGCCTGTTCCGAATCGCCGAAGGAATCCGCAGCTCCAGCGACGCGCACTGGCCCGTTTCTTTTTACATATGGAGGAACTAGAAACGGCTCGTTATCGCGATCGAGTGTTACGTGTTGCGAAAATACGTCTGCCGCGATAATCCCGCGTGGCACCGTCGAAGCTCGTGAAGATTGTTGGAACGTTGAAATCGACGAAACCGACAAGGCCGACGACGATTCCGTGGCGAATCTAATCGTCGAACTGGATGGGGAGAGGTCGTCTCGTCCCGAGGCAGCCTCCGATCAGGTAAACAAACAACGTGATAGAAAACTGAAACGATCGTCCTTGCCCATTGTCCGTGAACAGGCGGCGTCGTCTACGCGTCTGTATACGCTGTCTTTCGATCGAGTCACTCTCCGCGGGACCCGGTGACACAGAAAAAAAAAAAGAAACACGATCAAGATCACCGTCAGCCGAACGTCTCTTTTTACGATATCCCGGAGACACGCGAGCGCGCGAAATCACTGCTTTGTGTGGCGTCTAGCATCGCGAAATCACCACGCCGTCTCTCTCTTACGCCGCTAAATGGCGACTCTCGTTTACTCTACGGGAACTCTCCCGGTAAGCGGTGCTCACTCGCGCGACCGTAGGGAGGGGACCTTCCCCTATCGTTTGTGGCCCTGATTGGGGGGCCAAATCGAGGGGCCCGTGGCATCCAATGCGTCTCCCTTATTGAGCGACGATTAGAGGATCCGGATTACGCGGTTTTTGCTTTATCGGCTGGGTTCTCCGCTCTCTCTGCGCATCATCATTCTTACCGATGGGCCGTGGACCGTTTACGGACCTACGGCAGGAATCATTCGCGAGTCTGGCGTTCAAGTCACTAACCACTCACAATTAACCCCTTGTTATACAAACATCTTGGACACGTCTGGTATCTCTTACGAATAAAAAATTCATTTAGACACTTGCTTTTCAGTTCTAATGTTCAAATGTTTAACAACATGTCGGACCTTCTTTTAATTGCTTATAAATGTTATAATTTAATGTACAAATATTTTTTTAAAACTTCACTTGCAATTACTTCACTGTTTCCTTATGTTACAGATTGTCTACAATTTCAGACTCGATTCTCATGAAAAACGGAACACTAAACAAAAAGGAAATGTATTATTCTTTATTTTCGTGTTATTTCTGCACGAACAATGAACACCCCACACTTCGGCAACGTTTTAGATCTCGAGCCGCATCCGAATGCTCGCGTCGTTGCAGGAATGAGTCTCCCAAGAAAAAAAAAGAACCGTGTCACCTGTTTTTCTTCCCGAGCACGAACAGAACTTAAAAAGAAACTGGTTGCTAAAATCGTATTATTTACGAATAAGGTTCTGAACCTTGCCACAGACTCGGCGCAGCTTTCAAGCAGCCGACCGGGCACCGAACGCTTCTCAATAACACGAAATAAATCATCCGGTTTCGCGAGTCCTGCACCAGGTATGAAATCCATTGATATTCATGAGTGCTTATTGAACTTGGACTGAATGACTGTTTCCCCGCATTAATCAGTCACTTGTTTCACGTAGACCGATAATTTGTCGGCCGGTTTCGCAACGACCGATCGCTCTTTGATGCGCACTTTTGTCTTTTACTCGCCGACGCCCGCTTTCAATTATGTCATTCGTCCTCCGATTAATGGACCGATAACGCGAATTTAACGGTCCTTCTCCGTTTATTTACCGGCGCACTTTTCAGTCAGTATGTCTTCTTTCATCTTTATCAATCGTAGGTTAATGTTCGATTAAATTTAATTAAAAATAAATGAATCATTTGTTGTTAGTACTATCGTCTCGATATGTCACAAACTTGATGGAGTTCGATCGAGCAGCAGGCAGAGGGAGTCCATAAGCAGAAAGTGAAATTGCGAGGAGGAAAGACGATCAACAACCGATCGTGTTGCCGGGGCTTGATCGTATCGAGAGCCTCTCGGTCGCTTTTGTTTCGCAGGTGATTTAACTATTCGCTCGGCCGACGGATTTCTTCCCCCTAAAACCTGATATTCGAATGCGGGTGCCCCCTATAAAATTTCGTCTGTAATTCCTCGATATCGTATTTGGTAACACGATAACGACTGACTTTACGCACCGTATACTGCAACACTTTGCCCGGCGCAGGAGCATATCGCATTCTGAACAGATTCATATATTTTCGCCGAGGAAAAATATTTTCGCGAAGGTAGAACTCTACGACACTGGTCTAGAATTACATTGAGACATTCTATGAAAGTCCGATCAAACGATTGCGGCAATAAAAATTCAAAGAGAATTTATCGATCGTCTGTGTCAAGCTGAATACGACTGAAGAACCTAGATTGAAAGAATCGACGCGTTCCATTAAAAAAAAAGAAGGAACAGCCACGAAAAAGTTGCACATCAAAGGATCAACATTTCGCAAATCGGCGGGCACAATGCTGGAGCAACGAGCGTTCATTTGTCAGCCTCAGTACGAAAAAGGCAATTGGTAGCAGCGAGCATAATCACGAACGAGGACATTTTTCTTGCGGCGGGTTTCGTTCCAGAAGATGGAACGCGAAAACGGGCGGAGAAAGTAACGCCGGGAAGATTAATGTCGGCTGGAATCAAGAATCAGGTCGTGGGACACGGGACCCTGTAAAAATCTCGTCTCTCTTTGAATCGTGCGACTAATGATAGTTCTCGTCTAAATCTCACTGGGACCACCCGCCGAGACAGTTGGTACTTGCGCCGAAAAGCAAAACGAGCGGAATAAGAAAAGAAATCGTTCGATGGCCGGTGATTAACATCGGTCCGGTGATGCACGCCCCGGTGGGTAATTAAGGATCATGCCATGGGAAAGAATGTCGTCGGATCGCGGTATGATTACAATGTTTAAACTGTAGTAAACGTGCACGCCCCGGCGACCGGAGCGAGCCGGTCCTTCGGCGACGATGAAGAAATAAACATGTCCGAGAGAGCACACTTACGCGTTCGTAGCATAATTACACGGTCGAAATGGGACATCAAGCAGGCAATTAACGTCTCTTTATTCGACGGGGAACAACGTGATAAATCGAACGGCCGACAGATGTTTGTTCACCGTTCAGAAACCGTTCGGAAACTATTCGGATGTCTATGGCTAAAGCTTTGCACCAAGAATGGTTCGAAAGCACTCGCTGTAGGACGACGTTTGTAAGTAGAGCTGTGACTTATGAGATACCTGGGTAAACAAAAATTACCCGGATATCTCAGGAATACAGTGCAGATCTTCATGCAAAATAAAAATCGTTCGCATCAATAGGAAAAAGCAGACGATATATTACGATTACTTATTCTCTTGAACGATTTTAATAAATCTAAATTAATATATCAACGTTCTTTTAATTACATTATTGTTTTAAATTGCACAAAATCATTTATGACTTATGTCTCATGAGATACCCGGGTAAAAGTCCGAGCTCTACTTGTAAGTACAAATAAGAATTGACAATAAAACATGGAAACGCAAAGAGAACAGGATCCAACATTGCCGGCAGATTACAACGGTTTGCCACGTAAGTGTAGGTACGCGAAACACGTGCATGTACATTTATGCAAATGAAAACGGGACGAAACAGGAAACGCACGGACTAATAATAACGTGAACTAAGGATGCTATACGTCGTTGGAATCATTTCTCGAGCTGTCGAGGACACCGCTTAAGGCGTTGAAATTTCCCGATTCGAAAAGACGTATCGTCCGACCCACTCGGTCCACGGCGTATGTTAATTGCCTCGGTAAATTACCAATATTCCCGGCACGCACGCGATCATAAATCCGTGAACCGTAGGGGGGAAACGCATGGCGATCCAACCGAACGAGTTTCCGGTTTTTTCGGGATCTCGGAGAAAAATCTACGACCCACATCGATATCTGGAGCATGGATTTCTAGAGCTATCCAGAGTTGAAAACGTAGAAACAATTCGAGATCGCAGATCTCCAGGAGAATCGGAAAAATCCCTCCGAGAACAAGGTGACCAAATCAGTTTAACCAACGCATAATTGTTGGCTTGACCCTCGATTAACAACTCGGCTGATAAAAGCTCGCTACCGCGCGATAATACGCTCGCCTAAGCGTACTCGCGTTGTTCTTGCGCAAGACGGGGACGGTACCATTATCGCCTTCAAAGTCTCGTTCGAATCGCGTGGGCGATTCCTCTTTGAGCAACATTTAATGTTCGATCCGTGGAATTGGCATTCCCGGTTTCCCCTTTTTTCCCCATCTGTCGCCGAGCCTCCCCACCAGCTACCGTTCGGCTCCCTTTCATCGTCGCCGCGCGAGAAAAACCATCGGGAATTCCGTTGGGACGCTGAAACGAGACGGCGAGCTCCTCTCGAACTTGTTCAGAACCCCGTCGATGGGAAATCGGAAGCGGTCTCGATCCTCGGGAACAATAAATAACGGCCCGGACTTTCACCGACGAATGACGGACGATGCTGCGTACGATTTTCTGAAAGAATCGCCACCGCCGATCGTTTTCTATCCGTAATTTATTCGCCGCTCGTACCGGGTTTCTAAAGCCCGGTTCTCACCGGGCCGACACGCGCGAAATGAAAATGAAAACGCTCGTTCATGCTGTTTTTCCTACCGATCCTCCTTCAGACTTCATAATGTTCTTCAGCGCGACTCTGATGCAAGGCAAAGAACCTTAAACTAATTCCAAAACAGGTCTACAAGAATCGTCTGCGCTTCTAGAATATCGTTCAGAGGCTCGCACTAAAAGCCAGACAGCTCTTCCTATCGTGCAATCTCGCGACGAGGAAGTCGACGACATACGTTCCTCAAAGCATACGGGACCGTATCCTCCGACTTTATATGCAGATTCAGCCTAGGAAGTCTTTCCACCACCAAGAATGCTGCGAGTGAATAATCAACGCGTCGTGGGAAGGAGGCTGACGGCAGAATCCGGCCGCAATCAGATGAACAAAGATGGAAGACACCGTCGAGGTGGCTGAACCAACGAGTTTGCTAGCCCATGGCTAACCTTGCGTTTTTCATAGGCAACTAGAGCTGTGACTTATGAGATTCCCGGGTACCCGGGCTACCTGTGAGATACCCGGGTAAACAAAAATTACTCGAGTACCCGGGTACTCGGGTAAACAAAAATTACTCGAGTACCCGGGTACTCGGGTAAACAAAAATTTCCCGAGTATCCGGGTATCTCACTAATACACTGTGGATCTTAATGCAAAATAAAAATCGTTTGCATCAATAGGAAAAAGCAGACGATACATTACGATTACTTATTCGCGTAAACGATTTTAATAAATTTAAATTAATATATCAACGTTCTTTTAATTTAAGTATTGTTTTAAATTGCACAAAATCATTTATGACTTATGTCTTATAAGATACCCGGGTAAAAGTCCGAGCTCTATAGGCAACGACTGGACTTGTTCCAACTGGAGGATCAACGCGTGTTGAAGATTTTTCGTGGTGCTAATCAAAAAACATTATCCTTGCAGTTCTCTTACCGACAACCTTGCGCCGCTGCGGGTCGCGATTCGTTAACCGTGTGCGCTCGGTAAACTTTAAGAGGCGACGACGGTGTCTCAGACCTTTTGTCACAAACGCGCAGCGAGAGCGGAATGTCAGCGAGAGTCGCGGCCCCTGTTGTACGGGATAAAAAGGGCATCTTGGCGGCGGCATAGCGTTATTCCCTGTCTAATATCTCCGATCGCGGGTAGCAGAGAGAGAAACGGTGTTTGGTGCCGTTGCACCGCATCAGTATAAATCTTGCGTCGCCACCCTGCAGCACACCTTTCACTTCGTGCGGCGCACGTGTACACACGCGTCCCGGGACACCGTTGTCCTCAGGGTAAGGTCGCCGCCGAGTAACAACGCGATTGAGCACCGATCTAGCGGCGGGTGTGGGTGCTAATTTCGATCGATCGGTGAACGGGGCGCCGGTGAATAATCCCGGCGTGTCGCGAGAAAACCGGTGTGCGTTGCAGAAATACACCTATCGAGATTCCGATCGTGTTTGCCGGCGAAAAAACGCACGACAACCAGGGCCGCCTCTAATCCTGATCCTGCGAGATCTTCGTCGATGTCCTGTCTGGTCTATGTTGGATCACTGATGTACCTTTTCCAACAGCAATATCGAAAAATTAAATTAAATGTAGGGACACAAGAAATATTCCGGTCAGAATGAAAAACATTTTCTTTTTTGATAGCAGAAGGAAATACGATAGCGTTCGCAGCCTATAGAAATCTATATGCGGCCCTGGTGAAGCGGATCGAAGCAATCGCGGCTTCTGGCCGCGAGCATGATCGAGTACCGCTCGACTGAGCTGATGTATTGACGGAGACAGTTAGGGGATAGTCTTTTCTTTTGGCAGGGGATAGTCATCTCCGAGAAGCCTGAACGAGTATCGTAAGATCCTCTAGAGCTGCGGAAGTCTTACAGGACGTGTCGAATAGTTAGAATCCGGTATTGATCTTCTAGAGAGAAGATTGATAGAACAAACGAGACCTAAATTCCTACGAGCCAAGTTGTGCACTGATTTATTCGAAACTGTCGATGAACATGTCCGTCGTAGAAAGTTCTAGCTTCAGGGGAGGGGTATAGAATCCTGAAACTGTTTCTAAGATCCGTGATTTGACACTGATCCTGTGGAGTAATCTACGCGATACTTTAAGTATGATGAATTTAAATGAGATCTTGAGTTAATGGTATAATTTGCCCAAGAAACTTCTGCTCAGATGCAAGTTTACCCGGAACTCGTAGTTTCCCATGGATCCACGATGGATAGACCGTCCGAACGAGCCCTTAAGGGAGTTATGGACTGGTTTGTAGAAAATCCACGGCTGAATAATGCACGGTACCGTTAAGCGCCAGAGAAATCGGATAGTGTAATCGCGATTCAACGCGAACCTCTGACAAACACGAGTCCCGTGGCGGGTCACAGGGAAAGAGAGAGCGAGAACGAGGCTTATGCAAATTTTTCCGTTGCTTGAGTGTACGTTCAACCTTTACGTGTCGTATACAAGGATACACCGTTGGACTGTTGTGCGGAGATTCCACGAAACCGACAAAGTATTCACGGCATGGATCCGCGGGGAAAGAATTCAGGCCTAAACGCTTCGACGACATAAGCGCTTTCATTGGAATCGTGAATGAAAATGATTGTCGAAGGTCGCTAATTGGGTGTTGCGTTGAAACGTACGCTTCAGTGATTACTGTAATTGCTTCATTAATAAAACCGCTTTAACGCTTTCTTGGACAGCTGATTAAAAGAAAGCTGAAAAAATGAATAGAAAATTAATTTTTCGAGTGTAATAAATTGGAGTATAGTCTGTCGACAAACGTTCGAAGGAACTTTCAACAGGAAAAGAGTCGAAGGTAGACGCGGAAGATGCTCGTTAGTTGTTCACGGTAATTTGGCGTTCTATTAATATACCTGAAATCAAGCGAAGAGCCGTAATACCTCCTGCCAAGCCCATGTATGACCTAATCGTGATCAGCGTGCGTGCACGATCCCTGAACGAAGAAACGTGCCGTGTTCTTAAACGCGGCCGCCACTTACGAATTTGATATGCGGAACCGAAAAGGTTCATCGTTTCCTATCTTTATATCCCACTCCCTTTTTTTTCTTCCGCGCCCGCGCGCATGTGTGTGTGTGCTACCGGATTTTTCGCATTCCAGGACACTAGATATCGTGGCGAAACACTTTCACCCGCGAGAACATCAAAGGAACATCACACCCGAACGAGAACTCGAAAGTTTCGCGCGTTTCGTTAGATTCGAAACCGAATTTCTATATGTACGTGTTAGCTGTTTTTTTCTGTTACTGTTGGAAAATATGGAACGAGGACAACGCCGGACAAATATTCGCACGTCGCAGCGTGCCTATTGTTCCGTGACCTACCTTCTTCAATGTGACATTAAGATGCAAATTATTTACGTAAGATCGTATCTTAATTCGAAGCTGGGACATTAAAGAGCGACGCGGATATCGTTTTGATTAAACGATCTATTGAAAGACTTCGGGTGACTCAGAAATTCATTGGAATAGAATTGCTGGTACAGGAAAATATATTTTTTGGACAGACGATAAAATTTCATGTTTCTTGTGAAGTCCTAAATTAAATTCGCAACAAAACTGCAATTAATTCTGTAATATAATTTGTCTGAAAATCTTTTCAAAAATTTCCGATGTATTTGGAGCATCATTCGGATGCTCGATGGGCCAAAATTAAAAGACGATTATCCCGTGGCTTCTTCCACCGTGGCAACACAATGCGATCGCTAATCCTTCTTATCTACTTTGCGATATTACATAACATTACATAGGCCGATAGGTGCCCGGCGCGCGGTGCAATATCGGCCGGGTGTATTGTTTCAAACGGTGTCTGTAATTCATACCGGACCAACGTCGCGTCCAGCTCCAAACGAGCGGCCTTGTAACATTGTAAGACTGCCGTAGGCCTGTTCAAATTTCGATTGCGAATATTACGTGTCGCCGGCAATCGAATACTTCGCATATTAGTTCTGTTTGAGTGGAAGAAAAAAAAAAAGAGAAATCAACGAAGAGGGAACGAATAAAATCGAACGAAAGAAGAAACACCACTTGTCGATGGAAAGAAACACGGGGAATGAAAAAGGTCGGGCAAATCGAGATTCTCGATGACTCACGATGCGCGCACACGCATTCCATTGTATAATCAATCTTTGTCTGGCCGCGAAAAAAAAATCCCGACGGTGCAGGACTCCACTTATGCAACGTTTCGATCAAAAGACACGAAAGAGTCCGATTGAGTAATGTGAGGCAGGATTCGCCAAACTTGCTTCGCTGTGCCTCTGGAACCATGATTTTTCAGAATCTGTGGGCGACGATCGTGGCAAGGTACGTTTTCTGTTGAATGTTATGATCGTTTTTTTAATCTTTGCAATTTTTAAGGCCTGCAATCCCTTATGCAACAAAATGCTGTATCATAAAAATCAAGATAATACTAATTTATTTAATTTGATGTATACTAATTTTGTCAGGCTAATGATGTATTTTATATTCCTCAGTATTCCCTCGTTACGTGCACATCGCCGTCCCCACCCCACCGTAAAAATAGGCGTGTGTCACTGCTATGGGCGTGGCCAAGAGGCTGAGCGCCGGCCAATGAAAGAGTACAGAATAGTGTCTACTACTCTGTACAAGTTCGTCAACACTCCCAAGCTGTGCATTACATACACGGAGGTAATAGTCTATTTATAAGGACAAACAATGCCTCCTCTTTACATTCCTGCATTGTCAACCTTTCTATACTCTCCTATTATATTATTTTAAGAGGCTATCTCTCTAACAGCAACCAGCTTTGTTCTAATCTTGTCCGTAGATAGACAAAATAAACTGAACACAAATCGTTGACTCATGCAACGATGATGAGTGTGTTCAGTGTCCTTTATAATCTCATTTGTAGTCCGAGACGACTCAGACATGAACTTGAGAACTTGAAAAAAGGAAGAAATCCTTATTTGACGAAAATTGATCTAGCCTTCGAAATCGAAGTTCTTTTTTATGAACAATTGCAGAAATACGTGACTGGTACAAGTATAAGTAGGGCCCTACAAACTCGCCTGTGGTCTCAAATGGTTTAGAGATGCATTTCGGTAGACTAGTACACGAATCACTTAATTATACTGTGCAAAGAAGTGCAAAAAACGTTAATGGGATCGGATAAGAATCGATCGAGCCCCATAATTTCGGTCTCTATGAATAATTCCACGAATGTGTGACCGGTATGCGGGGACGATCGCCCGGAGACACCTCGGCGATCAACCTGAATTTCAAGACGTTCCCCGAGCTGATTGACCGTTTTTGCCGTTTCTTTCCCAACCAGCGGCTCAATTGCGGCGAATTTCGTGCAGAAACAGTGGTCCCCTAATTGCGCCCAAATTTGTACGGGAGATCAATCTCGCGAAACGGTGGCGAGCCGTTATTCGCGAAAAGAGAGAATAAAAAGAAAGAAGGAAAAAGCCGGCGGCAAGAATGATCATCGACCACGAGGACAATTGAACCAGAAGTCAGGAGTCGAACGTGGCCGGACCGCGTAATTAAATTCAAATTGGCCGTGTTTTACCGTGGCCGGTTAAGTAAATATTCTTATCACGTTGGCGAACAAGCGGTCCTCGCTAAATATTCATCGTGCGCGCCCGCAGAACGTGGTCGTCAGGTGTGTGTATGTGTGTGTGTGTGTGTGTGTGTAAGAGAGAGAGAGAGAGAAAGGTAGAGAGACAAGGCGGGTCTCTTCTTGAATGCGATGGCATTTACCGGCCACGCGATTGTGTTCATGGATGGCAGCACGATACAGACTGAATAACATTACCGCGAGCGAGGTGACACGCGTGTGCCGCAAGCTTTTTCTGACTTTCCTGACTTCATTTCGTGGTGTAACAGCCGCTAAAGCAACTTCGTTCTACTCACCGTCCGAGGACATCGCCAGGGGCAGCAGGTTACCGGTTGCTTTCAGCTGGTCGAACTTCTCTATTAACAACAGCATCCTGGAACATCATATAGGGAATGTAAAATATTGAATAATTACCAGTTAACACTGACAAGGGGTGGTCTTTATCTAAACTACATCATACACTTTTTAATATATCATTTCAACCGGTGAGAATAATGAACCTTCAAAAATAATTGCACAGAAGATCCTTTTATACTATTCGTCCATTTCCATTTTACACTTGAATTCAACCAATCGCGCCTCAATCATAGTACAGATAATGAAAGAATTGTAGCTTCCGTGTCACATAAATTGTACATTGATTTTTTCCGCCATTTAATTAATCGTTTATGTCGTTTTTGCTGATTTACGCGTTTCTAATTCACTCTATCATTACGCTCTTTATAAACGTTACTTTGCGCAGGAGAACTGTCATCTAACGAGGTAACAGTTAAAGTATATGATACCTCAACCCAGCAATTAGGTAGGCAGTACGTATATAGCTCAATAATTAAACCTGAACAACCGGACAAGAGACCAGCAGTTGTGCAAGTGAGGCTTCTAGAGTATCTCATGGAACAATGCTCAAAATAATTAGGGAACACCCACTGGAATGACTTCATCGCTTACGGGCGTATTCAATATCATCGAAGTTAAGGAGTGATCTAATACTGTGACCGACTGTAATGAAATTTTTTCATATAGTTTAGTGAATTTTTGTAAAATTTTAAAACAAATAAAAAATGAAGCCTCTTCTTTTGATGATCCCTTAGCTCTAATTGTTTTAACTCTCATATACGTTTCTCATGTTTCCTTTCTCTGGGATCGTGCAGTAATTTTATGTACTCGTTTAAAAAACAAGATTACGAATAAAAGATACAACAGGATACTTTGTGCAACTGTTTCTGAGAATCAAGTCGATGTGTAGTGGCATGAACCACTGTTTTGTAGAAATTCATTCAGCGAGGTTTTCCATGAATCGATCTCCTCCTCACTTACTTAGCTTGCGGTACATTGTGTTTTCTCTGCAGGTCCACGCGTAGCCGTTCGCCAACGTGTCTGTAGATGTCTGCCAGCGTGTTCATCGCCGTCTCCCGGACTTTTTCGGATGGGTCCGAGAGCAGTTTCACGATATTTGGAATCACGCCCGACAGGATCATTTCGTCCGCGCCATGCCTGGAAAAGGATTTATCGTGGCAATTAAGGAATCAAATGTTTTTTCTTCCTGTAATGGAATTTGCGATATTAGTCTGGCACGCACGAAGCGTTTCCTCTGTTCCAATCGAATTACAACGGTAATACGCTGATACTTTTTGCCCAGACCTGATTGAGAAATCTGGAATACTTTGGTCCTTCAAATCTTGGGAAGATAATCTTAACCATTATGCGGACTTAATGCTGTGTACGAGTACATTTTTCTACATTGATTGCGAGACACTATTACACGATTTTCTTCTAATTTATGCACTGAGGATTTATGTTTGTCGAGTGTTTGCCTTGTATAACTTTCAAATACAAACTGTCTGACAATTGACACTACACTTAAGACATAAAGGAGTAGGTTTGTATACTTGCTACTGGAAACACGTGTTTGCCTATTACCGATTACTTCCATTTGAACAGGCATTTACAAATATCGATAGCGGTGTAGTCTTACACCTTTCCGAAAGCTATTTTAGAGATAAGATATGTTTGATCCCAGCAGAAACAGCCAGTGGTCAGACAATCTCAAATATTTGATGCTTTTAAAGAAGTGAAAGCCTTGTACCAGCAACTTTCATTGTATTATTTATGTACAATCTTATTAGGAATCTTGTATTTATTTTTTCTATCAAATCCAAAATTCTCTTTGACACAATACTGTAAGGCAAGGTATCATTCAGGTCCCATTGTAAAATGCGATTAGCTGGGAAGGGACACACTTGATGTGACCAGAATCCATGCTTACTCGTTTAACGTCGTCGTCAAAAGGATCAGGGCTTCTTCCCTGAGCTTGGCGTTTTTATGAACAAAAGCCGGTCGCAGTTTGTCCAGGAGTTGTTGGGGCAACATGCAGCCCTTCTCCATGATTTTAAGCAGCACAAGGTGAGCCTTCTCCCGGGTCGCATCCTTGTTGTCTCCTGCGGGAACAAAGAATAAAGTGTCATCTATTAAGGCGGTTACAGCAACTTGCGCGCGCGATCGCGTGTAGACCACGCGGCCGGGGACAAAACTCAAAAGACCGGTTTTCGCCGTATATTTATATCTCGGTCGTAATATCGCGCCGTGTTGAATGCGGCTCAACTTCCGTGCTTATTTTATCCGGCGCTCTCGGCGAGTGAGCGATGAAGTTCAACCGATAAGACGCTCCGAAACGGCTGAAATACGGTTTTCGCATGCAGGGTGTCTGCTCCTGACTTTATCGCCCCTCGCCAATTTTATTTCTTCAGCTTGTTTGTCAGCTGTTCGGAATTACTGCTGGACCGAGGATCTTTGGTAACTTCATGTAACTTCAGACATTTCATCATATTATTGCAGTATTTCGATTCAAAGGAGCTTTTCAACCAGCAAAATAATATTTCGCTTCGCTCCGACATTTCTAAAACGATCTATGGCAAATGGGAATTCGCATAAAGTTCCGCGGTTTAATTGCACTCATTCAGAACCGGCTGACATTTTTTCTAGCACTTAGCTTGGAGAATGCTCCAAAACTGAGTGATTTAATGAGTAATATGTGAACTGCGGGATTTCTCGGTAATTCCCATTTTAGCCGGTGGAATTCTAAAGGACTCCGGATAATTCCATTTCGTTCACGAATGATTCCAATGAAAAATAAAATTCAACGGGACTCGTCTTCCGAATTTTTCTGTGCTACGAGTGCATTTTCGCTAAAGCATCTATCTTGCCCTTTTAAAATAGGGCCAAGGACAAAACAGTTGAAGACGATTTCTACAGTATCGATTTCGACGACACAAACAGTAAGAAATAGTTTGCACCAGAGATAATATATTAATTTTTTATGCTTAATATAAATGCATATTACCGTTGACATAATTCTGATGCCAACACACCGTTTCTTTCTACTTCACGCGGGTCGTAAACCGTGTAGTTGTATGCGGTTGGACCAACTTCATCAAAATGATGCCAAATATACACCGAATATAAAGATCCATCCTCGACATTCTAACCCTTTGTGTCTTGAATGACGTCATTCTCATCTTTTACTGATGCAGTTGTTCCAGATACTTCGAGGGTATTCGAATGCTGCTGAACATACGTATTTTCTACTTCTTGTTCAATTAACCCGTTTAACCAATAAAATTATTGTTCTTTACATAGAACAATAATGAATAAATTGCAACACTATAGATTTTGATGTGTACACAATACTACATGGAATGGGCCTAGAAAACTATATTCTTAATTTTGAAGGGATGAGCCTTAAGAGTTTTTTACAATTAAGCGAAGACAAGTTGTGCAATCTAAATATTGATATTAAGAAATAGTACCTGTTAATGAAATATCTAAAGTATGCGATTGGAAGGATATGTTTCCATCATTGAATAATATCAATTGCAACAATAATGAACAATCGAAAACTGGAAATATATGAAACAAAAGTAACTGTCTCGGTCTGAGGAACCACTACGAGCTAGTCACCTGCGCAATAGCATTCAGTAGTTCTACTTTTAAATACGTTAATAGAAGTTCTACCATTAAATTTTCAGGACCGTTTACGTATTTAGGTCGATTACGCGAGTGTAAAGACCCGAAGACCTCAAATCGAACAGTAAATCTTTACTTTAGAACCAGTATCAGAAAACCGACTCGGCATCTAGATATTGTCTGCGATCCTACAGTCCAGGTGGTTTCTTTTTATCACAGTCTAAACCAGGGCTAGGTATCACCGGCGATAAAGTTACAGAGACACGGAGTGTATGGTCATCGACAGTTTCACAACTAGCTTCGGCGCGCAGCGAACTGAAGCAGAAGGATACCGAAGGTAGCGGGCCAGTTTTCTTTATTAACCCTCACACGTTCCTCAAATTGAAAATTCACCCATTTACTATTTTTACATACTATAAAATGATTGTTTCTAAATTAATAGTATAATTATTGGTGTAATATTTCATAAAATTTCAATGTTATGATTTTTTAATAATTTAAAATTTAAAAATTTATTATGTAAGATGATAGTTAATATATGAATTGTTTATATAGTAATTATTATTAAAATAATTATTATAAAGTTATAAAAATAACATAAATTATCTGCAAAAGGAGAATTAGAAGGAGAATTATAAATATCAATTTATAAACTTTTGAAGCAAAGTTTAGTAGTTTATAGTGTGAAGTAAAAATGGGTGAGAAAGTATCATAGGATCTTTTATGCAACTATTTTTGAGAAACGTATGAGGGTTAAAAATAATTAACGAACGGACAAAACGGCTACAGGGAAAAGAAGAGTTTCGAGACACCAACCTAGTCTATCTATCGTCGGCTGGATTATGCTGGAGACGTAGGGCTTGAAATCGTGGCCCATTCGGTCCGCCAGGAACGTGAGCACCTCCAAACCATTCTGAACAACCTGCAACAAGAACAAAACGTTTTTCCTTCTCTTTCTTCTTCTGTCTTATAAATCAACCATGTAGCGGCGCCCGTTAAGCTGCGCCCACACTGAAGCAACATCGAGGAACTTTTCATTGTTTTCTTCTTCTTTGCAAAACGTCTAAAAAAGAGCTGGATGTACATACAACGTTAACTGAAAGTTGTTGCTTCAGTGTGGACACAGCTTTATCTGTGGATGAACTCTTCGCCCCTCTTTTCACGGGGGGCGTTGTTTCCGAGTCGTTCATTGAGCTACAAGACGATCGAGGTTTGCTGGGTAATTTGTTCGGCATAGAAGGCTCTTATGCGGTTTCTCTGACGAGGGATCAATTAACACGCTCGCTGCCGGTGTTTCATGCCCGTCACGATTTTTCGTGGGAGTCGAGCGTCGTGCATACGCGAGGATTTAATTTTTCATTAAAGGCTATTGTCGTCTGTGTGCACGTGGAACTTCGTCGTTTAATTTTAGAAAGAGATTGGCAGGGTGAGTCACCTGAGACTGCAGTGTTCAATCGCTTGCACATTGTTCGCCGAGAAAATATATTAACCCTACATGTTTTCGAAATAAATTATTTTCCCTTGAATTGATTAATTACTGGAGACGAGTAGGAGCAACGGAGGAGTGACGAGAAAAAAAAGATTAACGGATTAAGTGAAAATTACTCAAGGATAAGAGAAGCGCTCGGAAAATGAAGAGGGAAGTTTACAAACTTCTTAATGAAACTCAGCGAAGATGCATTTAAAAATAAAAACTTGAAACAAACTCTTCATCGTGTCCTGAAAGTACCAAGAAACTGCTGCAATTATGTTTGAATATACAATATTTACAAATATACAAAATGATTTATTAATTACCTAAAAGAAAGAGAAACGACAATTAAAGTCTATTCTCCTCAATTCCTCCTAGGTCTATTATCTTATTTTATTTTATTTGTCATTTTAATCTTTTCACACGTGTTCGCTTACGTCACCCCTCTATGTTTTGATATCACTCGTTGAGCATCGATATATATCGATTAGAGGGCGCGTTGGGCTAATGAAGCGCGTCTGATTTGACTTCAAGAAAGTATCTTTCTTTACATGTTTACATTTGGCCACCGCAAATTGTAATCGAGAGGGCGACGTCAATCAGATATTCATTAGCAGTATGAATTTAAATGTATCAGGGGGGCGGAAGCTCCTCATCACAGGGGGTGTTTATGTTGCTCTGCAGGGTCCAGCGGCATATTGATCCACGCAAGATAAACTCCGCTGGTGCGCTTCCTTTAAACCTGAAAAAAATCGTAGACCCCTCTTGCGCTCGCCCCTCCCTCTTGCTCATAATTATGCTTCGTCTGCGAGCTCTCCCTGCGCATTCGTAATGATTACTTCGCGGTGGTTATTTTTTCTGTGCCGCGCCGTCATCAGCACGTAATTGCGGAGGTTTGAGCGAATTACACACACGTTCCAGTCCGGTGACTGCAAAACCGCTAAAAACGCTTAATGCGTGGGTGTTAGGTGGGTCGTTACTGACACGCGAAATCTACCCTCCGACAATCACGTGTTCAAACTCCGAAAATCATTCGGGCATTGATTTATTTGATTTCGACAACTTCAGCCCTTAAATTTCTGGGAAATATTGTCACAGAAAAGTGACAATATTGTGAATTTACCCTAGTAGCACAAAATATTGTATACACATTCATACAATATTAAAAAGAAATTCAATCTCTTCTTAATATTTAAATATACATACGATATTTATTTTATATTAAGTAACAAATATTTCTTTTTAAATATGCAGGAAATATCTATTTCATATTACGAGAAAAATATTTTTTTCTAAATACAAAATAAATCTTTATTTCATATTAGAAGTAAAATATTTTTTCCTAATGTACAGATAATATTTATTTCATATTGTGAAAAAAATATTTTTTTCTTATTATAAAATAAATGTTCATGTAATATCAGAAATTATATAAAATTATATAATATAATAAAATGGAATATTCCCTCAAGCAATGCACAGAAAGTACATTATTGAATGTTAATTAAATATTGAATTTATATTTTTCAAATATTGGATTCACATTTACGTTATATTTTTTAAATATCTAGTTTATATTCTCTGAATATTTAGCTTATATTTTTTAAAATGTATACAGATCCAATATTTTTCTCATATGAAAAAATGTGGCAAAAAATATTTTTCCAATATTCGAATTTTTCCAATATTTTTATGCTAATAGGGTATTGTGATTTATTGTCAAAATAAAGTGACAAAATTTCTCATTTTAAAAGTTCAAAATAAAATAACATTATTTGACTCGGTGGAACAGATTCCTACAACCAGATAATCCTCTCTGCAAAGGATCAGGGGAACGTGGATGAAGATCCAGAAAGCATTGCAAGTTGCTTGAACAGTGATCCCCTAAATCCGCGATTGCTGTCTCTCCGTTTTCGGCACAAAGGTGGGGTCTCTTTTGCGCGTCTGGACTACCTCGGAATCGGAAGCAGTGGGTGAAAAAACGCTTGCGTTTGGGCCTGGCGCAACATTCAGAGGTCTCGAAGTGAAAATAGAAACGCAAACGTGTGCGTCGAACACATATCGTAAATCGATCGACGCATGTGTTTGAGTTTAGGCGATGGTCTTGTGTTTTTCTTCGCAAGTGAAAAACAAGGTAAAACGTACCGAATCACATCATAGGAACGCAAACTTATGCCTCCACAGCAGAGAGGTACGAAGAATGGAGTATGGATAAGAAAACATTGCGTCCAGACGCGCAAAGAAGGTCCCACCTTAACAAAGATCGCGAATGATCGAGCTCGCGAGTCTCACGATGCCGTTAATGATCAGGCCGTGTGCTAATTATATGGAAGCCAGGACAGACAGCACGAGAAAAACGAAAAGCTTCGGCGCTGAGCAATGATGTCACAGCCAGACGACAGCCCTGAGAGAACGTTTACCCCGCGGCAACTAAAATAGGTTTATATGCCTATGTATAGCGGTTCGTTAAATGTATTTAAACCGTCGCTGCAGAGTAATGGACGGTTTCGCAGACACGTTGACATTGGATCAACTGTGCTCACTTCGGAAACAATTTTTCAACGTTAACGCCTCGGTTCTGCTTATGGTATCGAGTTACGTCGAACGCGGTAGACCCATTAACCACTCTATCACTATGAAATGTTTGCGGAGCCGTTATCACGACCACAAATTTTTATCAGTGTCGGTAGGTTCAGTTCTTTGCCCCTGGAAATTTTCTAATGACAATGGTAGGCAATTAAAATTAAGCTTTTCAAGCTCACACAACTTCACCGAATTTTCTGATTATATTTCACAATATCCTAACAGCGGAGTTCCCGCTTTAAACATTTTAGCAACAATAAAATTGCTGTGCCGTCGAACTTCAGACGAGGCAATTCAGAAGTTTAGTTCGTAGAAAATATTTATAGCTCACCGAGGTGTTGTTCATGAATATTATAGTAAACGTGTGGTTGAACTGAGGGTGGCGTCAGGCTTGATTTAACTCTCGTTATAGCTCGAGCTTTAAGGAAAGACGGATCGCCGAGTTTCCTCCGAGAGCTAGGGGTTGAACCGACGATAAATGCACCACCCAACAGCTACACTTGCGCTTTCTACATATATTGATCTGGCTCGTCCTCTCGAAGGAAACAGTTCGTTCACCCTCGAATCCGTTCGTGTGTTCAACGCTGAACGTTCGACTTGTTAACCACGGGTTTAACCCAACCAGCAAAGGAAGCGGAGGGAGCTAATCGTTTTAAAGTGAATCTTCAGGAATGGGGCGTTGTCAGTGGTATATGAAATGGAAGAAAGTCGCCGAACTTTTGTGTCCCCTAATTATTCACAAATTCTCATTAGACATTCGCTAAAAGGGTCAAAGGTACTAACAAATTGTCTTCCAAGAAATCTGAATAAACAGAACTCACAAAAATTACTTGTCAAAATTATGTTGCATCAGGGATATTCAATAGAAGTTCTAAATATCCCAAGATCATAACAAATCGTCTTCCAACCAATCCAAATAAACTCACAAAAAGGTATAAAAAAACAAAAAACGAAAATGCAACTAAAAAGTATGAAATAATTTCCGCAAAATCGAAAATTTTCGACACTGGACATTACGAAAATTTTTAAATTCTTCTACATGCTTTAGCCCATATTAATGTGTCTTCTCTTGCCACCTACCGATTTCTAAGTCCACCATATTCCAATGAAATCATAATCAATGACATCTGTCATTTGGAAAATTTTCGATTTTGCGCCGCCTCCGAAAAAAATTATTGTATTTAATATTTTATTTTAATGAATTTTATCAACAGTTGGTGTGTATTCATACAAATCAAAAGGAAATTAAATTATATTTAATGCGGTATTTTTGACCGAGTTAAAAATACTTTTTTAATTAAGTCGGTTAAAAATTGACTCTCCACCTAGCAAAAACTGTGGAAAAGGTCATTCCAAAATGAAGTCTCGCAATTGCAGCATCAGGGACGCGAACTGAAAGGTTCAATTGTCCCAACAACTGATCTTCCGCGAGTTTCAAGACGGATGACCGGTAGCGCGACGAATTAACTGTTCAATTAACGAGGATCATCAGCTAATCGAATCATGTGCTGGCTGACGGAGACCCAGGCAGAGCTGATCTTGTAGGAACAAAAACTATGTGTCAAGGATCAACGGGTGATCGATGGATAGCGTCGTCGTCGTGGTCGGCGAGAGAGCCAACTATAGCGACGCACCTTGAACCCTATCTGGCGAATCAGCTAGCGCATAAAGTTCGTCTGAAAGAAGACTCTAGCAACGCGACCTCCTCCCCGGCGTCAAGTAGATCACGAACAGGGGACAACAATAGATCGTACGTGCACACGGTTCGAAGATCGTTCGAAGCCACAACTAAGTGTGGGCGGGTCGTCTGGCCTTATAGTCGCCAAAACTGGGAGCAGTGTCCGTTCACCCTTTCGACCCGAGTTCTCTCGATTTGGATCTTCTGATTTATTCTTTCGGAAATCTTCGAATCTGATTAAACTTTGTTGGAAACACATTTTTTCATAGCTATGTATATAATTTTGGGTATCGACTGAGAATCAATCCGAAAACGTGGTGAATCATGGAGGGTCACGGTGAATCATACGTATGACTCAAATACGACTGAACTTATGGACTGACCTGATATCTATCCGGGGGTGAACATAAATCGAGTCTGAAGCTCGTGTATTAATATTTAAAACTGGGACGCGTATGCTCCAGGATCTTTTTTGGGTAGGACACGTGTATTCCAATAAAGTTAAATAAAGTTTAACCCTTCCCAACTTGTTCAGTATTATACACACCTTTTTATTAAGAGAATTCATTTTTATACTAAGCCTGTTTACAAATGTACATCTGTTTTGTTATTCTATATGATGTTTAGGGAAGCATATTTTATAAACACAATTCTATTCGTTCTCTTCTTTCTTTCTTTCACAAATCCTTCTCCTTGTCTTGTAAATGTAATCGATAGTTCCGAGTCGCCAACGACTCACGCCGCATCAGGGCCGAAGGGTTAAAACCGTCGAAACCACGTGGGAGGTTGCACCTTCCGCAGCGAAATGCATTTCACGAGGCGCCATCACGGCGGATGACGAATAGAACGCTCATCGCATTTCGCCGTTTGCTCCTTTATGGTCGCGACGTCTTCGACATGTCTCACATCGCGATTATCGTCGTAAATCGCGAGGCAACTCGAGTTCAACAATGCTCCGGTAATCTATTTGATTGCTCTTTCGACTCGTTTAAGCAGCGATTCTCGTCGTCTGTTCTAATTTAGATTAGACGCGCTTCACTTTTTCCCGCAGGCCTTGTTTACTCTGCCTCGTCAGCTTCTTTATCTTCCGGACGATTGTTTTCTGCGGTATTTTTGGTTTCGGTTTATCTCGCACCATTTTCGTCGCTAGCCTTTTCTGCTTGTTCGTGTATCTTTCGCTTTTGCAATAGGAATATTTCCGATAGTAATTTCCGTGTGTCCTGTATCCCTTTCAATCGACCGCCACGATGCAATTGGATCACAATGAGGCTTGTTATGGCAGATCTCAGCTGCACCATTTTTTCTCCAAGGTATCGTTGCGCTGGTATCGATGTCAAGGACACAGGACACAACGTAAACTGCCGTGATATATATCTGTCCCGCTCTTTCTCTCTCTCTCTATCTCGCTCGTTTTCTTCCTTTTTCATTCGCAGCGAACGTTTCCTTTTTCGAATTTAAACCATGACATCACCCTCGCATGACGGTGATCTCGATGCTTTCGCACATGCATCGCGAACGCACACATTGTCACTTGCATAACGTCTCCTCCAGTGCACCTTGCGGTTGCACCGCTCGATAACACCGGCGAAAGGTCGTCGTAGAAACGATAAATATCCTCATAATGCCCCGCGGAATCCTAAACGCTTTATCCCTTTCCCCCGACGCCGATGCTTCATCGATTATGCTTACGAAGATTCATGGCAACCGAGGAATCCGTCAGATTTGAACTCGGGTTCCTTTAGCGATCCAGAATATTCGAGGATCCACGGCTGTCGTGGGTTTCATCAATTTTCTAAAATGATTAATAGTATAATAAACTTGTTATCTATATACTGGATTTATAAATTGTTAACTTGTTAAACTGAAAACGAAACAGTTAATTAGAATATACCTTCAACTATCCCCATTACCTCGCAAACAGTAAACGACCCAAATAACTTCTATCCACTCCAAGCATTTTAATTAGTATAGTTAGAGTTCGTTCTTTTTTCTAAGAATAAGTAGATTTCCCCTGTAGTGGTCGGACACGGATAAAATCGGTCGATGACGAACACGCGGCAGGTTCTTATTATGCGAGAGACCGGTTTGTATAAGTTTATTAGCAAGTTATGGATTTAAATGCATTTCTGCACTGAAAAAAAGTAGAAAATCATTTATCTTGGTTTCTCTCTTCGATGAAGCTGAGATTTATTAATCTGAACATATTCCAGTCGGCGTGCCACGGGTACAGAGCTGCGATCGATATTTATTACCCGGCAGCTATTTAATACTTATTGCGTAATCGACGCATTGCGGTTCATCTTGCTTTTGTTGTAACCAATTACGATCGATATTTATTTACTGTTGGGTTCGATGAAAGTCGAAATTACATGCGAAGAATTCGCCGAGCTCCGGTCGCGACTGTATACATTCTTCCTTGTTACGTCATTGTATTTTTACGTGACTCGAGACTGGTTTCAGAATCAATTAGGCTTGTGTAGCACGCTGCGGATAATATAACGCGACATCTTGCTGGGAGATAGGTTGCACACCTGCATATATCATTAAATTTAATCTTCAACCTTAAATTAATAATTCGGATATTATGAATTTTATTCTCGGCGCCATGGTTCGATCATTTTCTCTATGATACATAACAAATAGTTATTTTATAGGAATACTAAACGCTGGATTCGGATTTGAATCTCCCGGTTCAAGAACCACGTTAGCTATTAAAATGTTTTTAATAGGAGGAAAAGAAAGGAGGTGTTTCGTCAATCAAATTTCTTTTCCTCCTACTAATTAATTAAGTATTTAAATTAATAATTCTTGAAAATCTCTCTCTCTCTTTCCAACTTCAGAAAGCTGGTCGTTTGACAAATTGTAGTGACAAATTTTATGAGAATTTCGGGAGCAACAAAATTAAGTTCCCTGGACAGCCGCCATTATCGAGCTAAGACAGTCTACAAGCGAAATAAGATATTATCGAGTTCCCATCAAACTCCACCAGATCTAAATTCAACCCCAACGATGGACCTAAGAGGTAGGCTGCAAGCCTGATTGAATCGGACTGCTCCCTGAATCCAGCAGCAAACCGAGCTCCCTGGAGCTCAAAATTGAATTTAGCGGCAAGGGACCCGAATCAGACAGGACTCGCAAAAGTTCAATGCCGATACCAGCCGGTCGAAGATGGAGGACGTTGGAGAGGGATAGAATAAACCGCAGCAGAAGAAACTTTCTTCAAGCCTGATCGATAGGGCCGAAATTGGGAGGCTGATCACGTACCGGCCAGCAGGCTCTCTGCCAACACCGCGACAATGGCGAGTTTGCCGAAAATTAAGAACAGCCTGCAATCTGCAAACCTTTTTGATGCACCCTCTACCAAGGAGACGGCTGTTCCAACCTATGATCCTTTTGACGTCCTCTATTGTTTGAACCTGTTAACCGACCAGGAACAGCTGACTCGTCAGTGGAAGATCCTGCTATTTGGACCTCTAAGATGAAACTCGTCAAAGATTGCACCGAATCGTGAAAACGCTGATCCCAAATCGTGCAGTTGTACCCCTTAAGGGGGTAAGGGATAGGCAGAATATTACTAAAATATTACTAGAATATTACTAGAAAAACAAGTGAAACATGTTAGCGAGATCGAGTTGTTTGTCATTATACGAGCATAATAGGAGCTGTGTGAGGGCTTATTATAAAGAGGATGGTTGGTTGTTCTAAGGTGCACTCCTGATTTCAGTAAAAAAAAATCGTTTTGTATTAAAAAAAATACATGGGAACCTGATGGTGGTTTTCTCGATTTTTCCCCCTATTTTAGACGCTCATATTATTAATTATAAACATAATCTCGTTAAATCACGATGGAAACAAACTACGATCAACCTTCCTTTTTACAATGAGCCTTCACACAGCTCGTAGCATGCTCGTATAATGGCAAACAACTCGATCCCGCTAACATGTTTCACCTGTTTTACTAGTAATATTCTAGTAATATTCTGCCTATCCCTTACCCCCTTAACTAACTTCGAATGAAATAACCAAAAATATCCAATCACCAGTTTCCTGCATTTCACTCGACGATTTATTTTCCAGTGAAACTGCCTGTCCGCCGAAGAAAGTCTCTCCGCAGATCATCAATCATCATAAACCACAAATTATGGCATTTATTACTTATCACTAGCGTGACGAATTAAGTCGTCTCGGCGAGGTTGGTGTGCGGCGCATGCACACGGATCAATCGAACCGTCCAATCAACAGTTAAAACCTGGCAAGTATGATATTTATTAACAAGCTGCAGGGTGACGAACTAATCACAAACTTTCCAAAGTTTTCAATTGCAAAAGAAAGTGCAGCTTTCTTCTCTGCGGGATAACAAATCGTTACTAATTAGCAGCCTGAGGAAGTTCGAGAGAAGACGATCGTTTACTGGCGAGTAAAATATATTCGATCAACTGCTATCATATTTCCATACGCCATAAATATGCAGATAAAACCCGGACGACTGCTTCGAGATTCGTCGCGAGGTACTCGAAGAAGGCGAGTCGCGTGCTTTAACTCCGTTTACCTTTCAGCGAATAAAACGCGGTCTCTTCGCGTGCTGTGGACATTTGCGAGCTAATAACGAGGCTGCCAGCAACAAGTGTCACTAGATAATGATGCGCGAGTATACTGGTTTCCTTGGATGTTAATGCGGCCACCGATGTTGGGGCCCAAGGATCCGTTAAACGATATCTTCACTTTGTCTTCTCTGGTTTTATCCAGTCGCGGTTCTTCAAAAGCAGTCCAACGAGAACTGGGAAACAATGGTAACAACCTCTTTTCTCGTTGAAGATTCGGACTAATTACCGAGATAAGCTTCTTGAATGATCCAGAGCTGAACATTTTCTACTTAATTTTAATTAAAATAAAATATATATATTTAAAAAAAAAATTTCTACTTAATCTTAGAATTTTGATTTTATAATTGCCCAACTTCGGAGGTCCGTATCTCCATCAACAAATTCGAAATTGGTAAAATCATGACATAAACTGCCCCTAATTCCACATGCACTACGTCACAGTTCATTTTCAATTATTTCCATTTTCTCTGATATCGAAACGAATTGGAGCTAGTGGTGAGAGTAGACGTCTATAATCCATGGTAGTGTTTCTATTCTTGTTGACAAAATTACTGTATACTTTCCTAAATAATTTACATTTTGAGCAGAAAGGTATGAATTAATATAGAGGGTGAACGACGTGATCAATATTTGCTTGAACCACGTGAAAGCTCTCTTGAAACCGTGCTGCATCTGATTAACAGATTTTCGATCGGACCGCTGTCATAACGGAGTAATCTCTACCGATCACGACTCGTGGTTCACCCCGTATGAAGTTGCACTAATCCGTAGAGCACCTAATTTCTCCCGGAGCGATCGAGATCGATATTCAGGGTAGTAATAGACTCGGGGCGAAAGTGAAACGAAATCCCCCGTAGTTCGGCACGTTTTCCCATAGTTCTTCGGCGTGCATCGAACTTGATCTGATCCCCGGTTTACTAGTCACTTCTCAGAAACGGTACAACAATAAAAAAGCAAACGCTAAATATAGGAGTGAACGGGCAACCGTACGTTATAAATATGCCTGTTTAGTGAGCGTTCCTGTGCACTGCCCGGTGAAAAGTGTCCGTTGCAGTGTGCACAAGGGGGCACACGGTTCATGTATTATGGAAGAAATTCAATTACACCGGCAAAGTTTAGCCTGGCCAGCGTGCTTATCACGACGAAGGGCGCGACACTTTTCTGTTATATTTCGCATGCTGTGCTCGGACAGCATGACGCAAGCATATTGCCTGACGAAATTTGGTTAGTGTCGATTTTGCGGCGTTCACGTGCTCTGACGTCAGCCAGGCCCATTCCCATTAACCGAATTGGTAGCAGCTCGTAACCGACGCCTTGAGGTCGACCCTGTTTTCTTCGACGTTACAGAGTTACTAGACTCCGAAATTAATGCGAAATAAAATTCCGAAGCCACCGTAATACTGTTAAAAAATTTTTATTGGCATTACAGACAGTATTGTCTACCCCGATCAATCATCGTTATATTGAATCGTTAGTTTGATTGTGTAGTCTTTGGTTTTATCGGTTCTCGTCACGAAATTTTCTTTGGCGACTTTCTCCTGAATGTACGCTTTGGAACAGTCGCGGAAGCAATTGTACTGGAGACGCGAATGGAATTGAATTTCCTGGCCAATTGGCGTCGGAGTGGGCGTATCAAATCCTGAATGGAAGATAATGGGAAAAGTCCCGTTATCATTATCCGTGATATACATTTTGGCAACGGTTCCTGGCCGGGACTTATCTCTGGACACGTTGCAGGGTCTCCTTATTAATGCTGGCTTGACACGTTCTAATTAATAACGAAAAACAAACCGCGCGTTCACCGAAAATAAACATTGCAAATTAATCCCCTGAACAGCCGAATTTCTAATTAATGGCACACCTGCAACGGGGCAATTATGTTTTAACTTGGTCCCCGTATAATTAAGTAAGCGGCCTCGAACCAATTATAACTCAATTATAATCCGTTTATTATTCTTTCTCATGTACTATTCAACTTTAATTGCTGTTAAATACGCGATAGATTTTAATTATTCATAAACGATTGTGGAACCTTTTTGCTGTGAATATACAGGGTGCGGCAGAATAACATGTGCAAGCGGGTACGAGCCGATTCCTTATGAAAAGCCAAGAACAAAATATGGAATAAAATTTTTACTGTTATGGCTAAATAAGTTACAGTTCGTCGAACAATGTATAACGCCTGTCATTTTGTCAACAATGATTTGAGACTTCTTCTCGATATGTTATTATCACACAGGCGGATTCGAACAAGAAGGAGCACGGTTGAGAAACGTGTCTCGTGGTTCTAAAGCATTAGGCCAATATATCGCTGGCAAACGGTGTTTCTGAAGGTTTCACTTTCAGGTATCACCGGGTCGGGTATTTCTCCGGCTGTTACCAGTGAGCATTTAGCTCGATCTTAATGGGCTCCCGGCTAAACACGAACGTCTTTCCGCGACATACTCCGCGTGACATACTGCGCCAAAGGACACGGATACGTACATGGCGTGAAAGTTCTTCCCTTAATGGTCGGCTCCGGTGGAACCGGGCTCGGTTTCGTGGTAGAAGAGAAAAGGAGAGCCGGCCGGCGAATTCTGTTGTAAATAATCGTTTACGTGGCGTGCCGGCGATTGTTGCAATTGCGAGGCCCCGTCACGCGAGCAACGTTATTAAAACTAAGGTCGTGATATTGATTTCGGGGGAGGGGAGGGCACCGTGCCTCAAACGAGGGAAACCTAATCGTTTAGGGTGCAACGGAATGGTTCGCGGAACCGGTCTCCGCGAGTGAGGCGCAACTTTTACAGATCCTGATAAAACCGACGAAAATAGTATTAGACTATAGTATTCGAGGGTTAAGGGGAATATGATCCAGTTGAGAACCACTTGTCCCCTGGCAGAGGTGCATCAAGATAAAAAGCTGCACTTTGTCACTGAAACATTCAGATCTGGTGGATTGGTGGTCTGCTCGAATGCGTTGGGGTAATGCAATTCAGAACTGCAGCTGAAAATATTTTTTTAGAGCGGTGGTCGATGGTTAACAAAGTACATACTACGAAAGTATATATTGAAAAATAATTGTTAATTATTTATCGAATACTGTATCAGTTGGTGCTCTTGCTGGTATTTTAACATTATTATAAATATCTTCCTTAAGAGCGTACTAAAAGCATTTTCCAGAATTGCACGAAGAGATGCAATCTCCCAATGAGTCAGACACTTACTTTGCCCTTGTAAGGTATCGCTGCAGAACTATTTAGTTGTCGATGTCAACTAATGTGATGTTTTTCACATTATTCATTGCTTATTAGTTGCATTGATAACACTTATCCTCGAGACAGAAGAAAAGTGTTGAAGAAAAAATTCTACTGACAACGAACAAACTAGAACTGCTCAAACCATTTGTGACAAGACATCGAAAGTGCACCCACAGTATAACCCAACTGTCATCTGAATATCTTCAACCCGTCTTCTAAAATAAAATGTCAAACCTAGTCAAGGGGTTAAACCAATTCGAATCTCCCGCCCATTCTCTAAATGCCTAACCTTTCCAAGGGTGAATCTACCCAGCGAATAATACGAGCAAATCAGATCGAAAGATCTCCCTGTGGATTAAGCAATTGAAAGATCGCAGGTACGAGTCTGTCGCAAGATTCTCGCACCTGTATACCGCGTGGAAAAAAATTCATATTTTTCGCTCCTAATCTCCCGCGAATCCTACACACGAACAGCCGAATTTGATTTACAAATTGGTCGCCGTCTCGCAATCGTATCGTTCGAGAGTATCGAGCGTAGAAAGTTTCGAGTGCATGGCGATATATAGGTCGACAAAAATAAAATGTACACAAATAATGTGTCCGGGGCCAAGTGTGTCCTCTCACAACTGTCATCTACTGGTCATCGGCCACATTTTCGTGCACGCACTAATAACGCCTCTAAAATTAAATACATTTTTCGTTAGCGTGATCGTCCACTCGCAAAATTACCGAGTGAGCACCACTGCTACGCACACAATCCATCCAGTTTGTCACCCGGCACACCCCTCCATTTCTACGATTCATTAATCGTTGTTATCGTTAACCGATCGAACAATGTTATTAAACTATGCTACGAAAGTATCCTGCATACTGCGCGCCTATTAACATCGTCGAATAGAAAAGTCTAGAGATAGAGGCTTAACATTCTTGTTTACATACCAGATCACCTCCATTCGGTACAAACGGAGTCAATACAGGTCCTAAAAAGGCAGGGAAATGAACCGTTTGACAAGAACGATCCTCGTACGTTCTCGTGATATACAAAGGCGCCGCTACAGAGGGAAAGAGAGCGAACGATGACTTTCATCGTACGAATCAGCTGAACAAGTTCGGCGAGTCGATGATGCGGTTCGATCATTTCGATTAATTTTGGGGATAGGGGTGGGGGGAGACGTCTGTAAAGAATTCGGAATGTCAGCATACCTTGGGATTGCCGTTGCTCAGCCATGGTATGATATTATCTATGAACTGTCCAATGTCCTGGCACTCAATGCTCTTGTTCGAGTCGGCCAGGTAGTTGTAAAGCAAGCTGCCAACGTGCAGCTTCTTCTTGATATCCGACGTTGACAGGAGCGGCATAAAACCGTCCATATCACGCGGATTCACCGCCATGGTGGATGTCGTCTCCGTTCGCGCACAGTTCCGCGAGTCTTTCAAAACGGGAAAAACTAGATTTCACCCAATGCACTTTACGGAGCACATAGTAGCTCGTCTGCTCGGTATTCACGATGCACGTTACGATGAAGCGGACGAAATGGATAAAACGTGGTCGCCCTCGTCATTCCAACGACGGGGCCTCACACTGGATACATGGTTCGCGGCGAAACCAGGCTGTCCACACGGTTTAAAAACCATACGCAAAATGTGTGTGTACACCTTCTTTTTCCCCGTTGGACGTAGGTATTCACAACCGACGAAACTTCACGCGATCATCCAATAAGAAACGATCCTAATCAACTGTCCGCGCGACCAACCGCCGACACTGTTCCCGTTTCAGCCTTCGAGCTTCTCCTTGTCCACGAAAAATAATAACGTACCGACGAACCTAACGGAAAATTATCGGCACCGTGCACGCGTCGCCATTTTCGTTTCTCGATCATCCGTCTCTTTTCATCTGACGCGATCGCGACGCCGTATAGTTCCAGCGGACGTCGCGCGAACATCCGCAATCCTCGTTGGCTGCATCCGGCGAATTCCTTTCGAATTTTCGCACTAATTTGCTTCCTTGCGATTAATAAATTTATTTCGTATGTGCACATTCACCGAACTATTGCTTGTACAATGATCGTGTTCCTGACGTTTATATAGATCATTTTTCTACTGTGTATAATATTCAAATTCAAATTAAAAATTCATATTTTGCTTGATTGAATTCTGTCAATTGTTTTTGAGTTCTTTTTTATACATTTTTATAGAAAATTGAATTAAAATATAAAAGTTTAATTTCAAAGGACAGTTTTATTGACACTGTAACCTCTATTTTGCAATAATATATTGCATTTTTAAATAATTTTCACAAAGATTGTTACTGTCGTTTGCTAATGCCACTTGGTAACAATTAAGGAGGACAAGAAAGCCGTTAGATTTCAAATGACAGTTCGACGGAATAGTCTGCGCTTTTGATAGTTTTTGCAATCATATTTTAATGAGGATGACGATATATACATAGTTACAATCACATATACAATATTATATATTTACAATTGTTAATAATTATGCGCTCGCGTTATATGCAACGTCCTCATCGTTACTTTGTTAGCCGAAAAAATTCTAATAAAATATTTAGGAGTACGGCCGCTTCCGACAGTACGCCGATGTTGACAATATTATGAGAATTTTGTTCGGCGACAATGATTGCATAGTATTATTTGTTTTGAAGTCGAAGAATTTCGCACGCAAGTGTTTGCTCGATCGTTTGGTTTGTAACAAACAAATGTTGAAATCAATCTTTCCTGGATACTTCAAAAGAAAAATGATTGTTCTAAAAAAATATTTTTGATTAAAAGGTATAAATTTTTTGCGATTTTTGTACAATTCACATATGTATGTTTGTATTTATATATATATGTGTACATATATGACACTATTTTATAATGTTTGTTGTAAAAAACTGTATCGAGAACTTATAAGTTATAATTTAAACCCATATTCTCTCCACCATTCATTTGGTATAATTTGCTAAGTCTACTCAATTAAACAAAGGGTTAATATTAATGTTTTCCTTTCGTAAATTGCACTTCATTTTTCTTTGGTATAGATTCCTCTTTTTGTGTACATAATATCTTGTTTAAAAAAATTAATAAATATTGCTTGCAGGAAATTATGTAATAAAAATAAATAATATCTGCATATATATACATATGTATATGTATATATTATTCTCTATAAATAGCATATTGCATACATCTCTTGTTTTAAACTACACTTGTTACTGCAAATAGACAATCCAACCCTATTAGCGTTGTAAAACAAATGACTATATGTAATCATATTGCGCAGAACATGTGTAAAATGTATTCTTAACTTAAAGCTATTGAAAGAAATGACATCTCTTTTTTAATTATTCATTTTACAACTAACTTTGGTTGGACTGTCCACTTTATGTACGATAATTATTTGAATATTTTAATTATTTTTTAAATATTTATATATCTTGACAACTACAAGGTACTTAGTCCAATAAATTATTTATATATATATATTTCATCAGAATTGAGGAAAGATTCATTCAAAATGTTTTTGCTGAGCTTGGCAGATGAACACTATTACAATCAGTAATTATTAAAGCTTGGTATGTGAAACAGTATGCTCATCGAAGCCACAAATCGTCTATTTAGAATCACGTTGCCTTACCTAAACAAGTTCTACTTAGCACTTCGAAGAAGAGCGTACCACCCCTGTTCAGTTTATGATTTCCCGTAATTACAATTTTCCAGCTGGTGTTGCTCTTTAATATAAAAACCGAATTGCTTATATAATTGTACTTCTTCAAACACAGACAGACAGAAAGTTTTTTTTAAAAGGTGAAATATTCCCTAAAATTCGATGGAAAAAATTCCATTTCTTATTATCCCTACATACCAATTGGAATCTCAAACGTACAACGAACAGAAGAATTGTTTTTCTTTTTTAATGAACAATACAACTATCTAAAATTCACTACGTATTGCTTCTCTAATCGAATAAGTCTTCCACTGTATTGTTAGATACTAGTCGAGAAATGAATTTCATTGGAATGATACCGAAACTGTCCCAAGTAACGGTCAGATCGTTTCTTTGAACATACACATAGAAACTCTCATTAGGCTTCAAGATATTCACAGTATTATGTATACAGCACGTCAATGATTAAAATCAATCGTTTGTATATAATATTAAAAACTCCTACCAACGTTGAATATATACAAATCATTTCTAACCAGAGTAGAACATAAGTACGACCTGTATGAACTTCCCCATTAAAAATGCCATAGATTAATCATGTTCCTATGAAAGTCGATGAGAAACCAAGTTCCTTTGTTTCTATTATGAATAATGATGGTGCAGGAACTAATTACGTGGCAAATTCAATTATAAATAAAGCTATACCTTAACTAGTTCGTTCCGTTATCATGGTTTCTGAACACTTTCTATTGTTGCATAGTTTCAATTCAAATCGAATCGGTGTCGTCAGTAGGAGTGCTATTGTTGTTGTTGCAATTGTTGCAGCAATGGACACACTTCGACTAAGGGTGTCCCTAATATCTCTTGGCATACTTGATTCATGTCAGGTTCCATCATGAGCGACGATATCTGATCCTCCGTTAACATTTCCACACTATTTTTCATGTGGAAGCCAATTAGTAAAGTCAAAATTCAAAATAGGTAACCCGATCGTCGGATCTGGCACACCTCTACAAAACACGTACCTTGCTAAGCTTTCGCTATCGGACGTTTCTTCATCAGCGTTCAGGTAGGTTAGCGTCTTTTCTAACGGACTAGGAACCTTCTTCCCCTTCCCTTCTATCTTCTCACACTTCTCGGACTTGTCCTTATCCTTATCGACGGTTCTCGGTTCACTGGAACGTCTCTCGGTGAGACTAGATATATTCAACATCATCATTCCATGACTTAGCAACTCTTTCACCCTCTCTCCAGGCCCAGCGCTCCATAACATATCCAGCGATTGTCTCCTGCTGGAGTTAGCTGCAATATTTAATACAATGTTATACACCCACTTGAGTACTGTAGTACTCTACTACCTATAATTATTCACCTGAGCTACCTCCGCTAGCCTCACCGCCGGCAGAGCTTCTAGTTATCCAATTAGCTAAACTACTGTCCAGCTTGCTCTTGCTCTTTATAGACGGACTCCTCGTGACCTCCGCCTTCTTTTCAGCAGTCAGGGTTACCTCGTTCCCTTTCGGCATAGCAGGTAGCGATTTTTGAGTGACTAACTTCTTCCGACTAGATGGATCAGCAAATGACTGGATTCTTCCATCACAAGTCGTCGGATTCATACTCTCTGGACTGAGGTCCATCGGTAGCGGTTTGTAAGGGATTTGATCGTCTTCGTCCGAGTACACTTCGTTATTATAATAAATCTCATCTGGAGAATTGTTCAGGCTGATCTCTGTCCACTCCTCGCCATTTTGTGCAGTCACGTTGGCGTTGTTTGTCTCCACCGGTGTCTGAATGGTGACTCGCTTCTCGATAGGTGAAATAATGTTTGACAAGTCCGACAACCGTGATGTCGACGAACTGGTTTGATTCAATGTTATGATATGTTTCGAGTCTGTTGCTGCGATGCTCTTTGGACGGTCTCGCTTTATGTACTTCCGAGGCTCCGTGGATGAGAGGTTCAGGTTACTTAGGCCCAGATATTCAGACGAAGGTTCTCTATCCATCTAGATGATAATTATAAAGATAGATAGAAAGATAGTTATAAAGAAGAAGACAACAAGTGTGGTACTTACTCTTGCAGGCACAGGACATGGAATATTAGGGCTCATTTTATCAGGAAGATGCAAATACTCGTCGCTAGTATAGTCGGTGCTGTCGGGTGACCCGGTCACACTGGAGTCTGATGAGTTTGCTGACTTAGATTGATTACCAGCCTTGTCGACTGAGTCCCTTGAGCGTTTGCTGAAGTCGTCTGTCCCATCGTACCTTCTAGTCTGTGAGGGAATCAACATTATAAATAATTCTCTAGGGGTAGTACAATTTTTAGAAGAAGACAGTTATACCCTATGAATTTCATCGCTAATTTTCTCTAAATTTCTCAGGGCCTCCGCATAGGTCATTTTTGCCTCACCCACTGATCTTTCGAGCACACTCACTCTCAGTTTCTGTTCCTCTAGCATTTGATTAAAGTGTGCTTTCATCTCATAATATGGTCTGTATAAGAAAAGTGCATTAATTAATCCTTCTATTAAGAAGTTAGTCGTTCTTTCGAAGTTTAAATTACGAGAAATCATACTGTAAAAAAGCATGTATGAACAAAGCAGAAATTATATACTGAAATATTTGTCTGTCGAATATTTTAAAACTCGTGCTCGAGGAAGGTGATCGAAAAAAATACAATCGATAAAAGGGAACTCCGTAGCACACACAGTAAATCAAATGTCGTGGAGAGGAAAAAAAAATGAAAAAAAGAATATCTATCCTACTTACAACATGAGCAAGTTGTGCCTGTAGGCGATACTGTTTATCAGAAGCAAGCTGCGACGTGCACCCATACTGCCAACATGAATATAACCAAAAGACATAAATATTCTAATATCTATACAAAATTAACATAACATAGTAAACATTCAAAAAGAAATTATTGAATATTTATATAGGGCGGGGTAAAGAAAAGTAAAACCGGTATGTTAAAACTCATTGGGGTAAAAAAAGATAAATATATTATCCACAAAATATCAATCTTTGGAATCAAAATATGTATTAATTGAATGCAGTACATTCCATGCATTATTATGTAAACTAGAAAAATCATTCAATATCACTAGCCAAAAAGAGTCAGAGAGAATATATTACAAATACATACCTAGATTTCGCGATTGAACGCTTCAATTCGCGTTGCAATCTTTGCACTTCGTGTTCAGCTTTGTGATATAAAGCAGTGGTGTGCCTATGCTCTGCTTCTGACAAAGCTCTTTCATGTTCAGACTCATTGACCCTAGAAGTTGCATGATTTAACATTTCCTAGAAAATTTTTGGAATTAGTATTTGCTTGAGTGTGATGGAATTTACATATTCGCATGGACTAATTATTATTGGTTTAATTACCTGCCAAGCATGGTCGAAACATCTTCCCTCAGTTCTTAGACCTTCTTCAGCTAAGTAAACCATTTCTTTGGCCGCAGCATGCTGGCTGTTTGCTCTTTCAAATCTAATAGCTGCTTTCTGCGTTTCTTGTAAAGCCTTAATAATGCATAGAAATATTAAATTAGTAGTTGGGAAAGATCAATATAATTTTACTCATACAAAATGTCTTACTTCTTTGGCTTTGAACCTGGAATCATAGTACGGTCTAGATTTCTCGATACAGTTACCAAGTTTCTTAGCTAAACTATCAATTTTGAATGTAGATTCGCAGAGTAGTTCTCTGAAAGTTGCTCTTGCATCCTAAAAGAGGAAAAGCAAATTGATTATTAATTTATCAAGCGTATAAAGTTTCAAGTATGGTTTACATAAATTTCAATTTCTGACAACGAATTCAATGGGCACGACATCTGGACTCATGGAACATTTCTTTGGACAACGATCCAAATGACTACAAGATGATCCTTCAAGCCATTATCCATTTACCCACAGCAATCACCTCAATGAAATGTAATCACAACTGATCTCAAAACTTGCTATTAATTCAGGTTCATCAAGGAGGGTGGATATTATTTTAATTGGTCACCATCAAGAATTACCTAAGTGCTGGACATAAATAATGGAATCATACGTACATCCAAATCAACTTCGAGCTTGTTAATATCATCGGTAGCAGTATTTAGTCTTTCAAGTTCAATCTGAAAACACAATCGGTACATATATTATACAGTTACCAGACAGTAAAATATAAAAAATTAATATCTTTCAGTAGGCAAATTTTGAATTCTTTATTTGTCATGAGTATGAGAATATAATCGATCCTAATTCTAAAAAATTAGAAATCTTTACAATTAGATGTATAAATGTGCCTGGTCACCAGAAGAGCAAAAATAATATATAAAATCGTATATTTACATGAAATTTAAAAACAAAATTATTTTAAGAAGCTGTGTAGAACTGGATCATAATGAATATAATAATAATATTTATTACCACTTTATAATAGCTCAGAAAGAGATCAAAGAGCAAAGAGAACAAAAGTGGCAAACATCGAAAAGAATACGTGCATTCGAAGAAGGGGACACCTGGTAACCCTGCAATCCGGGAAAGGAGGAATGAACAAAAATATAGATCACTTTGCAACGTGGCAAACAGAACGTACAGCCGCGAAAGCATCAGAAGTATGCGGTTGTCGTGGCAGACACGAAGGAGATAATCAACTCAGAGTAATCGAACGACTCGCAAGGTATAAACAAAAGTACTCTCCGCGTCAACGTGGAAATGTCAATATCATAAGTGCCTGGCTTCTGGAAGCCTATCAGTTATTCCCCGAAGAACGCAACGATTTACCTGCACTCTAGGATCCACCGCATCGTCAACGCGATCAGAATCATCGGCACTGTCTTTCTGCACACGTCCACTCATAATTCAAGCTAGAACCGAATTTTATTTACAATTTTTCATCCCACCTGTATCGTCTGCTACATTATCAGGTGGCCATGTTGAATGTTAGAGCGACCGACAGTGCCGTCCACGTCGAAAACGGTCAAGGGCACTTCTAAACTAGTTCGCCTTATTCATTCCATTTTCTTCACGAAACTTCAAAGATTCTTCCAAATTTTCAGACTCGATTAGTTCGAAATCAATAGAGCCACTTTTGCAGCAGTTACAAACTTCGATAACCCAATGTCTGCATGTGTACGGGGATAATTTTTGAAAATCAAATATTCTGCAGGCATTTCATTGAATAGATAATTATCGTACTTAAAAATTTCGATAATTTTTATTAGGATACGACAGGGATTATTGCTATTTTATATTTTGTCATCAAGTACCCCATCGTCTATCATTTGTAACCTAAACTGGGTCATTGTATGAATTGTTCAGAGAAAGCTGAAAATTGGAAATAAGGTATAAAATGGTACATTAAAATTTATAACTAGTTCAAGGTGGTATTTATTCGCTTTTAAATAAATCTGATGGTTTTTTCAGTAGCTGGAATGAAATCTGCCGCCGCAAGATGGTGGAACACGACCATGGACAAAGTAGGTGAATAGACAGACCATTTTACAACGTTTTCGTGCTCTACACTACCTTGCAAATATGCAATCGTACATAAAGCAATGTGCATGTTCATCAATTGCATAGAATATGTATTGACACAATTCGAACGAAAGTAGAACATCAGTTATAAAATCTATATACATACACATAAGGACATTTCTCTAATATAAGCAAAAGAGTAGAAGACAAGCATTGATCAAATGACACATCGTTTTCAAAAAGAGAAGGAGAATTCGAATATGATACATCTCAAGTCGAAACATATGTTATCACTATCCACGTCTGAAGTCTATCAGCCGATCTCATATTGCAGTCCGAAGCTGGTTTTCTGCGTAATTAACGATCTTGACTCATGCTATTTTGCTCGCCCACCAGATTTATGCAGATCAGCGTGAAATTTATGAATGATCGGTAACGTCGGGCGTGACAGGCGAATGATAATGGATCTCGAGGAAAATCGGGTCACGAAAACGCATACACATAGAATCACAGAGACGAGGTGCATATTCTGTGATAGAATGTTCGGCTTGGTTCAACTTGGTTCGTCTCGTTCCCATGTCCGTGACATGGCCACACGGCATGATCGAAGATGGCGGTTCTGCGTTCGATGGCCGCTAGAGGGGTCTGTCTGGTTTCCAGGCCCGCCTGGACTCTGAAGCAGACTTTTTCTCATTCGCATCGGTGGTTTCTGTGCTGTCGGAACAGGTGGATTACGTTCAGGGAAAGCGGACGACGCTGGTATAAACGTCAATCGGCGACGTCGCGCAGTAATTCATTCTCGGTGAGTGGAACCTATATTTCTAATTGTTTCGCGAATCCCCGCGGAATCGAATCTCGGGCCCGCCGCAGCCGGTGTTCGTCCCGCGGGGACTACGGGCCCAGGACAAGGAAGAAAAGGAAAGAAAGGAGGCGAAACAGGACGAGAGAGGATATCAGGGGAAAAGTTTTTAACCGGGGAGACTTTCTATTTCGGTATTTTTACGCGCGCCGCCGCGAAAGGCAACGGAGACAGAGGATACCTACATAGTCGGAAAAGAGGTAAACGCAAAGGTCTGTCCGTGATCCCTGGACACACGCTGGCAAATGCAACGCTCCTTCGACTCTGAAAGGCGATCACAGGTCTCGCATATATGTATGTATATGTACACACGCCGATTCCAGATGAACATTATTTTCTTGGTCGCGCTACCCTTTTTTTTCCACCGCATGCACAGTGCAGGTTTCAAACCATTCGCGCTTCGCGATCCGTATGCCATGCGTGCTTTGCTTCCACTTGGCTTCGAAATGTCCTTTGAAAATCTAACGATGAATTGTATTCATATTTCGTATCTATTTCTAACGGGACCATTTGCTCATTTATTTATCGACCTTTAAAAACACATTTCTCGAAGATACGACTTGCAGACGATCTTTCCATTGTTTCGCATACTGTTCATTTAATTCGCCGAACTGTGTAATTGAACGACAATTTTGATATTTCTTTTTACGTAATTTATTTAGTCGATTGATGAAATTTGTTACGATTAGAGATCGCTGTTTTGTAATGGTAATCGTTCATCGTGGACTGTCAGGTTTTAAGCGAAATTCAATCGAAAGTCTTCCTGATGTGTCCACTGAATTATGCATGGCGAGACTGTTTTCATCATACCTACCTTTTTCACGAATATTTAAATTCTGCGTGCTTAAATCATTTTTATTATACTCGGTTTTCGCAGAATATTTAAACTGATCGTGCCGGAAATTTCTTTTTGGCGAATATTTAAATTTGTGGATAAATGATGTTTATTCCATTTAAATTTAGAAATGAATTTTCTAATTTTATCATACTCTTTTTGTGAATGTATGCGATAAGTCCTTCCAGCTAGGGGTTGAGGAATAAAACGGATATGAGATACCGAAAGGTTCCTCATTCCACGGGCCTCGATCAACGATCTAAGATCTCGATTACGATGTACAAGCTCGTGTAAACATTGGGGAACGGTCTCAACGGGCGAAATCGAGCTTCCGTTGTCGCGTGTCGAATCGCTTCAAGGACGCAACGGGAAATGTTGAATACCGCGGTCGTCATAAAGGCTCTTGGTTTAGCTCTGGTAGAGTATTGTGGGTACCCGTGGCTTGTGTCACAGTTAACTTATTTTGTATTCGTGCGGCGAAAATGTATCCGATGTCACGACAAACGGCACGGTACGTGGGCTGAGAGAGCCAGTACCCGCCTCTCGGCTACCCTTTCCGACGTAACTGATTCGACGAACTACTATTGCTTGTACCGAGAGAGATCATTTACCGTGCTTGTCGTTTAATAAAATTCAAGCACGTCGACGGCCGCAGATAACTTTTCATATCGCGCGAACGCCCACTAAGCGCTCTGCTGAGCGTTCGAGTTCCACTATCGTCGCTTTCGGCTTCATCGTGACTTTCTTTTCACGTTTGTCCTGCACTTACCCCGTTTTTGCACCTTCCGTATAGCAAATCCTTAAACCGCGCTCTTGAAAACCTCTGAAGTATCATCATTAGACTCTGACAAGTCTATGTTACCATTTATTATTTTAAATAATTATTCGGAAGGACAGAGAATAGTTACGGACAGTAAAATGAAGAAATGAATTCGCAGCATCCTTCGGCTATTTCGAGCGGCGCGTTTGCAGCCAAGTGCTAAATGGCCCCTGAACAATTTTCTTTTCTTCTTTCCTCCGTGAATGGCGATCGTTACGTCAGAGACGCTCCGTGCAAAATCATTCTAGCGTTTAATTTCTCAGTGAACACGAAACTTACAAAGTGGTTGATGTAACGTGTTTCCACCCATTGGCCTGCCCATTACGTGACTCGTCGAAACGTGTAACAGCGTTCGTACGGTAAATTTTGTTGATACTTTTATTTGATATTCGTAGGAACGTATTGTTTCTGATTTGAAGAACTCACCCGATGGGTACGTGGGAATATTCGTGGTGCAGCGTTTCTGGGAATTAGGGGACCTGCTACCTGGGGGAAACGTTTTTACTTTGGGAACGACGGACCTTTTCTGGGGGACCTTGTTCTGTAACGATGTCATGCGTTCTACATATAGTAATTCTTAGAAGCTTTAATTAATTCCTCTTATAATTCACTAAAGAAAATGGTACTTTTCTATATTAACAATTATTTCTTTCTGAATCGTCGATAATAAAAATGGTACCTTGTTCGACAGTTACCATTTCTTTGTTCTTTTTTTTTTGGTTACATCAAGAGATTTAAAAAAATGATTTACCACACATCGTGACGTTCAGCAAATTTCGAGAACTTATACACGAAATGATCAATCCAGATAATGGTCAATCAGCGGAGGTAATCTCAAAGGCTGTTAACATAGTATTACTTACGTAAAGCTTCCGAGGATGCAGACACGCTGCTGGTAGTCTTTAGCTAGCTGTACACGGAGGCAATTACCACACTTTTCGTAATTCTGTTAATCATATTTCGCGGAACCACGCCTTATCTGCCGTTGTACCAAAAACATTGAGGTCTCAGCTTCTGGTATCTTACCTTTTAATCCAGTACAAACACGCCCAGTGCTCGACGCGCTTGAATCTTTATCCATTAAAAGACCTTCCGCCAATGGCTCTAGAAAAATTAAACTCTCCATTTAAAAAATGAACCATTATTTTCACCGAAATTCAAAATCGTCATACATATTTACAGCACATATTTATATTTATTATTTATTCATCTTATGTTCAAACCTTTGCACGGATACAGGTTAAAATTCTTTTGGAAGCGACGACTTCTCCTGCACGAGAAGATTTGTGTTAAAATGTTATACGTCTTCTAGATCCGCCACTAAAAAAATCCCAATAGAAACGTACTTCGTCGGCCGACCCTTTCAGCCGTTCCGAACAATACACCGCAAATCTCGGAATAAATTCTGCAATGTCAACAGCGACACTTCTCCGTCAGCAATTCATTGTGAATCTGCGATTCAAATAATAATTCATACAGGAATGCCGACTTCCGTGAGACGACTCGTCGCCACGCAATAAATCGATTCGATCATTAAACGCCGCTATTCGTATGAAATATCCATGCATAGAAATTATTAGATCTTCCTCGTGGATGGCGATGATCATGACGGGATGACGATCGTTGGCAACGTGGACGAGAGCCGGCCACGTGCTGCATCCGAGAATCGTTTCCGCGGTATCGTTACACAAGACACGTACCATCAGCCAGCCGGCATCCGAGCTCGCATAATTAATTATTCACTCGTCAGCCATAGTTCGCGGTGTACAATGTAATTAGACGCTTGTGCGTATGAAAATGAACCAGACGGCGACGAGATATCGGGTGCCGATTATCCACGCTCGGGAAGAAAGGATCTTCCTTTAGCAGCTCACGAGGTCTGCGGGCTCTTCGTCGATTGGAATGGCAAACACGTCTCGAGATTCTATGGATCGCAGAGATCTACGCACCGAGGATCCTTTGCATCGAGTTAATGGATCGGTTATCTGCGCGTGACTCGCAGTTAAGCACGCGAAGCTGAAAACGATTTCTAAACACGTTTACTTTGCCTGCGAATTTCTTTTTTCATCGGTTACTGCAACGTTCCATTGTGGGACCTGCATTTGTTCCAGTAAAAGCAGTTAGTGGAAAAACGGGTTAGGCAGAAAGGGTACCATTTGATAGGGCACCAAGAAAAAACATACTGTTCAAAGTTTCAACCGTATCTCGATCGGGAGGGTAGTTATGGGGTAAAATCGAAAAATCAGTTTTTGGCCTATTTTACCTAGTTTATGATGTTTAGAAATTCTGAGAAAAATCTGACACATGTCAAGAACCAAAATATATACTTCGCAATTGGTTTCAGATTTTTAAATTGAAAATCCTCCTTGTAAAAAATCAGAAACCTCAAAAAAATCGAAAAAATGCAGATTTCACATGGAAGTCCTGAATTGGCCAAGTTTATATTTTTACAATAGCGATATATTGTTACAGGTAATGTTCATGAATTTTTTCAGATTTTTTGGCTTGGTGCGTCGTTGTTAAAAAAAAATAAAAACCGATTTTTCCGACGTTTTTCCTAAGTTACACCTATCTTTTCTGAAACTTAAAAATATATTATATAATATTAAACGTTCCTACGTTCAGAGAAACATCTTCCAGACTTTAAAACTTGCGTAATGCTATGTACATATATTTGAATATTTAGAAGATTTATATCTCCTGTTAATGATATCAATTATATGCAAACAATGTGTCACTATATTCCGTTAATACCGTCAGTGTTTCGAGCACAGAGAAGCACGCGAAAATATAGCGATTAACGATTGTCAGGAAGTACAAGCAGAATCATACGGACACATGAGGGTGTAATCGAAGAAACGGGAGTGCCGATAAAACGGTGCACCCGGTACACAAGGTGGCATCGACCCGTCGATGGTCGACACAATGTTGGCGCACCAAAAATGCGGGCAGAGAGGCTGCCGGCGGTCAAGAGCATGGTCGGAGGGACCAGCTTATTACGTGCACGGTGTACGGGAAGAGCGGTTGTAATTAATGCGTCGTGCCTGCGTTTTTGCCACGGTGATTCGCGGATAGAAGGCTCCGCCGATGGCAGTGCCCGGGTGAGAGACGGTCATTCCGACGAATAAAACGCGGAGAGGTGCACCGGCATCCAGAATCGGTGCGTCGCCCTTTTACAAACACGGAAATCCTATTCCCAGGCTTGGCCATTAACGCGCGCGTTAATTACACGCGCACACACACGCACGGCGGCTTCCTCGCGGCTCATACGCATAGATCCGTTACCGTCCACGGCTCTATTACACGCAAGGGTGCCGATTACCACAACAATGGCTCCCCCTTTTGCAAATCGGTCCCGTACCGTTCGGAACAGCGTGTGTACTACATGCTAAAAAAGAGACCAGAAAACTCTGTTCCTTGCGACGCACAGTCGTTTCTGTAAAACAGGTGGAATCGGATATTATGAATTTTATTTTCGGCGCCACGCACAATGCGGCATGCAATGGACAAAATCATCAGTCGGGAAGTAAGGAATGTATATGTAAAAAGTATTATCCAAGAAATTCAATAAGGAATCAGTAATAGCCAAGAGTTTATAGTAGTATAAATACTAAAAAGTTAGATTACTCGTGCCTCAATTGCTCTTTTAGGTTCGTTTTTGTTTTAAACTCTTACAACTCAGGTATGGAGAATTTGACCAGAGGTATGCATAATTTTAACTGGCAATGTAGGAATTTCTTTTTTCTTTAAATTGCAATTTACAAAAAAAAATGGTTCAAAACATCCTATAATTTTGTCTGTTCTGTATCAACAAGATGTTGTAGTATATTGCTATTTAATTTTTTTCTGCGATAAATTGCAAGACTCGACGTTATTTAATTTTTTTATAGTTTTTGTTTGTGTAATCAAACTTTTTCTTTACATGTACATATTATATTTACTTTAAAAGATTTATCTAGCAGTCTGCATTACTTAATACTAGTAAAAAATACGGTGTTGTGTAATGTCAAATAATTATGCATTACAGTAGATATGATTAAATTTAACCATATAATTAAAAAATATTTCCAACAAGAATTGTACAGTATACAGTTGACAACAAATTGCAATAAAAACTAATCATAAGAAACTCTTCATAAAAAAAATCAGAATAAACTTTTTTACTAATGGAACCTTATATTTTTGGTGGATTAATCGATGCATCTTTGTATACCGTAAAAAATTATTAAGGTACTTAGGACTAACCTTAGAACTAGATCACAGGAATTCGTGAACAACAGATATGACAGTCGCTAAAATTCTAGAAACACTATCAAGAATATTTTTCTGTTGGTGGGCCGAATTGTTTATAAAGCTGTCGTCGGCGTGCAAAACGTTTTTTCAATTATTTATTGGAACATGGGAACAGGTCGAAGCCGAGACCCGCGGTCGTTCAATTATTCGCGTAATTGATATGCTGGCAAGCGTTCCAGACCCGCGATTCACCAACGATCGCTATCGCGGAAGAGGGAAGAGTCCGTGGAACAGAATTGATAGATTCACCACGTATAATTTCCGCGTCGGCGATACGTAAACGAAGATTATTGAGAGACTGGAGACCGGAGTTTCCGTGGACGGCCATTTCCCTGCCTCGTAATCGTTATTCAAACTTATTCCACCGAGACCAATGACCGATTCGATTTCCTATACACCCAATGAATCGGATAGAATTTATTGGCATCGATACGGAAACCATCAGCAAGTAAAAAATTCCACTGGAAACCAGAATGTTTCGTTGCATCCAATTTGTCGAGGATGCTTTCCTCAGACAAAAAAGATTCAATCGATGGATCGTAGTAATAATTAATTTTCAAGTTTGGCGTCATGCAGATATAGCCAACGTGATACTGAAAGTGTTAATTGCTTCCCGATCGGGCCTCTATTAATTATGGAACAATCTGCAGCACCTGATACGGGTTTCTAGATCTATATGTAAGAGATCTCTTTCTCCAGAGAAATTCTTCCTCTTTCTTACGCGGCTCGAAAAATAAAAGAAATGCAACTCTCACCTCGAGCCAGACACAAAACCGAGTTTCTTTTATCTTGTGAAATGAAAAAAGTCACTTTAGACGATAAGAGAAAATGATTGAATTAAATAGCGTCTAAAAATAACTGCGGTAGTTCAGTTGCTAGCTTGAAAGAGGAAGAAATGCCTTTTCATTACACGAAATTAGATATAAATAACTCAGAAACAATTTCGTTTCGAAAATGAATAAATGGCATTTAATCGATTAGTCCTCATTGTTCTTGGAATGATATAGAACTATTTCGAAAACAAGAAATTTTTCAGTTAGCAAAGAAAGAGGACATGATGGAAATTGGTTTAATGTTGATCCGAATATAAGCGCTGTGTAACACGACGAATAAATTGCATTTTCTCTTGTTAGAAATACGAATGTCTCACGAATCTAATTTCGGAGCGATTCTGTAGTGAACCTGTCGCTGGATGATCTCTCCAGCCATGATCTCAGCCATGCATATACGCGCCTATGCGTCGCCCACTAATATGTATGTCAAGCATAGTGAATCGAGATATACTTTCCCTGCTTTCGCGCGTATCCACTGTCCAAGACGAGTTCGCTAGCAATTGAGCATTGTCCGGGTAGTAGGCAGCAGTGAAACCGGAACTCGAGAAAGTTCCAAAAAGATCGACGAGACGGGAAAATCGCTCCCAGTGTGTACACACTCGAACGTTTTGCTCGAATGATTTATTCCGGTGTATGCGTACACTGTACATAGGAAAGCGGCAAGAATCTATTGAGCATCCAGCAGACTCTAGCACATAAAACGATTCGTCCCGCTTTCGATTGAACAATATACACCTTGAACGGCAACACTTGAAAAGTGTGCATAGCTGCTCGATTTTGTGTAGCCGCGTCAAATATTTACAGAAGATTGCAAATATTTTGTCGCATTGTACTCGAGCGAATGTCTCAGTTCCTTTCAAGTGAATTTCTTAATTTCTTTGTATGCTCTTCTATTTTTAAAGATATTCTAGAAGAGGTGAAATCGTCTTTTTAGGCTCTGTCTCATTTTTGGTTATTGTTATTATACTTCTAACGTCGCTGTAACTTCGAACAAATTTAATATTTTCTTCTAAAAAGAATTGTGTATGTTCCTCAAGGATTGATGCACGATCCCACAAAATTTGAATTTAATATATGTACTAGTTTCTTAAGTTCTTTGTATGCTCCTCTATTTTGCTCTAAAGATATTCTAGAAGAGGTGAAATCGTCTTTTTAGGCTCTGTCTCATTTTTGGTTATTGTTATTATACTTCTAACGTCGCTGTAACTTCGAACAAATTTAATATTTTCTTCTAAAAAGAATTGTGTATGTTCCTCAAGGATTGATGCACGATCCCACAAAATTTTAATTTAATATATGTACTAGTTTCTTAAGTTCTTTGTATGCTCCTCTATTTGGCTCTAAAGATATTCTGGAAGAGGTGAAATCGTCTTTTTAGGCTCTGTCTCATTTTTGGTTATTGTTATTATACTTCTAACGTCGTTGTAACTTCGAACAAATTTAATATTTTCTTCTAAAAAGAATTGTGTATGTTCCTCAAGGATTGATGCACGATCCCACAAAATTTGAATTTAATATATGTACTAGTTTCTTAAGTTCTTTGTATGCTCCTCTATTTTGCTCTAAAGATATTCTAGAAGAGGTGAAATCGTCTTTTTAGGCTCTGTCTCATTTTTGGTTATTGTTATTATACTTCTAACGTCGCTATGACTTCGAACAAATTTAATATTTTCTTCTAAAAAGAATTGTGTATATTCCTCAAGGATTGATGCACGATCCCACAAAATTTGAATTTAATATATGTAGTAGTTTCGTAAAAAGAATTCTCGGAGATGACTCTAGTTTCCAGTTCATTGACCTTGTAGATTTCTACTGGAGATCCACTAGCCAATTCGCAAACTATGCACGGAGAAAATGGCAGATCGACAAGTATACTCGTCATGCACAACTCGAAGATAGATTTGGTCTATTTCGAGGCAAGTATTGCGTGTAGGAGTGGAGAACAGGAACAAGTTGAAGTTCAGGTAGCAGTTGTTTGACAACGAGGATCCACCGTGAAATTGACGTTCGTCGAAGACGATCAAAACAAAAATTGTGCAACCGAGTCTGTCTTTGTTCCTCGATCGTATAATGAATGAGAGGAGGCATATGCGAAAAAAAACCGGTTCCCCGTCTCGTGCTGAATCATACCTAAAACCTGTCCGCTTCTTTCACGTTCACATTCTAGCCGGCGACGTTTGACCGACACACGTGCAACCGAGGAGCGCACAACAATCTCGCATTCGAACAGATTCCATTAATTTTTCCGCGATATCCTATCCAGGGTTTCGGTGTTGGCTTACCTCGTTGCGTCACTATTACGTCGATTCTCTGGAAATTCCACTAATTGGCGTGACAATTACATTTCCAGCCTGTACCATGCAGATTAAATATTTTTTACAGTTGATTATGTTATCATCGAGTTGATTGAAATGTGGAAGTTGACGCAGAAGTTTATCGAGCGAACTACAATTTTTGAAGGTCGTGAGGTCATCAAGTTGATCTTGTGGATGGAAAATCGGGACTTTGCTTATTTAGAATTTCGAGTCGGATGTACAGATTAGGATCTGGGAACGTTAATGTTTTCGTAACTAGAATTTCGAGTCTACCCTAGTTATGGTCTGGAGATGCAAATCTTTCTGGACGCTTGGATTTCAGGTTTTCCAAAACCGTTAGGCTCTGAAGTATCATCACTTAAAGAAGACGTAAATTTTTATGATTCAGCGAAAGTTGAAGGACCTCAAGGATGTCGATCGTTCCGAATCGAAGGAAGTCAGCTGACGGACTATCACTCCGAGCGTTTTCATTGAATAGACACGAGAATTGTCGACTTCCGAGGCTTTGCGAAACTCCGGGGGGAAATTCAGGACGAGACATAGCGACAGGATGCTCGATCTCTTCTCTTTTTCTGTCTCTCTACCGGTCTTTCCTTCTTTGCGGGGCCGCGAGACGAACGCAAAACCGCGTCTAACGCGTGAGAAAATAAACGACGAATTACAAAATCCGCGGGCATGAAAGCAGCAACGTCGCTGAACGTAACAGGATCGAGTAGATTTCGTGCGAACCACCAAGTCGCACAATGAGAAATCTTTCCCCTGACTCTCTTACGTGTTTGCACTTGTTGCGGTTGACCGAGTTCCTGTCTCGAAGAACTTGAAGAAAAAAATATCTTTTTTTTTTTAAATGTTAGAAAAGATTTATTACAACATTAGGTATATATAAACAGAAATATACATAACAAAGAGTATTTTCAGTATAAAGGTAAGGGTGTACAAATTACCTTTTTCCTTTTAGGTGACACCTAAACACGCAAATTACAATTGTTTAAAAAGGATATAATATGACGACATGCAACATCCAAAGGCAACTGAAATCTTAATTTGTAGAGTTTTTCCAAAAGTAAAGATCTTTGAGCATTGTACAGATCACATTGCCAAATGACATGATTGAGGGTTTCACTCTCAGAGTTGCATTTACACATTGGGTTATCAATGAAGCCAATACGGGCCAGAGAACTGGCAAAAAAAATATCTATTCGGTCCCTGCTCCAGGAAGAAAGATTTTGCGGAGATCGATTGCGAACGTGTAGAATGCAATGTCAAACAGGATTTGGAAAACGTCGGCTCATAATCGAAATTGTCTGTAAAAAACGGTGTTATCGTCGGTCGATTGAGACACGAATGGCAGCGAGAATACGCTATCCTTCGCTCTCGATGATCCGCGACAGAAGAGGACGGACAACTTTGGTCTCGACCGTGGCTGGTACCGCCATCCTCCTATCCCTTCTCATTCTATCGAATCATCTACGATCACCGATCGCGCTTCTGTCTCCGTTCCCTCCATTCTGTCGCCATTCCCTCCATTCTGTCTCCGATCTCTCGCTTATCCGGCTGCAGTCCTCGAATCGCACATTGGACCTTTACACTCGTCCGGGATCGTTTCAGCAGTCATCGGTTCTTGGACAAAAAAATAGATCTTCCGTTAGAATGATTAGTCTTTCTTGAAAGAATGAGGCCTTGAATCGCGAGCACGTTTTGATCCGGTTACGGCTGGCCTGTTGATGTTCATTTCGTTATTGTTTATTTATTATAATATCTAACATCGACTTAAAAAGAATAAGATAGTGTGAAGTAATACAAATAAAAATGAAATCTTTCAGCAAAACTTGACACGATAACAGTAATAAATGATTTGACGATAACCTTCTGGCCAAAATACTGTAAACAAACACCTCGCACGTCGATGAGAAATGTCAAGACGGAGACGACGACAAAAATTTTTTTTCACCGGACAAAAACACGTAATTTGTCGAAGAATGTGTTGATTACGATGATTCTTACTTCCCGTGACATATTTTCACATATTTTCGTTATGTAGAGAGTACAACTCATGATGTTTAGCTGAACCTCTGGACCAATGTAGTATCTAATATAACTCGCGTGGCATTCAACGTGTCACTATATATAACTTCATACTCGATTAGCGAAATAGCGTACAACCAGGTAAACTGATAGACCGAGACAATGAACGGATGAAGATGGTTCTCAAGGGGAACTTCCAGTTGGGACATCTCTAATGGCGATCAATTGTTCGCATGGACACGAACGTGAACGCGAACGAAAGTGGATGAGGAGGACCATGGTCTCGACCGTGGCTGGTACCACCACGTATATTAGACCTCCTTCTCGTTCCACCGAATAATCTACAGCACCGATTCCCGACTCCCACGACTGGTTCCGCCGGTCGAGTCGGCCGAGATCGTTTGCGCTCGGCCTGTACCGATACCACCATTCGCCACTTCCAGGCCGGTCTTGTCCCGGGCTTGCTTCGGTTTCATTCGGTTAATAAACGCGCGCGTCGATCAGTCCATCACGAGCCGTCGCGTGGCTCAGGTTCCTTCAACTTTTCATCCTCTGATCGGGCTAGTCTTTTTCCTCATCTCCTCCTTTTCCCTCATCGATCATACCGATCGCGAGACTCGGGCATGTGTCGCTAGTTTCACCACGTTTCACGCCCACTTTTGGATATTAGTGAGCCCCGGGAGCTGGACCTTGGGTGAGTCGATATTCATGATGAGATATTAAGATTTTATATTTTTGCGAAGGCTTGCTATTGTTAATTAATTAATTGGTTATTGATCGTAATTTATCTTCAGGATATTACAAATTTTTATTCGCGGCGCAAAGGTTCGATCATTTACAACAACAATTAGCTTTGCGAATACTAAACGCTGGATACGGATTTGAATCTTCAGGTTCGAGAACCACGTTACTTATTTTTTAATAAACAATTAAACATTTTTGTTTTAATACGAGGAAAAGAAAGAAGGTGTTTCGTCCTCGGTATTGTTATTCAGGATTTCATCTATTTAGTCGATTTTGTTCGATGGAAATTCAGTCCAGTCCGGTGGTGTCTTCAGGAAGTTTTAGGGGTTTTATGGAATTTTGTTTCTACATTTCTCTGCGAACTGTATTTGTATGATTATAGGGATTGTAATAGGGTATAGGGTTTGAATGACGCGAACAGTGTTCGAAGTTGTGTTTGGAAACAAGCGAAGGCTTTGTGTACACGCGAGTTGTCATAATATGTACATAGCTGTCTATCTTATTCCAATCACTGGTTTATTTAACCCTGCTATTCATTTTCAGCCCATTTCCTTAACATTATTACAATTGTATATTTCTTTGTTGGTAGAGTCTGGTCGAGTCCTCATTCTCTTAATCCCTTGAAGAGAAAAGAAAATATTTCTTGTATGGCTACATTTATTTCAATGTTTTAATGTTGATTACAAACGGATTAAATTTCATTTCATCTAAAACAAAACGCGTAGCATTCATATTTGTTAGACTTTGTTAAAATCTTCATCGCGAGCTTATTAAAGATGATATAGTATGTATTACGTCTTTATTTTCAGCCCATTTCCTTAACATTATTACAATTGTATATTTCTTTGTTGGTCGAGCCTGGTCGAGTCTTCATTTTATGGCTACATTTATTTCAACGTTTCAATGTTGATTACAAACGAATCAAATTTTATTTAATCTAAAACAAAACTGTTAAAATCTTCATCGCGAGCTTGTTAAAGATGATCTAGTAGTACGTATTCGAAAATTATTTGGTAAAATTGTTACTGACATACGCAGTGGCTTAAAAAAAAGTATGAACTGTTGTTGCAAATGTGTACGAGGCTTAACCCGTCTCGTTGATCAGAAACGGTGTTGCGAGTCGCAGCGGTTCGCGCGGTGTGTCTTCTTAGCACAGACTCGCCTTTGTTGGAATGTTTAATTGCTGGAGGAACGGTGCCATTGTTGCGGATTCGAAAGTCATCGTCCCTACCTGTTCTTCCGTAATTAATGGATCCAAGTAACTGTTTGATCGCGGTCTGGCAGAGAGAGAACGACTGTTGTCGTCGCCGATCTGTTTATTGTCGTGAGTCACCGAGGCCGTTACAATGGCATAGTTTTATAAACGGTTTGCCTGGAATGTTGAAACTCGACTTATTATTCTTCTGACTCGTCGCACACACGATGGAGTCATTTTTGAGCGATTAAAACGCGTTCAAACACACCAGACGAAATTCGAGACCTTCGCAAACTCTAATCGAAGCGACTCACCTTTGTTTAATCGTTTAATAGGGCGCGAGAGAGACCGCTGTTTCATAAACATACATATCGAGTTCCAATACTTCCGTTAGAATGTTATTCATAGTACTCGTCGGTGCTCTAGTTGGTTTGAAAAAATCTTGTTAGTTATTTCTTTGGCTTTTTCTTACTTGTTGTTCGAGCAAATTATTGTTCGTTCTTCTGCTCCATTCTCTTCTCGACGAATGGCGGACCAGTCTTGCAACTATATAATTAATAACGTTTATGACCACCCTCTGCTTTGTTCATACAACTTTTGTTTAATTCCTTTTAATTCGTTTCGACTTCGTTCTAATACGAGTTCTTTTCGAATACGTTCTCGACTAATTTTTCATATAAATAATTTTTGCATATGGAACTTATATTGAAAATTTAGTATTATTGAGGTTTATATTGAATTTTTCATATAAATAATTTTTGTATATGGAATTTATATAGAAAATTTAATATTATTGAACTTTATATTGAATTTTCATATACATAATTTTTGTATAAGGAGTATATATAGAAAATTTAATATTAGTGAAGTTTAGAGTGAATTTTTACATAAAAAATTTTAGTATATGGAATTTATTTAGAAAATTTAATATTAATCAGATTTACATTGAATTTTTAAATAAAAATTTAATATTATTGAAGATTATATTGAATTTTTGTATATGAAATTTATGTAGTGAATTTAATATTATTGGATTTATATTGAATTTTCATACAAAAATTTTTTTTGTATGAAATTTCTTACTTGAACCATTTGAACAAACATATTAAAAGCTGATCTGAAAGCCAAAAATGATAAAAGACACGATTCTCGCGTACTTGAATGACGATTTATGACTTTGGCGGTGTTTCTGTCGAAACGAACGGGTCGAGGGAATCTTCGAGGACGGGAGACAATGCGTCTGTTCGAGGATGTCTGGCAGACGATGCTGGACGTTTAGCTAGGAGTCGAAGGAACAACACGGTGCACGTTTTCACTTTTCATTGACTAACTCGGTGGTAGCGGCGTCGCGTCTCGAAAGGTTTACGGGCGAGATTACGTTATGCTTTTTGTAAGTGAAATCCCGACGGCTCTTCTCTCGAACGTTCTACTTTCTAGCGGCGCGGCGCGTTGTGCTATTTACTTTCTTACTTCGCGTAGAAATTGCCCGCAATTGATCGGGCTCGCCGCTGGAATCCACGCCCGGGACGATAATAGACGTGGAAAATTCGAAACTCGCCGGTCCATTTAGATGTGAATCGGTGTCCGGCGACCGCCGGGCACCGGTGGGCTGACAGTAATCGTCGGGATTTGTCGTGTCTATAAATTAACGCCGCCTTCTGTGATCCAGAATCACGGATTCGTTTGCCCCGGTCTCTCGTCGTACACAGAGTATTGCACGAGGGCTGATATAAACATTTTCTCTAATTTTTAACCCTCATACGTTCCTCAGGGTGAAAATTCACCCATTAAATATTTTAATTAAATTTTAAATTATTCATCCTTTTATGTCTACGTCGTGAGATGTATTTCTCTAAAAGGTGACGCTATAATTGAAACACAATCTGTTGATTTAACATGTAAAATAAATTGGGCGAATTGTTATCTTAGTCTCTTTTATGCAGCTATTTTTTAGGAGCGTAGGAGGGTTAATGGACTTTTTTAACGAAATCTTTAACTTGCTTCGGTAGTCGTTGAATAATCCGCAAAAATGGGAAGCTGCGTACAGACCCCCGGTGTAATTATAAATAATTTAAACGCTGGGAAACGAGCCATAAAATCTATCGCGATCTATATACGGCTCGGCCTCTCTGTAAAGCGAATAAATATTTCTCAACCTGTCTCGATCGGATCTCTTATTAAGTCGGTCTAGAATCTTTCCGCGGTGATCCCAATAGATCCCACGATCGTTCGAATTAAGGATGACAGTAGATCGCAACAGGTTCCGATCCGGTGCAACGTCCCTCGACGCTCTTCTCGCTCTAGATGCACTTTTAAGCGCACTCATACTTTGTCCCGTACTCTCGTTAGGAGACCGCAGATCTTTATGCACTCGCGGCATGTGCAACAATTTTCTAAATATAGGGAGGCGAATATGTTCACGAAAATTAACGACGTTCTTACTCCACTTTCAACGCAGAGTTTCTTCACCGACAAAAGAAAATTTTCTCCTATTTTAATGTTCGTACAAGTTAATTATGAAAAACTTATCATCAGAGAGATCAGAGTAATTGTTGTACTATCGCTTCGCGATTTTTCGACATTTTTATTCGTTTCAAATATTGTCATGCTAAAATATGTTTGAACAGAAGTATGCGAGTCAATTGAAAGTACCAAAGAAACATGATTAAATCGCTTGTAATTTTTCTATTTGCAATTCGTTCCGGTAATTGTTGCTCGGCGTTCCTATTCAGTGAAAGACGCTTTTTCTTAAGCATTCTCGCAGACGATGGAGAAAGGTACAGTGGAAAAAATGTTGAGAATGCATCGTCATCGTTTTCGACAAATCCGTGAAATGTGGGACACGATATCACGATCGAACAGCAGTTTTTCTGTTCTCGTTCCATATTTTTTCGGGCCGCGTCCGAACGGACTACCGGTGGGAAATCATTCACGCTGTGCAGGTCCGAGAGAAAGTGCTAGCCGACCATTTTCTAATTGTCCGCATCCGCTGGAAAAGTAGCGGCAATTACGGTTCACCCTGCTGAATGTATAGTTAAATCGTTGATTAACGGCGCTACGCGAATTCGCCGGGTAATGACTCGCGAAACGCGTCAGCGAGATCTTTCTTTTCTTCTCTGCTCTTCTTCTTTTCGCCACTGCACGCGCCAATGACTTCGCATTCGATTTCACGCGGCCGACGAAATTACTTTCGATCCCCCCGGGACGACCGCGAACCCTCGACAATCATTTCCGTCATTTCTTCGTGTTGTGTTATTATACACGATTTTACTTTGTTCCATGCCATTCCATTGCAATCGATTCTATTCGACATAAATTTCATCGCCATCGGTACATTCTTCGCAGAGAAACACCAACTAATATTTTTTTTTTGCTATAACAATGGTTATTAACAATAACAAATTCTATAAATTTTTGCAAGTAGGAGCATCGCGGCAGTATCTCCAAATAAATTAAATCGCGATCGGTACATTCTTTGCTGAGCAAACGCCGAAGAAGTCGGTTAATAATAAATGAAGCATTACGGTTTTTTGCAATAAAAGTCGTTTTAAATGAAGAAAATGAAAAAAAATTTATAACGGGACCACCACGGGGACATACTCTACAAGATGCAAAAGGTTTCGTACCGGAGAACATACATAGAAAAAAAAAGCGAAAGAAAAAAAGCACATACAGGTCGAATTGTGTAACCTCCTTCTTTTTCGAAGTCGGTTAAAAAGTGAAACGATCTCACTCGGTAGAAATACGAGTCGAAACGGAGTACAAATTCAGCCAGCGCGCGGTAAAATCGCTTCAAGTTTCAACATAATTGCCGCGCAGTACCATGGGACGAGACGCAACACTTGAAATTTGTTATGTCTTCGAATTAATAGCGTATCTCGATAGGATGGAGACTGTGAAGCCTACGACTCTCGATAAGCGTATTTAAAAATCGACGATAGAGTGAACTGTGCCTGTCACGTGGCCCGGAAGAGATTAGCATAAAAAGTTCCCAACAGGGTTAACGCAATTCGATACACAGAGTGTACCAAGAATTACAATAATTCTACTGAATAATTCTATGAAAAATTGGTTAGAAAATTTTCAAAACAAAAATAATCGGGCAAAGTTCAATGTCTCAAGATTTCAAACGGAATCCCATTAAACGTATTAATGCAGTTGCGCATACTCTCCGAAAAGAAATTAAAAGATGCATACCGTGAACACACGAAAGCTCTCTAAATTTCAAAATTTGACCCATTTTTCGTCGCAAAACGACCATTAGCTACCGTGAACCGAATGAAACGCTCTCGCAGCCTTTATTGCGTGACGCAGTTTCGCCTTTGTTATATGCAGATCAGAACACGTGATACGAGCGGATTAACGCATTAATTAATTCCGTAATCACGTGGCCTCTCAATGAGAGTCTCCCGATCCTGTTCGGAACGATCGCGTTTCGATGCTCCAGTTCCTCGGCAATCTACGGCTTTGGAGAACCGGGAGAACGATTAACAAAATGAGAAATGCTATCGAACGGCCTCGATAAGAAGATCGAGAAAAAAAGAAAACAACGTCGGGAACGATTGTCGTTGCATATGCAGGCCAGACAGTTATCAGTGGCGGACGACGCGATACGAAGCGCGTATAAGTGTCACGGGTCGCGCGGTTACTAAAGCGGTTCATAGAGTTGAATTAACAGATTACCATTCGGCGGCCTAATCAATTTCCTTTCTGTTTTCCGGGCGACGATTCGCTGAAACGACCCTCGCAGATTGCAGTTCGCAGCACAAAGAACTTCTTGCGCCATTAGGCTGGCCATTCACGAAAACGATTCACGCTCGTTAGGAAATGTGACAGTGATCCCGGATGCGTATTCAGAACTGGTCGGTCTGGCCAATAAGCTTCGTCTCATTCGCTTCGATTGGCAAAAAACCAGCGCCGCGTTTACACGCATTATTCGTGGTGATCGTTTGAATAATTTCTTTTTTTTTAACAGTTTATTCAACAAATCAATGTACATATAGGTTTCACATTGATCAGAGTAGTGATATAATTTAAATATAACACAACCTTTATTTATTGCATTATCTTATCCTATCGGTCTTAACTATTCTATAACTGTGGCTTATATACTAGTTTATCTATGTACTTTGTTTTCTTCCTTCATATGTGTCCGTATAAAAAATATGAATATAAAAACTACGGCTGTGTTTTTCGTTTCTTCACTATGTTGAGAACTTATACTAATTACTATCTATAATATTTACAACTATTTACAGAACTAAATATGACTTAGCGTTAGTTATACTTTTTTTCTCTGTTTTATTGCTTTTATTTGTCCTTATTTACTTAATTGTCTATACTAGCGTTCTTTGGTTTTTCCCCTTATTTTCTATATTAATAGTATATATTTAGATATCAGTCTTCTAACCACGAATATATTTTTTTATTGTTACTATATGTATCTTTGGTGTCTCTATCCGGTAACGCTGTGATGTTTTGAATAATTTCTTACTAATGTGGTTAATGGGTCCGACACTTTGTTGAGAAGTGCATTTTCGCCTCTGTTAATGTTCTTCTGTAAAATGTCGAGTTTCTTACTGGTGCAAACCTCTTCTTCCTTCTTCTCCAATTCAGTCTAGAAAATAAAAATTCCTGGAACGTGACACATCCGATAGCACGTGCATCATCCGATGAAACAATTGATTTGGGTTTCCTCGAATTAGCCTGGAAAGAGGTTGGATTCGCGCAGCAACAAACGGCGCGAACAGAGGAATACCAGCCTCTGAGGGTCAGGGATTAAATTAACAACGACAACTAATTGGCGGGCCGTGCTGCAGATGTGGTGACCGCAACGGTGAAACGCGATTCGCGGGACACAGAGGGGGAGTACTCACCTTGAACGTCGTTACGCAACTCCGCGATTAACATACGCACACCGAGGCTCTCTTAGGTCGTCGTCGGGTTGGGGTTAGTTCGTGGAAAAACTGCGTCGGTGACTGGCACGTCCGATGGACATTTAAACGGTGCCAGTGTCTCGACAAGCAATTAGAAAATTCCATGGAAACGTTCCCCCCTGGACCCGCCGCGTCGATCACGATGATGGCGGCGAGCTCATCTGCTCTCTCCTCGAACATGCTTTTTCTCTCCTCTCAGCCAGACTCTGCTCTAACGGTCGTCTAATAGAGCAATTATACGCTGTGCTCGAAGACGTGTTTACAGTTAGCCCTTTTCAATCTTTCGGGCTTATTAATAGGCTTTCCCGATAATTGCGACGCGCTCCATTGCACACTGTGCGTACCAACTTCGCTTTGACCATCTAGCTGCTAATGGTCACCGCGGTTGATTAACGTTGGAAGATTTTCAGTTCACATTTCGCGTACACGATCATTTTTATGAACATTCCTAGATCAGAATCCACATGATTTTATTCAGCACAGCACTGTGTTAGTTTTAATTATTCTCTTGATATCAAATCATGAACAAACCCCCGTATATAGGGATAGTCAAGTAGTCAAGCTTCAATACTTTTTGCTGTCTATCTCGGCAATTTCTAATGAGGAAGCTCGAAATAAGGTGTAATGAAAAAGGAAATGAGCGTTTCGTCCTAGACCCGCTAGAGGACTCATCAGTTAGGCTATCTAGCGCGCCCTGCCTTACACTTTAGGATGTTTGGAAGTTTTTTTTTAAAGCAGGACTAGCTGCGAAAGTTTGATTGAAGATTATTAAAAGTTTCCTTGAGCAGATGCTCACTACCCTTTTAACATGGTGATAACTAGTATTAGGTGAGTGTGTGAAGGTTTGGATTAATATGAAATAAATGAGGGTTAATGTTACAAGAAAATTTTCAAAAAACTTGTAGAGGTAATACTTTAGGATGTTTGGAAGACAGTTGACGACTGTATATATACTGATCGGTGACGGATCAGGTGCTAGCGAGAAAGGCTGTCACTCGCTGTCTATCTTGCGGCGAAGATGAGAAAGCCGGACGCCACACTAATAATCCCACCTGCTCGTTCAATTAAAAAAAATTTCTTTCTATAGTCCAGACGGTTGAAAAATCGGAGTTTCTGAGAATTGGAATGAAAATCGTGCGAAACGGTATACAAAATAAAAATGGCGAAATTTGCGTGGCAGAGTGAGGTAGCAGCAGATATCTTCGTCGCCAGAAAAGGAAACGAGGGGACACGCACGACCGGATCGAGGAACGAAAGTCGCTTCCGCCGTTTTCGGGATCAGAATTGGTGCCCGCACGAAATTGGTGGCGAAAGTTGTTGACATTAAACGGGGCACGAGGCTCGCTGGCACTATGGTCTCTCGGTTAGGCGACACTAGCCTGCGTGCATTATTCATGACGCTAACTCCGCGGTAATTATACATTTTAACGATTTGCAAATGGTCTTGGCGATTCCGCTTCGATGAGACATTCCATCGGATATTTTCATTGACGGAGAAGGTCTCTCGTCGCTGCCTACCATAACGCAGACTCTTCGTAACAACAATATGCGAGTGTAAACACGCGTTGTATAGTCGATAATCCGGTAGAGAAATATTTGTCTTCTGCGGTTGCCGCGATTCTGGGAAACGTGTTGCACAGATGTGCCGGAGGATGAAAAGTTTCGCAGGCCGTGTGTACCTTGGAAATTCGTGGACTCTACACGGACCTCGATTTTTCTGCATTCTCCGAGGATGATGCATTCCGTCGCATCGAGCAATGCATGCTAATAATATCACGCGAAAGTCGCAGTCGTTCCGCGGGTACTCGCGAGATATAGTGTTACTGGGATCCAGTTTAACTGCGGGCTACTTTTCCTAAGTCGACAAAAGATGGCTGTGGCGTGTAAGAGACACCTTGGTCAGCCGTTCTCCGGCACCCTGCAACTGTTAAACAATATTGCACCGGGTGGTCTGCGAAGTCGGACACTTGAAACTTGGAGTTTGAGTATGACCATTTTGCTCTTAGAATCAAGCCTTTCTCTACACAATTGACTTAAAGTCACCACTAAAAATTCATGTACCATTATTCACAACATTTTTTGCATTACTAAAAACGTTGATATCTAATGAATTACTACACCTTTAAGTATTACGTGAGATATAATATCAATAAAATTATTCTATTAACTAATTTTCAAGTTGAAATAGCTCCGCTTGCAAAGGATTAATTTCATTCACTGGCGCGAGGTTCGATCATTTTAGACACTAAAACGGAAAAAGGAAGGAGGTGTTCCGTCCTAGACCCGCTAGTGGACTCATCAGTAAGGCTATCTAGCGGGCCTTTGCCTTATACACGGGATGCTAGAAGGCAATTTGGAAATTGTATTTATACTGTAAGGTGGCATATCAGCAAACAGATACACACGTGTCTATCGAGAAAATGCAACTGCATCTTCCGAATACTTTTATGCGAGTAGCTGTACTTTTTTTTGGCACGATGTTAAACAGTTTAAATGATTATATACTCGACGATCATTCGAAAACTTTAATTATTTAAGTATTTCGTTGTTTTGAAATGAACCGTTTGATCCGCTGTAACATTTGAGCCACCCGGGACAATAAGTTGCAATTCACAGCTGGTTAAGATTAATGTCAAAGGTCGCCAGCAACCAAAGTCTGAATTCCTGTCGGGCGATATTTGACGTGCTAGCCTAAATATCAAGCGAGTCGCCGGATATGTGAAAGGGCCGCTCACCCCTGCGTTACATGCTGCGCTCTGCACGCTGCACGTGCATCGTGCACAGCTGGCACGTGTCGGTCGCGCGGCACATTTCTTTGCGACTCGGAGATCCTTCTCTGCTGGACACCCTGTAGATCGGTGGCAGCCGGTGCAACAGGTGTTGAGCGCACCGCAGCCCGACTCACTGTTCTCGGTTTTCTGTGCAGCTTCGCAGCTGGTTCTGCGCAACAAATCCTGCCCACAGTTTCTGCATCATGAAAAATTTATAAGATCCTCGCGGGAGTATGGTTCTAACGTTCCGTGAAAACGCGAGTTTCTGAGTTATTGAGTTCCAGATCCGTGGCTGCTGCACTTGTGCACCGATTGCACTGCCAGATTAATTCCGATTTTATTGAAATTGAATTCACACAAAGAGTCGAGAGCATAGATACACAATGAGAATAATTGTCTTCCATATTTTCGATAAATCAAATTGGAATTTCTCAAAGTTGTAGGGAGAAGCATAAATTAATGATATCTTTTTTTGTTTAATTCCTTTTAATTCGTTTCGACTTGAACCATTTGAAGAAAAAAATATTAAAAGCTGATCTGAAAGCCAAAAATGATAAAAGAAAATGATCAAATTGGAATTTCTCAAAGTTGTAGAGAGAAGCATAAATTAATGACATCGGCGCATAAGTTCGATCTATTGTTACTCAAACACTATTGGCAAATTAGCACAATATTATGTCTCAACGTTTCGATCTGCATTTAGATAATTTTCAAGAGAATCAAATTAACATTGCGTCTGTAGTTAATAATTAAATAACACACATATATATTATAGAGAATTGTTCACTAGCACTTTTTTTGGAAGAAAGTTCAAAGTGGAAATTCGTATTCGAATATTCTTGGGAACAACAGGATAAATATCCAAAGGAAAATGGTTTACGGAGTAATGTTTTGGGGAATTTGTTATTCGATGTTCAAGGCTCGGACTGGCTTGTAGCAATTTCTCGATGTCGAGATTCCCCCGTTTGATCGATGGCTGCGCGGCGTGTCGCAACGAATTGTACAATTTCATACGGAATGAACTCGCCAGTTTCTTTGACTCGACTTCCTCCGAGGGAGCTCATCAACGTTGAGAAGTCATTGTGTCACCAAGAACGACAGGACCCAGTTCTCATGAGCCCCAGGACCTGGTGTGTAGGAGAACACGCGCAATCCGAACGAAAATTCCAACCACAGACGAGGAAGAGCTATTTTAGTTAGACAGAAAAGCACTAGGGTACAGTCGACTGCAGCAATATGCTTCGATACCCTAAATATATCTATAAAATTGTACGAGCTCAAATGATCTAGTACTACATTTACAATATTCAAGCCCTCGTGTACATCGCCTTGGTGAAATCGCTTTTCACGTGATAATTATTTCTGCACACAAAAAATCATGTTGTAACATTCTCCAAAGATGGCAAACATACGTGCCTACCAGTTTAGTTTTAAAAAATTCCTGAATCACCCGTAGCTACGCAATCTGGTCGGACTAGATAGACCCTCTTGAAGATGGAACCCTATTTTTCTGAAAACCGGCTGGCCAGATCCGATCAATACTTTCCAGACTGCTAGCCCGGCCTGTCCCGAACAAATTGAGCCTAAGATTTCCTCGAAAAAGTGATGCTGATCCCAAGAATGTTGTGCAGTTGGGTTCAACGAGCTCGGCGGGCGTAGGCGTCGGATCGTGTTCGCGTTTCCATGCGGAATCGATTATTGCGGGTGACTGTACGCGTGGCAGGGCACACGTCGAGTCACGGAAAGGCGCAGAAAGTCTCGGCGGGTAGCATTCGGTTTGTTGGCGGGTTCGCAGAAGTAACCGGGCACAATGCGAAGAACCAGCCCGGCCTGGCCGTTTTGCTCCGACCTCTTTGCGGCTACGTGGGAGGAATAGGAAGTCGTGCATTAAATCCGAACCTCCACCTTTCAACGGTTAAACGCTTCTCAAATAGAATGTACAGGAGATACCGGCTAGCACCGGCACAAAAGCGAGATCGTGATTGCGCTCATTTTTCAGTTAACACTCGTGGAATTCGCTCCTTCTTTCGTCGGCGGCGCTGTTGTGGCCGCCCTGGTTCGTTGTTGTTTCGAAATTGCCAGCAGCAGCCGGCTCTCTCGCCTTTAACTCGAAAAGCCTGGAAAATCGATTCCGTTTTCCCCGAGGAATGCGCCTATCGACGGAATATTGCGACACGCTTATGGAACGCTCTCCCGCAGCGGTTATTCCACTCGTTGGTTACTAGAAGTCCACGACATCTTCGGGATAACAATCTGACGTGTTATTAGCGAACAGTGTAGTCGATGTTTGCGAGGAATCGCTCGGAAGGGTGGTTGCAATCTCGCAGATGCTTCCATTCCGGTAGACGAGCTGCGCTCGCATGATCCGCATGTGCATACTCCTAATTATTTCGACATTGGAGGAAGTAAAACGCGTCATGGGCCATGTGCTGCTCGGCCAGTCGACGAGATCATGCGAGGATGGACTGTCTAACGAGACCCATCGTTCAAACGATAGTTTTACTTTCTGTTTATTGTTACCACGTTTTTATTAGCTCGGTTTCTTGTTTGTCTGTTCGGTGACAAATTTTGCAATTGATTATAAACTAACTTCCTGATGATAGAGACTTGAAATTGGATACATGGCTCAGAACTGGATGACAATGCATTATTAAAATTTTTTTTTTAAAGTCTATCGGTTTCGGAGAAAATAACAATTAAATATTTACGATTCGCTACGGCATTGTTTTCGATATGTCGCGGTTGCAATATTGTCTGAAATTTAGTACATGTCTCTGTTATAATTTCATAACCTGGTAAAAATGTTAGAAATCAATTGAAATATTTCACATACAGAAGACTAAAAAGCAGAAAATAATTATGTAAATAA
>CM052326.1:13864828-13914402 GCA_028455615.1 Lasioglossum zephyrum | reverse complement strand
AAAAAAAATTTTCATAATATGAAATAAATATTATTTGTATATTAGGAAAAAGATATTCTACTTCTAACATGAAATAAAGATCCATACAATATTTAAAAAAATATATTTTTCTTGTAACATGAAATAGATATTTCCTTGCATATTTAAAAAGAAATATTTGTTACTTAATATAAAATAAATATTGCATGTATATTTAAATATTAAGAAGAGATTGAATCTCTTTTTAATATTACACGAATGTGTATACAATATTTTGTGATACTATGGTTGAATTAGCGAAAAGAGAGACGTACTTGGAATACGTATCTGATTGCTGCAAGGTGTTTACCGTGATTGTAATTTTTCGGGCTACCGTGTGAAATCTCGTAAAAGATCGGCAACGCAGCGCGTTGCGAAATGAATCAACAATTACCGCGAGACGCAGACTAATTTGTCGGGGAAGCAATTCTATTGACGAATTCCACGCTCCCAGGACACGGTTCCGCTATTATTTTATCTCCGCGATTGTATAATCGTGGACTGAACGGAGGAAAAAACGCAACGAGGCGCTTCCCATGGTCCGCGAACGGTGAAAAGTTGTTTCGCGATTACACAACGCCCCAGCCTTTTCTCTCTGAATGGACGACACGATTTTTTTTTCATTTCAATCGGTGCACGATTGTGCGACGGTTTTACACGGGACGGGTGCGAAAGCAGGTGATTTTTCTGGCTCGATGTAATTCATGCGGGTCACGGACTCGATGTTGTTTCAAATTCTGTACATCTAACCCTTTGCGGACAAAGATTTTGTCAAATACTAACAACATTTTCCTTAGAAAACTATGTTTTCGTATGAAAGTCTCAAGTAACACGAAAAATGAACGCACACTGATCTTTGTGGATATACATAATTGATATTCGCGGCGCAAAGGTTCGATCATTTACAACAACAACGTTGTTGTATATTTTAATATAAAGTAATAAAAATTTGTAATATCCTGAAGATAAATTACGATCGATAAGCAATTAATTAATTAAATATATAATTAAATTATGAACACAATTCTAACATCGTAAAAATGTCGGCATTCATTCCGAAAGGGTTGATACGTAACTGTTAATCTAACGGGTGTTCCGGGTGAAACTAATCCCCCGGCAGATGAAAGAAAAGAAGCACATATGTATTTCCAGGAGATATGCGGTGGCAGAAAACCGCAGAATGGAAAACGCGACTGTGTGTGTAATTTTTCATGCGTTTCGAACACACGTACACCCGCTCTTGCGAAACCCATGTAATAACAATCTGAACTTGAGGGTAGAGGATGACGCAAAGCTTTGGACCGCGCGAAATCATCTCGCTCGCCGAGATCATTTCCATTTCCAGCAAAGAAAAGGGGACAAGAGCTGGTATTTGTGTTCGCCGCTCGTTTTGCATCTCGGGGAACGCCTTCCAGAGTGTCTGTCCGAGAGTTATGAGCACGTAGTAACGTTTCTCTATCGCGTGTCCGCTGTGAGACACGGTCCAGGAAAGTGATCTCGATGAAAGCATGGAAATCTGACACAATTTCTAACAAATCGTCCACAAACCAAACGAAATTTTGCTGGTTAATTGTAGACCGAGCGCGATCCTCGCTCAATTTTTCATACGATTTCTACTCGAAGGAAATCGACAACATTGCAATTAAATGATAATTTCATCGAACACGAAATGGAAACGTCAATAATCACTCCACGAGTCTTCACTCTAATTGGTTCTATCGCTGCGAATCAAAATGAAAATTTCCTGAAGTTGTTTCACGAAGCAGGAATTAAATAGAAATTGATTGCCTCGGTGATTTCAATGAGTTATTCCTACTATTTTATAATTCATACGGTAATTAGAAAATGCAGAGAAAATGATGTTTATAGACACTTTTACACGTTGTACTATTCTCAAAAAATTGATTTAGAGCCTTAAATATATTTTTAAAATATTAAAAATATTTATTGCATAAGTGATTGTTGCATACAAATATTTATGGATCGTTCTTTTTTTGTTACAGGTATCAGCAAGCAGGTAAAAACCAGAAGCCGATAGCATGAGGAACTCAACGTTGTTGAAATGGGCGCAGAACTCGGCGAATAGTAAAAATCAAACGAGTAAAAATGGTGAGTAGATTGAGCAACTATCTCTGAATAGTATCGAACTACTTGATCGATCGTTCGGTTACATAAAACCACTGAATCTTTGTTACAGGAACGACTAGGAACTGGATACACCCACCGGATGCGCTCCAAAAAGGCCACATCGCCTACCTGGTCAAGGTACTGTTCATTCGCCTCGTTAGAAATTCGTTGGATTGTGCGGAAGGTTTCAAAATAGACAGACAATCGCTCCATCTAACAGAAAAACGAATGAAAAGTTTGAAACGATAATCGTTAATGCGATTTCACTGGAGTCGTTTGGCGAACTCTCGATTTCACGGATTTCTCTTCGACTCTTTGTGCTCTTTGTTGCTTTGCAACCGCGCAAGGTTACCCAAGAACAGACAAAAAATATACTTTGGCAAAGAAATAATATTTCGTGCCACGAGTCCTTTCCCATATTTTTTATTATTTACTTTAAGGTCTAATTTTTGAGTTCTCGCATTAAATGACACGTTTAATTTATTTAAAATGATAATATTATACGCTTCCGTAATAAATAAATTGGTAATTGACACTGTTTAGGACATGATAGATAGAGATTGTGGAACAATATTCACTTTTATTTACGTGGGTTGCTTATTTCTCAGATTTCTCTGTAGTTGCGCAGACCGGTGCAGGGAAAATATAACGATCTTGCGTTATTTCTTTTTATTTTATTGATTGGCGAAGCGTTGAAAACACTTGAATCAAGGACAAGAACATGTACGTACGGACGTAGGTAGACTTTCTAACTGTTTGAACGCTGGAGGGATTCTTTCGTCTTAATTCCAGCTCAGTTTCAAAACATTTGTTGCCAAGAAAATAACAAAGCTGCGGTTCACCAAATTCTCAAAATCTCTTAAAAACTGCTATCCATTTCTTTATTAAATCTTCTTGATAAAATTCTCATTTTTCCATTTTTCCAATTTCTAATAATTTTCCAACATTTTCATCACGCTGGCAATTTGCGATTTCTCCAAATTGATTTATATACAGCAAATCTCGTTGCCATAGTAACACTGTACGGTCTATTTAACGCGTTGCATAATTCCTGGGCGTTTTGTAATAAATAAACGCCGACTTATTAATAACCTCCGGACTCTTCAGAGAGATACGAACGCATTCCCCATAAAATGCACACTAAGCCAGAAGCGACATGCGAATTTAGCAACGCTCGTCGAGACCGCGATTGCAAAATTAATCGACCGCGAAAGACAAACAAACGATTTCCAATCGCAGCCCATATTCCTCCACATGTTGACCTCTGAGGAAAGGCGAAGGTCGTCCGCCATTTTTTATCTGCGAAGACGTCACACACTCGCGAAAACGATTATCGCCAGTTATTTTTCATCCATCGCAACTTTTCTAGATAGCAAGATAATTTACTACTGCTCAAACAGACCGAATAGGCAAGGGATTGACTATGCACAAATAGAAGTCGAGTTTTATCTCGGACGACAAAGATAACGTTATGATTCCTCGGCACTGTGGATTCGCGAGAGGTGTGTTCGAGGAGGCTTTCGTTTTCTGTCTGAGTTTTGGCTTGAAGTTAACGAAAATAATGGTTATCGGTAGGACACTAATACAGAATTGCATTTTAGGCAACGTTTCGTCAGCCGGATCACGTCCATCGTCACTACATTGGCCCCTGTCGCTCGAAAAAAAGTTGCATAATCTCCTCGCAGTGTTCCCTGCCTTTCATTTCTCTGTAGGAGTCGGTTTGGCACGCGTGTGTGCACCTCTTTCGGAATACAAATACAAGAACTTGCGCGCCGGACGACGCTGGAACGTGCAAAAGTTCGTTGCACCTTGAAATTTCGCGACCGAGGTGAATTTCACTATTCGGCCGACCGAGACGAATCGGCCGCGTCCCCGTGTTGTTGCTTTTCTGGCGATTAATTAGCATAAACGCTTGCTCGCGAGCTTCCTGTTTTTGGAGGAGTTTAATGCCGTCGAGTCTGTCCGACTGTGTCATATCTTTTACCAAACGTGTAACTTAGAAGATGCACAATTTGTGTGTCAGAGTTAAACGATTGGTCTTTGAAAGGAGACGATTAAAGTGGCAAGTTTTATCTCTGAGATCAATGTTACAATGTCGACTTCCAATTGACCATATGTAGAAGATCATTCTGCAGATCGTTAAAGCAAAAATAGATCAGCTAAATCGATCGATGCCACAAAGTACTGCATAATTGCACGTACGCACGGCGATCGATCAACGTTAGACGCTGCTTTGACCATTGATCTTGTTGCCGTATCATCTCGGCTGCTTATTAGGGGTCAATGGTTTATGATAATCACCAACAACCGGAGAATACAAAAAAGAAAGAAAAAATGCATAATGCATCCGCATATGCTTACCCTCGATTCATAATCTGTGTGATGTATAATGTCGTTCAGTTGCCGACACTACAAAAGAATCAATCCTTTGAATAAAAACATACTGACGTATTTCGCAAAGTATTACACTGAATCTAAAACAATTTGTGAGGAAGTAGATTAAATTATACTTGTATAGAAAAGTACATAGAGTTTAATCTAAACGAAGTTGTTTTCTCATTACTCGATTAAATGTTTCAGTACCTGGGCAGCACAGAGGTAGACCAGCCTAAAGGCATCGAGGTGGTAAAGGAAGCGATCTGCAAATTGAAGTTCAATCAGCAGCTGAGGAAGAGTGAAGGAACCAAGACTCCAAAAGTTGAGTTGACTATTAGCATCGATGGAGTTGCTATTCAGGAACCGAAGACGAAAACGTCACCGAAGGTACTACTGCATTCTACAATCAATGGAATATTAAGATACTCAACCAGACTTGATGTTCAGTCGATTGTTTCTTTCCAGCGGATTATGCACCAGTACCCGCTGCACAGAATATCCTACTGCGCCGACGACAAAGGCGAGAAGAAGTTCTTCAGCTTCATCGCGAAGGAAGAGGACGCGGAAAGGCACACGTGTTTCGTTTTTGTCAGTGACAAACTGGCCGAGGAAATAACGCTGACGATTGGTCAGGCGTTCGATTTGGCGTACAGGCGGTTTTTGGAGACCTCGGGGAAGGATTTGGAGACGCAGAGACGATGCATGATTCTGCAGCAAAAGATCAAGCGGCTGGAGCATGAGAATAATGTGTATCGTCAGCGGTTGCAAGACATTGCCGCTATTAAAGGCTCGGTTAGTTCTAAGAACAGCTACGGTACATACAAGATATATAGCTTTAAGGTCTGAATTAGCTGATTTACTCGGTGTAATTGTATAGTTGTTCAAGGAAGGTTTAAAGAGATATCAACGTGTCCCCAAAAAGTATATTAAGGAAAATTGACGAGTAGTGGTCCAGAGGTTAAAGCCGCTCCCCGTGGAGAAGTGTAATAGCGAATAATAGTCTCATTATCCTTTTCCTAGGCGGATGTGTCGGCATACTTGTCGCAGCACAACCTACCGGATATCCTACACGTTCCTGGGGCATCGGGCGAGACAACGCAGGTGAACGGAACAAGCAACAAGTCTTCTTTGAACACGAGCAACGATACCAATGGAAATACGTCGAACGGGTCTCAACCACCGCCGGTTCCTCCGAGAAGTTTTGAGAAGACAATCTTCGATGACAACTTCATGGGGTACACAGAATACTTCCATTAACACGTTGATTGCTACTACTTGTTTCATTAACTGAATTACTTCGATTTTGAGGCATATTTTCGGATTGATATTTGTCAATAAATGTATTTCGGTTTTTGGAATATTTGTTGGATATTTATGGGAAACTGTGGTATCTGCAAACAGGAGTGAGCCAACTCCCACGCCATCGGTCGGCACCAAGCTGGAAGGACTGCTCATGGACGAGTTCGAGGAAGATTTTAATCCAAGAGCATATGAAACCGCGTCGAATGGCACAACCAATCATCAAACGAACCATAATCCAATTCTGAATGGACAAATATCTGCGAGTAACAATTTCTTCTCTCAGACTAATGGCACTACAAGTCCGCCTCCATTGTGTAAGTTAATTACCAAATTGCTTCCGCGATATGAGTTGCCAAGATTAAAATTTTTGTGTTTCTTTCGTTTTGGTTTAGTGGCCCCACCACCGAAAGCAAAGGACTCCAGACGCCAAAACGGAGTGAAGGAGGATTTGTTTGGCAGCATTCCCTTCAATCCACCGCCACCAATGAATACTAAAAATGATTTTAATGATCCGTTTGAGATGGGCGAGTTTGGAGCACCCACGACGATTTCCAATCCAAGCCAGCAGGAGTTGGAAAACGCTATTGGCCTTTTAGATAAGAAACTACTTGAAATGAAGGTGCGCTATTTGATCTATTGATTTTTGTTTGATGATCGATGTAGGAAAATAATTAACGATTGGAATTTCAGGATGGTTTTAGTAGAGGCCTTTCCATCGACACGGATGACTTCTCGTTGGAAAGCTTGGACCCACTACGGAACTGAATGAGAAACGCCCCTTGGAAAGGGAGAGACAAGAAAAAGGCCAATAATGCATTATATGTTCGTTAGAGAGCATAAAAGTCCAGGAAACGTATAGGCAAATTAGGAACTACATTTATACGAAGCCAAAATTAGTCAATTACTATTATAATTATTCTAATCTTATATTTATCGTGATGTATGATATTTATCACACGCCTACTAAATATTGATAGCAGTTTAAGCCTCAAAACCGAACACTGCAGAGATATTGTATCGTTAGAGGAACTTTTGAGAAAACAAATGGTATTGATACTTGCATGATTCCTCTATTAATACTGTTTGTTTTTTGCTGGGAGAAATTTAATTGTTTTGAGTGCACTGTAACGAAGCGACAAAAATTGATTGCGGTTCGATTGTTGAGGTTATTGAATCGTGGGTAATTAGAACCTCAAATACTCTTTAGAAATCTCCGTGCCTTTTATTGAATCATTATATTTACAAGTGGAGGAACAAAATGCTTTTTGGAAGTCTTATTAATAGATGATGTTCTATTCAATGAGTGTAGCCTATTTCCTAGAGTTATGGGAATCGCTACTTTCCGACATGATCAATTTCAATCGCAACGGAGCGGCGATCCGTTATTATTTTCATCGGGGAATGTTTGAAAGCAATAAAATAGTCGTCCCTATTACCATAAGGTTGAAGAGAAATTAATAATATATTTTTATGCAGATATAATCTAACTTAAGCCCCGGTTACGTCTGTGCATTTCTCGCAATACGAACTTGTAGAAGAAAACAGAATCGAGAAACTAACTAAAAATAGTGATAATCATTATTCTACTAATAGATGTGTCTGTATGAGTAACATCTGCAATACTCCCATCGGAATCATTCCCTACTATTTCCTTCGATCGTTATTCCACTTTCCACGGAAACGTATGAAAAAGACGGATTGGCATGAATGTCTCGTTCAAGACTTTTTAGTCACGATTTTGCAGACGTTTATATGTGTTGAGATCATGCATTATTTGGAGGTCGTGCAAGCCGATGCGTTTGATACAGTAAAAGGAAGGTTATTAATTGTGTACATATGAAATGCTGTTTTATTATTGTTGCTCTATTGTTTAAGCATTATCGTTAAGATTATAATGCGTGAATAATGTAACCAAGAAATCTGTTTTCTTTTACGCCATGTCCTACATGCAATCCCATAAGCGGCCCCATAGACGGGAAGGTCTCTAACTCTTCAATTCTATTTTTTTACGTACACCCCCCCCCCCCCAAAGGGGGGTAGTGTGGGGCTCGAGGGACACAGGTGGTCAGTGTCCCCAATACCCACTAAAAAACCGCATGTCTATAAGGACCTTTGGCCCTTTTTTTAGGGTCCCGCTTTTTGCATATCTCCTAAATTATGGGTTATTCGGGCTAGTGCCACTCCTGTTCTTTGCATTCTCATTAATTTATTATCAGTAATTTATTAATTTCTATATTTCACTTTGTAAGGTGACTACGTTTGCATTCACAAGTGCATTATCCAAGAATAAACATTACGTCAGAGCCACTAGATCGTGGGCGTTTATGAAAATTTCTATTTCCGCGAACTAGTCTAGAGAAAACTGGACAGGGGAAGTATATTTAAAACATTGAATTAGTCCGTTACATCACAAATATGAAAATTTCCTTCGCGCGGAAGTTCTATACTATACAGAATAAAGACTCGAATAAAACAAAAATCTACCTGATTAAATATTTCATGGAGCCTCAATTAAAGTATACGCGTCAGGAATGCCATCAATCCACAAAAATGGTAATCCGTTACCAATTCAAAATCGTGAACATCGCGTGTCAAATTCGAATGTTCCCGGGCTTGACGCTATTCTCTAACGTACCGACGGCGGTCGGCGCGCGCAGGTTGTACGTTTGTCCACAGGTGGGCGCCATTGTCGTAAACGTGGCGCGGCGAGGACTGCGTCAGTATTCCGCGAGCTTCCATCGCGTTCTGTCGTAGTTCAGCTTTGGAGGAAGGAAAAACCGTGTTCCGCTCGATCGCGAGTTGCTGCGGAGAACTGGCAGAAGAGTGTCTTTCGGCAGTTCGATAGAAGACAACGGGACCCGAGGATGGCGGACGACAGCCACGAGAACGGCACCAGCAACGGCGACGTGCCCGAGATCGAGTTGATCATCAAGGTGAGTCTGGCACGCGTGCGGAGAACCGAAGAGACAAGGAAGGAGAAAGAGATAGGGGAAAAAAAGGCTATCGTTCCGTGCACGATATGGGCGTGGAACTGGACTGGTTTCTTCCTGTACTCTCTTCGTCGTCTCTCGGCTTCTCCTTCGTTTCGGTGATCACGAGCGCCGCGCCGAAACCGCGGAAGAACCCCGGCGGTGACAAAGAGACCCTGGCCGCCTGTCCCGCTGTCTTCTTTCCCTAGGAACCCGCGAGACGAGCTCGGCCCCATCGTCATTCCCCTTTTTCCATTTCGGTCACCGTCGATCAGATCGATCCGCCGATCGATCGCCCGATATATTCTGACCGGCTGGACTTCGGTACATGATCGACGTGCAGCGTCCGCTAATATTCTTATTCGTCGATGACTAATTGTAACCACTGAATCGTTTTTCCCCAAAGAAGTACGCATACTAACTACGATAACATTCACGCCGGATTCGGCGATCTCCTACGTACCGGGTGTCTCCGTTTCACTCGGGATTAGCATTCAGCGGGAACATCTCGATGGTTATTTCCCGGTGACGTTTTGCGGTTTCGTTTGGAGCAATGTTACACTGCTCGCCAGTCGAATATAAGCTACCCCGTATACATAGCTTCTTCTGTGTCCCCAGCGGCTCTCAACCCTTGTTATTCGTTGATACAGATGGTGTAAGCATTATTTTGTTAAAACAATGTTACAATTTGGCGATTGGATATAAGCTACCCCCGTAGATGTAACTTCTTTAATATCTCAGCGGTGCTCAACTCTTATTTCTCATTGGTACACATGATGTACCTCGGAGGGTTGTTATGCTAAATAAAAATTTTTCTTTTAACCTCTTACTGCATTCGTCCAAGTTAATATGGTTTGAGAAAACGATTCTTTTCAATTAATTTTTAACCGGTGTTCCGCGAGCTTGTTGCAAGTGTTTCGCGAAATTCTGCGAAATATATTTATTTCGACGCGAGATGTTTTTGTTTATCATTTTGGATCATTAATTTTGGTGTTCCGCAAATTTTTCATACAATGAGAAGTGTTTCTCGACTTCGGAAAGGTTATGAACTACCGCGTTAGACAGTGCTGTGCTTATTTCCTCTCACCCGAAAAAAGTTGCCACCGGCGATTCCCAGCCTTTTCGTTTGCGCTTGCATTTCTTTTTTTTTTCTTCAAGATTTCTTAATGTTCTTTTATATTTTAAGAAAAAAAGGGGAAAAAAATTAGTGGAGAAACTAGCACTTTTGAATTGGTGCGTCAAGGGGTTAATAATCTCAGACAATTTAAAGTGGTTCGTCGTCAGTCTTCAATTAAAAACAGCCGAGAGGAAGGCGAGTTGTGATTGGTAATAAGGTACACATAATTTTGCAATTGGTTCAAGTGTTGGCAATGTCAGCGAATCAAATTATGATCAGGTAGGGAGTTCTCTTGCCCCTGTCGTCTCCTTTGCCGCTAGTAGAATTTTTACAAGCGGTTAACGTTCGCAGTGTCGGCTTCGAAAGTCCCGTACAATCGACGTAATGTATCGAATGAAGTAAAACTTGAAATGTGAAGATTTATGATGCTGGGAGTATTCTTTTCTTCCTTGTCAGTCTCCAACTGGCAAAGATCGATGGGAAACAGATTGTTTTCGTGCCTCGACAATTTATATTGAATTCTGTACTGGTCAATGTCGCTCAATGGCAAAAGAGATCGCATAATGAACGCTGAAACCGAAGGATCGATGTTGGTAAAGTTAGGTCTGAGACTCTGCGTATGTTTACTACGTCATCGATGTTCTTTTCTTGGAAGACGGAAACCCTTGACTGCGCTATCTCCCGTGATATGTTTCGATGGTAATGCTGCGTTCCTTTCTCGGCAGAGCAGAGAGCTTGTCACCGGTTGATTCATCCTTTATAGCTCGCCTTGGCGAGCCGCGTCCCTTTTTCCCGCGTAATTTCATCGTGGAAACACGAGCATAGTCGGTCAATGACGACACCGCGACGCGTTCACACCGGTCGCATTATTAATTTAGTCAGATTATAGTCGTACACGCGTGCTTAGCGGTCGTTCGCGGAAGTTAGATCAATTTTTCGTAGGATCTTGTAGCTTTTCCAATATGGCGGCCAATGATGCGCGGTGTTTATCAGAACTGCAGATTTGATGCACTTCTAACGCATTCTCATCGATCCCCTGTTTCCTAGAATCTAAAGAACTTTTAATTTGCGTAAGGATCAACCAATTAATCGTAACCAATTGATTAGCTGTCGGAGACAATTTGCTCAAGACTCGGCAAACGAGAGCGCGTATGATACCGTTGATATAAAACGCATTTTTCCCCCAATATAGATAACGAGGAGCATTGTGTGCTTTGATAGGGAATAGCCTATTGGGAAACAGATTTTATTACCTTGCGTTTTCGGGTAAGGAATCAATATTCAACTGTACTTCGAACTCAGAATATAACTACCAGTACACTGTTATCTGCGCAACGCTTATCAAAATTGTGCCAATTATAGCAGACAAAACATTTTTCGTTTGTGTCCGGAATAACTTGGAATGAAATATATTTTATATTATTTAGTTGAAAGTTAGTACGTGAAATCATACTTTTTTCTGAAACATATATTTACGCGGTTTTTATTTTTTTTTACTAAGACCACGTAATTTAGATGTGAATGTTTATTGTTCCAGGCTGTGGAAAAAATCAGAAATTCCAATATACTTGCGTTTAAACGTTTCATCAATTGTGCAATAATAAAAAATACAATGTCGAGAAACTGGTCTAAGACAGAGGGTGGTCGATTGTGGAATTCAGGAGAATTTGATTGGACGAGAGATTAGAAACAAAATGTGCGCGGAGTGTGATAGGCTGGTGGCGATCGATTCGATCGAGGGCGAACTCGATCCAAGTTCTCGGAACGGTCTTTCACCGTGTGCGTTCCTGGGAAACGACTCCTTAAAGGGAAAGAGGCTTCCCTCGATTGTCCAATTACGAGTTCGTCGATTAAACTTTCGCCAATCCGGCGATCGGACTCGACTCGACTCGCTTCACCTGTGTCGCTCCTAATCTAGCTCAAGCCGTTCTCGTGAAGCAGTGTCAGCCGCTAATCTTATCGCGTCGGCTGTTTGATTGCCGACGAATCTCGCGCGCGCTATGCGCAAGGTGGGAAACTGATAATCTCTGTTATCGTTCTCTGGCCTAAATAAATAAATAAATAAATAACCGACAGGAACGCGGCGGTGTCGTCCAATTCCTCGTATTCTCACAGGGACACTCGATGATAATTTGATTAGACTAACACCTTACCTACAAGATTTACGCTAATAAGGTACAGGGAAAGTGGGAGCATAATTCTGCAAAAATAATTTCGTGCAATACACATAGTCAAAACAGTCGAGGACATATCAAATTTTTGATACACCCTGTATGTAACGATGAACACGTTGATTTATCGATCTCGGCACCTTTCTCCGAATTGTCATAAATTATCCGTGTCGTCGCTGGAATTAATGAAACCGATACCTCTATTATTTTCATATAAATATATTTTTTAATTAGTGTGTACGCGTGTCAATATTTTATTGATATTCGAATGAGATATTCGCTGTGGCATGGTGTAATATTACAAGGGAAATATTTCGAACATTTCGGAAAATCCTTGTCCTGAAAGGATTAAATGCAGGAAGTGAGAAAAATAGGGATAACAGAGAGGGTCCACTGGCGGTACGAAGCGGAATCCTGCAGGAGCGTAAAATAGCCGGTGAAGTTTCATTACACGAGGAGATTTAATGGTAACTGGCCGACCTTGCACTCGGAAGGCGATCATGCGAGGTCCCCGTAAGTGTGTCAAACGGGATGAAACGACGGGGGAGCTCGCCGAAGTCCTCGAGATTCTACCGTTAAACGATGAACTCCTTTACCTTCCGCTTTCCTCGCTCTTCTGGCTTTCTTTCCCCCTTTTGCTGCATAAACACACTTCCCCCTCTACTACATCCTTCTCGCGATTATCTTGACGCTTCCAATTCGGGTTATTTTGCATTCGCTCTTCCCCTTCGGTCGTTGCCATCAAAACATTCGTGATAAAAATTTTTTGTTTCGAGCGAGAAACCTGTTCAATTTTCGGTTAGCAAGCATTAAAATTAATCAGTGTCGTTGGTAACAATGAAATATTTTTATGTTTGCTGCAAATTAATAATATATTCTTTGTATTTCACTCGCGAAAGTACAAGCACTATTCCAAAGGAAATATCCTAGCGTGTTTCTCACTCGAAAACACGAACGGGAAAAGTATCGCATTACCGAGTGCGGTTGCAAAAAATCGATCGTATGTTCCGGCTTAATCTTCTCTAAGGTCATTACACAAGCGTCATCGGTTTCTGTTAGACCGATGGTCGTGAATCTCCGAGTAGGGTCACGGTATAATTTCCTTATAAGTTATACAGAAATAGTTCCAAGTTCAACCAAAGCGTAAACTAAAATTTAAGTGTGATTTAAGGAAAGAATTTGAGAGCAGCAATTCCTCTGTTACTGAAATTAGTGAAGAAAGCGAGACATTTTTCTTCTCATCTGTTTAATATTCCTTTGTGTTGCCTGAGGGGTGGGGCCACCAGGTCAAGAACAAAAGCTCTTGTATAGTCTCTTATGGCCTACAAACAGAACGCGGTTCCGCAAGTGTCCCAGACGTTTATCCTCGAATATATTGATGTCTAATGAACGGTGCCGTCCGCGAACGAGCACATAAAAAGGAGGAACGACGGCATGACGTATCCTCTACGATCAGAGGACACGTGCGTTATGAAACTGTATTCATTACACCGTAGCACACTCTACCGATAGATGAATCGTTCGCGTGATAGCATATTTACTTATTCACCGTGCACGGTCGCATAATGTATTAGACGACGCACCGTTGCTTCTTCCTTCCACTTCCCCTTGTTCGAGATATTAATCTACATACAGCGCATCTCGTTTATTTGTTCACTAAAATTTTTTAATAATCGCTGACGGAAGAGACGTGTAATTGATTCCTTCGCAAATTACGGGTTAACTTCATAAACACATGGCTGCGCCTCACCTTTACGTTGCAATTATGTATAAATTTCCTGCTTTTTGCTATCTTATTTTATTCACGCTCGTTATTATTACGGTATACCATTTCTCTAGGATTTTGCCGACTTTTTAAAGGCTTTGAGGACGGAAGTAATTACGATAAAGTTTGTGGGACGCTCACTTGAGGAAATCGTCTATTTTTAGAAATTCATTATAGAGTAATAAGTGTTGTAATTTTTATAGTACGGTCGTACAAAATAATCATATTAGATGCTTACCTGAAAATTACCATAAATTCCATAAAGTATTTTGTTTTTTATCAGATATGTGAAATGAGGAGTAGCATGCTATAATCTGAAACAAAAATTGTTTAGTTACTTGAAGAGTATCTTGCACCCTGGTAAAAATAAGCTTATTTCTCGTGGTACAGTGGTTTTATATTTCCTCCGAAACCATACTTCGGTCAGGTTGAAACGTGAATCCTGAGTGTAGGTGCACCGGTGCGCGGAGAAATGCTTATTTCAGAAGAAATCAGGAATTTGCTTCGGTCAATTCATGACGGTATCTCATATCGTACAGGTGTGCAATTTCGACCAACATGCAACGCGAAAAATCGTATTCGTATCATTCAATGTACGTTCGAGAACCGGATCGAATAATCTTAACCGATAATTTATTTCTCCTGTATACCAGCCCTTTTTGTTCTTTAAATACGTGCGAAAAAATACCTTTACATACCCCCACCCCTGAAGGGGATAGTGTGGGGCTCGGGAGATACGGGTGTTCAGTGTCCCCAATATCCACTAAAAAAGCAACACGTGTAGGACTGAGAGAGCCCTTTTTTTCTCCCAATATGCCCTTGAAAACAGTCAGGCCCCGCTTTTAGCATTTCCTCTGTTTACTTTTTTGGGCTCCGTCCACTCCTGTTCTCTGCTGAATCCTGTATACCAACACTAGGAGTTTGGAAATCCTCCAACTTGCTCGTCAATATTCTTTCCATACTATTTATGAACAGCGGATCTTTAAAACGAAATTAATCGAACAAATGAGCAAAATTGTACACGTAACATCAAGATCAGCGATTACTTTCTCGATTAGTTTAATTAGCAGCGCCAGTGTTAACAGGCTCAGCGTTCAGTTAATTCAATTTATCAGTTAATAGATTGCGATTCGGAGGATTTAGTATTCTCCGCTATCAGCGAACGTAATTCCAGACGTAATTAACTCGATCCAGAACCGGGCACCCGGATAACCACTTTTAACTTATTTAATTGGATATTCCGATTATACGCTCCTGCTAAATAGTCACAAAGTTGTTTTCCTGCTCTTCATTCCGTGGATAACTTTACATTTATTTACGTTCACGGTGCGAAAACATACACCGGAAGTCTGAAGTGCAATCTTGCAATTGTATTTATTGAACAACGAAAATTTTGCTTACTCGCATAAAATTTAACACATTTATTTATCTGCCACCGTGATATCCGGTGTACGAATAATTAACAGGTCGACTACAGTCATAATAACATTAGTGGCCCTGGATATCAATTTATTCGTTCTGCACTGGTCTATGTTGTGGTGTAAATTAAATTGTCAAGTAACTAATAATTATTAATAACTCTGATCGCTCGTACAAATGCAATAAGCAAGGTTTATTTCAGTTAAATAATTAATTAGTTTATCGATCGTAATTTATCTTCTCAGATATTATGAATTTTATTCTCGGCGCAAGGTTCGATCATTTTTCTACACAACAAATAGCTAGTTTGTTTATTTCAGTGTTTCGCAGGCATCGAAATATGTTTTCCCGCGCGTCTTCTTCCCAAAATGGCGGTCAACATCGAAGAATGTGTCGGTCTGAAGAAAATAAACGCGTTGTTGCAGGATGAATATTCAAACGGAGCGTAATACTTATGGTCGCCTAATAGTTCACGACAAAGACCGTGAACGTCGATTGTAATCGAATTGGCGAACTTTCGCAAGAGAGAAAGGACGCAATTCACGGGTAGATGTTGGTCTCTCGCGCCCGCTCGAAGATGAAAGACGCTCCAGCAGCATCTTCGTGACATTTGATCCACCGTCGACGCTTTCCTCGCCACTGATATTTGATGACACGGATACCTTTGCTTGGTTTCCGTCGTTGATCGAAGTCACCGAGATCGATTCAAGCTCCGTTAGATCGCTGAAGCGGATAGCCGCTGATTGCTGACAATGAGATGTACCGTAACACGAATTCCCACTTGCGACGTTCACTTCGCGAAATCCGAAGAAAATTCATTTGACAAGCCTCGTCGAAATTGTAATAAAAGCTCGATGTTATTATAGCACGTCTCTCCGATTCCTCGGCATTAGGTGACTCTCGAGGAACACTTGCCAAACTCGTACACCGGGAATTTTTTTTTATTTATAAGCATTCGAAACCCTCTTGGGTTTATTTTGCTTTACATGAATAATGTAGGTAAATACAATACAATTAAGGATGTTCTGGAAGTACATTGGGAGACAAAAGTACAATAAATTCGAAATCCATCAATATATTGGCAATGATAGCCACTCATGAGTATATTTTGCTTTAAAAAAATAGATTAATTTAAAAAGATTTCGTTTAATTAGTGAATTTCATGTTATATTTATTTTTCAATAAAATTGTCTACATATTATAAAAAATTGTAATTACACAATAGAAAGTTAAAAATACCTCAGAAAGCAATATTCATGGTTATTACTGAAAATAAACATGTATAATTTACATAAAATCATATACTGATAATAACAAAAAAGGTGATTCTTTTTTGTTTTGTAAGTTTTTGACGTTTTGTAACAGTTTATAACTTTTTGCTCTGTAACTGTTTAGTGAATCCTAATGAATTTTGAACATAATTAATTACATAATTTTTACTATATGTATTAACAAAAATGGAGTTTCTAATTGCGTGTTTTCAAGGTTTAAATAGGGTTTGAAGTGGAATTTTATGAATTCTCCATAAGAAGACGTGTTAAAATGTGCAAACTTTAATCTGCTATAAATATCAAACGGTGCAGTGAATTGAACCCAAACTTTGGTAATAGCATTAATTTAGTAAGAATTATATCTTGTCAAATTTTCAAAAATTTTGTTGTGTTTTTATATACCTCCAGAACATCCTTAAGGGGCCGTTGGAGGCCCATACTGAGTAGGGAATTTATTAGTTTCCGTCTTTGTGAGTTGTACAGTTCGCATTGCCATATAATACACCGGGAACGATACGGAATTTCTGGAATATTTCTCCACGAATTTTACGTTCATTCGTATCGTTAGGATAAAATGGAAATCTGATTTAACCGAGTTGAATTGCTGATAAAAGTGGGGAACTTGAAATATATGAGAAACGCGAATAGATATCGACGTTATGGCATCGACGGCCAGACAATTTAGGCAATTTGTCGGTCGGGACACCCTGTCGGACGATCAATCTTCCACGGTCCGTCGTGCCGGGGACATTTTCCAAAAAGCACACGGAACTGACCAAGCGCAAAATTGTTCTGGCCTTGGCCAAAAAGTCTCGGCGAGCTTGGCACTGGTGTGTCGTGTTCTCTCTGCGGTGCATGACTTGCTCTCGCTCTTAAAACTCAGAGGTCGGGCTTACGTCACCGAGGAAAAAATACTCCTACCCGTGTGAACGGCGATTCTGCGTTCATTCTGCGTTCTCTCCCTCCCACCACAGAAAGTTCTGATACGTTGAGAGATTTCGTTTTGGAAGCCGCCTCGTGAGATTGTCGAAATCGAGTGAAAAATAGAGGCGACGCTCTTGATGGAGAAGCTGGCGCAGTGCCGGGATTCAATTTACTCGCGCTAATGCACGATCCTCTTGATTATCGCCTCTTCGGGATCCAAGTGTCGGGACCAACTTTGAGAAAAAAGCATCTCGCTGCTGCAGAAATACCTTTTTCTCGGCAGCTTTGGTCCCCTTCCAGATGATCATTTATTAAAAGCTAATTCGGATTGGAATTGCTGCAAGCTTGCTCTCAACTGGTCAAGAAAGGGAAATTTCGCAGAGCTTAACTCCCTAATCTCTTGATAACCGCGTTACCTACCTCTCTTAAAGATCCGAGGTTTATTACTATCATTACAACACCATCATCTACAGGTGTATCATTCGCAGTAACGTTTACAGTCAACTCGTAAAGTTATTCTCTTCAGTACCTATTAATGGAGCCAGACGCAGGCTGTAGGCCTCCACGTTAGGGGATGCTGATTCTTAAAATAAAATTAATGGACGCCGTGGTACCTCGTTGAATATCATAAGTTCTACAGCCTTTGAAACGTACGTCTCCTGGGATTGTGTTTCTTACGAGGAAGGGGACCATTTTGACCGTAGAGTCGCTATTAAATCATGAAAAGCGTCCTCGTCATGTGATTTAATTAACGAAAACTTGAATAGTGGCTCATTTTAAACGTAGCCACCGCGACTGACGGAAAAGGACAATTTTCGGTAGCAAACTGGATACGGTCGGAAGAAACTTTCGAGCGTAGCCTTGAGGGAGAAAGAAAGAAAGTGGGGTGCGTCACCAAGGGAATAAATAAACCGTGACACCGGGAAAATGAGAGCGGAGCGAGTACGCTAGATACTCTCAATTTGCTCGATCAACTGGAGAAAACAGTTCCATGCTCGTCCAGTCGAGTCGCTTCAACGTTGACCACAGTTTGTGCCCAGCATGATTGTGCAAAAACCGTGGAATCTATGGAATCAGTCGTTAACAATATTCAATAAAGCTGTCGTATCAAAATCATTTACGTATAACATTTGTATCCCACTTGTTTGCAGGCATCAACAATCGATGGACGTAGGAAGGGCGCCTGTCTCTTCTGTCAAGAATACTTCATGGACCTGTACCTTCTCGCAGAGTTGAAGACGATTTCTCTGAAGGTGACCACCGTGGACATGCAGAAACCACCGCCAGATTTCCGCACGAATTTCCAAGCTACCCCGCCGCCGATTTTGATCGACAACGGGGACGCCATTTTGGAGAACGAGAAGATCGAACGACACATCATGAAGAACATTCCCGGTGGACACAATCTCTTCGTGCAGGATAAAGAAGTGGCTACCCTCGTCGAAAACTTGTTCAGTGTACGTAGAAACGTTTCATTGATCCATTAACACCTTGACCCAGTTTCCGTTCCATTAAATAATTATCAATGATGTTCGATTTTCTGTGGAAACTGTAAATATTGTAAGCTAACCGTTCGATTTGCTATTGCAGAAATTGAAGTTGTTACTACTGAACGCAAAGGACAAGGACAAAGACCCAAAGTCGTCGTCGCTGATGGCACACCTGCGCAAAATCGACGAGCATTTAGGTCGCAAAGGGACGCGTTTCCTCACCGGGGACACGATGTGCTGTTTCGATTGTGAACTGATGCCGCGGCTGCAACACATCAGGGTCGCCGGCAAGTACTTCGCCGATTTCGAGATCCCGGAGACCCTGGTGCATCTGTGGCGATATATGCACCACATGTACAGGCTGGACGCCTTCTTGCAAAGCTGCCCGGCTGACCAAGACATTATTAACCATTACAAGCTGCAGCAGGTAACGGACACGCGGCGAAAGAACTGCATATTTATGCAAATATATAGCTCGCAGAGATGGGAGACAGGCGAAAATTGTGCTCCGTTGAGCCCTCTGCATGCCTTCAAAATTCATAGACATTTAAAGCTTCTCGACCACCATAGGATCCTCTTATTTTACACTGTAAAGTAACGAATTGTATTCACGCCACATTTTTAAGTAGTATATATTGTAAGACAAACTCTTAGGAGTGTATGAAAGGTTGAACTAGTCCTCTTAAGATTGGGGTTACGAACCTACTTTATTAATGTATTCATAAAACCGTGTAGTGCATGGGTAAAAAGTAACCTGGTATGAATAAGGCAGACGAAGGTCAGCCATGTAGGTTTTAGTCGTCCAACTCGTTTTTAAAGTCACGTAGAAACGTAACGATCGCTGTTGCAGAGTATGAAGATGAAGAAGCACGAGGAACTGGAGACCCCAACGTTCACAACCAGTATCCCAATCGAGGTCAACGACGACTAGGCTGGACCTGTGCCGTCGGGCCTACGATCTCGTCACATTGATTCAGAAAAAGCATGATGATCGTCGGCATCAGTGTGGACACGGACGGTGCATACGCGACGGCGCAGTAAACGGTTTTTTTACAATTGTTCTCCGACGAACGGCTCCGTGTAGGAAGGATCTAATTAATTTATGAGCGTAAAAAGTATTCGGAGGCTTGTCTCCAATTTTCGAACGCGTCGACGACGGACGCCCGTTTCTACAAACACTTTTGCTACATTTGATAAACGATTCGTCGACGCTACACTACGGTCCAAATTGAATGCAGATTACAAGTAGCTTTTTTACCGCAAGAGACAAGAGATACAAGACAAGTATTAAGGCCTTCAAAGACGACCAGCTACGCGTGTCCAGAGAACCACATGATTTTTCCTTTTCCATTACTTTATTTCGTTCGTCTTTGGTTTTCTTTCGTTTCTATTCCCCTTGATGCCTTACGTACGACGAGTCGTACGTAAATCTGATTTGAGTAGCATTATTATTAGAGAATGGCATTTTAATCTTTTACATTGTACTTTAGATCGAGACTTCGTGTATTTTTTTAAGAGTTTCTCTGTGACCCCACTCCCCCATCTTTTGATGGTTAGCAATCAAATGAAGAATACAAGAGAGACGTATGCATTCGAACAGTGATCGACCATTGAATATATTAATATATTCCTCCACCGTTTTCCCCGTTTATCTCCCGTCAGAATTTAATCGATTTTCTTTCATCAACGCCTAAAATTATAATGATAGTCTGGATAGGAAGGGATATTCTAGTCCGATGTATTTTCCATAGAACGCAATGTCCAAAAAGCAGCGCTTTGGGTTTCGAAATGAAATGGTGCATACGTTTCTTGGAGGTTCTACGTTGTAATACAAAGTTCTTAGTTAAATTCGTCGATTTGATTTCGAAATGTGAATTTCCGTGGATGGCTCCACGGCATGGAATGAATTTTACGAATAGTATGCCTGGTCGTTGCGGACCTCTTTGTAAATGTTGCCTTAAAAGAGGTGGAAGAATCATCGTCCGGGAAAATAGCGCTTCTTATTAACACAGTCCAACGATTTAACAAACTCGGTATTTTCGTATTAGCGATTATATTACGATAATTATATTATAAATGATTATTATTGCTATTATTGTATTACTTTGGTTTATACTCGTAGAAATGAATATACCAGTGTTTACAATAATTCGGCCTGACGTTTATTAGGGCCTCCTCGCAAACGCGAAACGAACATTCGTATTATTTATAAAATCACTGTTGCAATCCACAATTCTAACTGTATAATATACGGTTACAAATATTAATATTAATATTTTTACGTGTCTCTGCGCGTGCATTATACTTCGGTACATTCGGAAGACTTGCGAATAATACATAACAGAAAAATAATTAGAAAATCAGCAATTCAAATTTCTTATTTATTTTGATCGTTAGTAAAATGCAGCCCGCGTAATCCCGAGAAAATCATAAGGGGGATTCGGTAATGAAAAAGAATATATCTATCCCGACGACATCGCTATCCATTCGTGTGGGTTTTAAAATAGCACGCGGTTTCCCCTTCCTTGTGACCGCAACTATTACGACGCGTCTTCCATTCATAAATAGGGAAGCACTTGTCGTGCGGGCGGCCATCTTGACTACGTGATCGTTGAAGCTCCTTTTATTTTGATCATTGGAAGCTCACGCCTCCCGACAAATAATCGTCGAGCTCGCGACAACAAATTCCGTAAAAATATTTCCAATCAAGCAGGCATTACCCGTGGTTCGTCGCGAGTCGGTTTCGGTGTTTCGGTTGTTCCATTGACTAGCGTGGTCCCAGTACGCAGTGCACAGCTGATCAGTGGCCCCGACGGACGGTCGCCGCTCGTTCGTTCCTTGAAATCCCCGAAAAACGACAGAAAAGTTGCCGTTACCCGCGTCACCGTACAGTGACAGTTGCAATTCGAGTCCAAGCCACGTGCGAAAAAAGTTGCACAGTTCCCGAAGTGTCCCCCGGTCAAGTGTTCGAAGTGTGCGTGACCGTTTCCCGTTCGTTGGACGTTTCCAATGGTTGCCGTCCGGTGAGTAGAAGCGCACGGATTTCAAAACCGGGTCCTTGCCCATTCAATGCAATTACACCGTGCCTCGACTCCATCTTTAAAAATTCTCTCTCACCGTTCTATTTTTCCGTGACACTCGTCAACTCGAAAATCGAATCCGTCGGTGCGTGGGTGGGGGGGATGGAGAGAGACTCAAACAGAGACTTTTGATCGGGACCTTTGCCTGTCCACGCGACACCGAAATACATCCGCGCAGCGGAATGCGCTGGACATCCAACAACAATGCATCCGCGATAAGTTTCCTCGATAACTCCTCGCTGTGATAAGCGCGCCGATTTCCGGTGTACACAACTCGACTGTTATCGATAAGACGTCATATTCCTTTGTCGTCTTCGGACAGTGGATTAATGACCGATTCTACATCTACTTGTTTGCAAGGGACCAAAGGGGAATGGCATTGTTCCTGAACAGCAAAAGGTAGTCGTCCCGAAAAGTCGCAAACGATAGGATTCTATTTTCTCGGGCGTGTCATAGGCACCAGGGTCAATCGATGCCACGAATTCCAAACTTCGTCGACGATTTTAGCCGCACTGACGGACGTGCCACTCGATTTAAAAACTACGTAAGCCGGCGGCCCAGCTTTCGTGGCCGAAAATCGACCGTTAACCGTTAGCAAACACGTCCCCTTAATCGCTGGCAATAAAACCACCAGTATCACCGCGGATACTGTTTACTCCACGGACAGGACAGCGTCCGTTATAGGTTATGTAACCGATACTCTAATCACCAGACCGTACTCGTTCGTTAAACGGGCCGGGACAGGGAAAAAGAAATTAGCATTTTTTGGGGGCTCGCGAGACTAGAGGTCCCGGCTATATTTGTGATCGTGTGAAAGCGAGCTGCTTAGAGAGTCAATAACGAGCTTTATGGGTCCACGTGAATTATTGCGATCGTAAAGAACCCCGGTTCGCCGGCGCGTTAAGGGGGTACTACCGTTCAAACTCTACGAGAAACGAATTCGGATCCTGTTACAGAAAGGCCCGACAGAAAATTTTCGTTTTCTTGTTATACGACCGCCTATGTTTATGGGAACCTTGCACGGTTGGTTTGAGCTCGGACTAATTTGCTTTCAGAAGTTACCGATTTATTCGTGGAGGTCCTACGACCTGTTGATCCGGTCATTTTTCAATTGTCAACTCCTAAAATTGATGTGCAAAAAGTTTGTTGATGTTTCTGCTATGTAAAACACAATTCTCAGTAACGTGTCCGCAATGAACGATAGTTGGAGCGTGAAGTATGCTTTCCGCAAACGGAGGAGCTTCTTCAGCAGCTAATCTTGATAATTGCTCAGCATTTCTGGCTTCCTCCGTGGCAAGCTGTGCTTGAAAGTTAGTTCGCATAAAACGAAGAGTATCCTCCTCCACATGGGGGAGGAACCTCTGCAAATATATTTATAACTTTTAAAAACCGAATTTGTTTGAGCTCTGATTTCCTACATTAGTGCTTCACAGATGAAAAAGATCTATCAATAGCGGACGTTGTTTCGGTAGAGAAAACAACCGTTGTTTTAAAAAGAAATAAACTTTGCTACCTCTTAGACATGAATAAAAATATTTGAAATGTCCATCGATAGTCTTCGAGGCGAAAATTCGTGACTGTTATTGATCGGTTATGAATGTGTTTAGGTCATAAGCTTTTTTATCGGACATCACCTACGCGAGAAAAGTGTAGCATTACTTTCAAGATTTCGGTGTTTATTTTCGCCTTGAGCCGTAACTTGTTGAGCTCTGCTTAACGTTAGCGATGCGTCCCTCGTCAATTATTATTCTGGGTTCCTTATTTTCGGTCTACGTTAACGGTGTTCTTTGTATCTTTATCTTTATATAGTATTATATTATATATATTATTTTGTTATTTATTATTATATACATACTAATAACTTTATAACGACCATCTTTATCGTTGAAAAAAATCGAGTTTTGAAAATTCTACGCTACATTTTAGACAATACGTAAAGGTGATCTAAATACCGGCTGAATGCATTTTCATCTGTCGGTCGTGTTTGTTCTCCGCTCACGTGCAATTTCCACGTAATTGACGATGCTCGTCCCGAGCGGATAATTCAACCGGCAAGGGTCGTTCACTGGTGGAACAATCATTTTTCTAAACAATTACTGTAATTACCGGCCGTTATTGCTCCGTTCGACGACGCTCGAAATTACGCGTTTCACTCGCGGCTGATCGATGCTCGCGGTATAGCGAATCAACAGGTGTCTAACGAGATCGAACGAGCTTTCCGGCGTTTAACCTGCTCGATTGCAGGCTCGTTGAAAATTCCATAGACTTTCCTCGAAGGCCGCAATCCGGCCCGCGTTCTTTTTGTAATTTTTACGGCGCGAGGACGCTAGTCTGCTTTTAGTTGTTCCGCTCGCGAATTTGTCGAAGCCCAGCCACTGTCGAGATGCATTCGAGACGTTTAAAAAGAACTGCCAAGAATTCTTCCAAATGCGTGAAAATACTCGTGGAATTCGCTTTTCCCCGCATTGCCAGGAGCAGACGAAAACAGCCACGCTGTGTCTCCTGGGTTATTTCATGACACAAATATCTTGCCGGCACGCTGGAATTCCGCTTTTCCTTTTTCGCCTGTCCCGACGAACGACACTCTCTCGTTCCTCTCTTAAAATCTTCTTCCCCCCTCCCCTGTCACTGATAGAAACGTCCTGCGTGTCTGGTGCAATTAGAACCCACTTATGTCCTTTTTCGTCGAAAACTGCCAGCTAACGTTGTCCCATTGTGTGCACTCGCAGATTAGAATAACGACGTACCATGTTCCACGACAAATTTCCAAATTGCAATCTTCGAGGAGCCGACATTTCGATTTTCTTTAACCCAAAATTTTCTGTAAGCCGCGCAATTGAAACCATCCCAAGATGTTTCCCTGGCGAGTTCGGATAAGATGAAAGATTTTACTATATCGTATCATTTTAATTCGGAAAATGTCAGAAATATGATGGTCAAAGTTTCATAAATATTTACACGAATATTTTTTTTACGTGTACTGATTTTTATAATTGCATTCGCGTCCGTCATCAATGAAACTATTGCAATTCGATAATGTTTCATAATTGTTTCGACGAAATTTTCACACGTGATAGGTAGGTATTATGTCAAAGTATGTTATTTTACTCCGAAGTTGCGATAGATCCACAGGGTCGGTCAAATTCGATCCGCTGTCGCGCGTTTCCGCGTCGAATGCTTGCCCACGCGCGTTTATTTTGCATTTTCGTCATTTGCGTGTCGAAGAACCGTCCTGTTGGCAAACTTCGCGGGAACGGGCAAAAATGTACGCTTCCGAAGTATTTCGATCGCTACCGTAGTCGAGCAAGTGAACATCAAAATTAAAAGTTTCAGAAATATTCAACGTATGGAACGAAAGTGGACCTCGAAGGTAGCTCTAGGTTGCAAAGAATATTTTCTCATTCACCTCAGAAACTATAAATCGCAATGAAAAAAATTTTAAGTGCGCCTCGTGTCCTTTAAATGCCGAATCCATCGGTAATCAATTTCCGGGTGGGACGCCACATTTTGCCATCTAGATTTACGTCTCTATTTCGATAGGAAATATCACATTCATATTATTGACCAGAGAGTCGAGATTTCCTAACAAATTATAATTAAAATATCTCCTAAACCAAAATGATTTTTTTACATAAATAGATTAATACTTTTTTGTAAGGAATATGAAGGAGCTGATGCAATAAAAAATATTGATGGCAAAATGTGGCGCCCCACCCTGTATTATAAATCATTTGAACCCTTCACCTTATAACATCGGACTCGAAGTGACGTCTGCAATTTTCCGACCGAATCAATTCGAGCACAACAGTATCGGAATTTGGCTCCGCGTGGCTCGCAGACTTTCCTCGTTGGAGAGCACCGACACCTCGGCCTCGGCAACAATTCGATACAGGACCGATGCACGTAGATGCAGCCGCGCGTGCCAATAAACAGTTTTCTTTCTGATTGATGCCTCACTCACCTGACGCGGCCGATGCTGCCAGGTGCAACGCGAACGAAGAAAGGGAAGCGAAATATTAATTCCACCCAGCACAGCGTTTTATTCTATCGCGTGGCCAGGAGCCAAGTGCGAATTGCACCCGTTCGGTTACCAATCTCTTTAGTTTCTTTCGATCGCGCGAAAAGCTACCCAACGTTTCCACTTCCGGTGTCCCAGATTCTCGAATTGTAGATACGCCGGTGCATCCACGAGTTAACACGATTTTTCATATTTCTTGGAATTTTTATAGCTCTTGCAATAATTATCGAAGAGTTGCAAGAACCGAGCCATTTTTTGCTAGGCTATTCTGCAAAGGGAGTCGACGGTAGAATTTTTGCTCGTTGGAACGGATCTTTTTGCACGTCTCAACGGGATCCGAAGATTCGAATAAGCCCGGCTGCATTTTAATTCACGCTAGTGCACCTGCAGGAGAGGAGAACGCATGCGTGCGCGCGTGGGAGCGTGGCACGCGCAGTGCCGGCTAATTATGTGGCACTCCTACGTTCCACGCAGCACAGGTGTCCACCGTTTCTTTACTCGCTGCCAATTCCGTAACGTACCGGGTGTTTCGGAGTTATCGACCTCCGCACTCGAACCTTTACGCAATTTTTTCCCCCTCACCGAGAACCACTTTCATCTTTGTTTCAATTTTGCAAAATCTCACTGGCCTCTCGACCTGTTCTATTTAACAGTGAACCGAATTTTTCCGCTGAATTGCAATTTCATACCTTAATATAGAAATGTCAATACTGTATTCGCTCTAATTACAATTTCTATGATAAACGTTGTGGTAATCAAATGCTGGTTGAGAGCCTCCAGTTCCTCGGTAAGAAAGTGATTTTTGTGGGAATCGATTTTTGTCAAACACCTGGTATGCAACCGGTGTGTACCTATAACTATCAGACAAGTTCGTTCCCTTGAGAAATGGGTCAAACGGTCGTTCGTTCAAGTAAAGCCCGACGAATCGTGGAAAGTGGGAAAGCCTTTGCTGTGCCTCTCGAAAAATCTCCGGAAAATCTTCGTCTAAAAATACTTTGCACCGTGTCTGACCCGCAGTGTCTCAATCTACTTAATGTTTCGTTGGAGATTACGGGTGAACCACTTAGTAGAAGAGGTCCTTGCACATGTGACGTCGTTTCGTTAGGAATTGAGTCATCGCACACAAGGAATTATTTCAACAATGTTGCTCCGTATCTCCCTTATAAATAATAATTGTAAATCTTGAAAAGGACCTAAATAGTTCAGCGAAAGTAGAATTTCCCCTGCATAATCGGACAATGCTCCAACGTAACAATCAAACGGGACTTTTATTCTATTTATTTTCTTATTTTCTCTATTATTTTCTATTATATTATTATAATTTTATTTACTTATTTTCTCTATTACATATGTGGCCCAAATTTTTTCGCTATCTATTCACGTAGATAGTTTTTTCCTTCTTTTAATTTATTTTACGTCGCTCTCAACTCTCTGCTAAGGTCACTTCGCGTCGAGACCTACAGTTTATTAAGGTGGGTTCCGAATCACCTTGGGCACCACAGTATTAGATGGAACATGGAATATTTCCAGAGGTGTCGGCGGTGGGAACGTGGATAGTTTCGCGACGATTCCGGGGCTGGCGATCCCCTAATCTTGGAATGGATGTCCGTCGACAGGCCGGACAATTTGCCGGTGACGGGTTCCACGGTTCTCTCCTTTTCATTTTCTCGCGACTTTGTCTCCATTAATCGCGGCCCGGTGCGGCCGTCCGCTCATATCCGCGGGCCTGAATAATTTGAAACAGTCTCGGGCGGCGACACGCGAAACCGCACGAGGAACCTCGTCTTTGGAGGGCATCCAAATCGTTTATCCGGGAAACCGCGAAATTTCCGCGGCGGATTCTTGCGTCTAGCATTTCTTGGTTCGACCGGAGAGCTATACAGACGGGAGACCCAAGTCCACGTTACCAACCCCCTCCCCCGACCGAGGAAGACGCTAGAAACAAGCGTAATCGTGCTTACACATACATATCTCGTTTACCGAATCTGGCCGCTGCCCGATCAATAGTGTCAGTGATCGCGCCTCGTGCCGAACAACAACGCTAACTATTCGTCAGTCGCATGTACCTGGTGTAACGAGAGAACCTGGCACCCGCAGGTAGGCCTTGCCAGGAGGATGGGGGCCCACGATGGGGGAGTGCCATTGCTCTAACATCGCTATCATGCAGCTGTTCCATGAGCTGAAGCAGCAGTTCCCTGCGCTCCCTGATCACGTCGTCTCCCAGTGCATCGCCCAGGTATAGGTGCTCTTTGTCCACCATTGCTGCTCCTGGAGACTCGATCCGTTTTGTCAAGCATCCAGCATGCTCCTCCAGATTCGCGTTGCTTACCGTGCGGGCAGATTGTTTCCTCGCAACTGGATACTATTATTTCTCGTTCCACCCTGTAATGTCTTGAGAGGTTTTACTTTACTTACAAGGAGACTGCAAGGACGTTGTCACACCGATTTAATTGAGACTCTGTATACTTATAGATCTCGATCTCCCATTTACGAATATATACCATTGTAGACGCTACACTCAATAGTTTTTGAGATATTCATAAACAAAGATATTCATATACAACGAATAAGGTGTTTTGGCAACGTACAAGACTTCCACCCGGTGGGCTAGGTTCGATTCTCGTTTGGTGAAAAATTTTTTTTCATATTTATTTATATTATTTATTCGCTGTGTAACATTAACTTGTCTATATGAGATTGCACATTTATTACAAGTTAAAGAACAAAAGGATTAATAAATTATAAATAAATTCGCTGTGTAACATTAACTTGTTCGTAAGATATTGCACATTTATTTATATACAAGTTAAAGAACAAACGTATTAATAAATTAGCCGAAATGATTAAAATAGTAAATATTTCTCTTTCCATATTTAAGTAAGAACTTTGTTCATCTCAAAAACTATTGAGTGTTAGCATGTATAATGGTATATATTCGTAAATGGGAGATCGAGATCTATAAGTATACAGAGTCTCAACTAAATTGGTGTGACAACGTCCTTGCACTCTCCTTATTAGGGGGAGGTTTGTTTTAGTAGATCAGTTGCAATGTAATTGGATTTACAGGGTAATCGCTTCTAGCACATCAAAGTCTGTGTGAAATATATTTTTATATGAAATACATATGGTGAAGCTGGGTCCATTTAGACTCGGTATTTCACAGACACCACTTAGTCATTTCCTAGCGATGAATTTCAATTGATTGTTGCGCAGTTGGATGCAATAAGAAGACCAATGGGTCTCGATAAATATTTTGCAAATATTGATGAACAATACCGTCAGTCTTCTGAGTGTTGAAGGACATTTGGCATTAATTTTCGCGATCGAGTACTCCAGGAACGGCGTCCCGGTTGCACAGAGTGTGCTCCTAACCAGTCTGCAAAGATTTTCTCCTCCCGCTCATCCGTCATCGCTAAAACACAAAGCACGACAACGACTAACACTGGTGTACAACTCGCGAATTCATAACACTGCCGTATTTTTTTGCGAATTAACGTTCCTGCGAGAACAATCTTCTATCCTGCCGTTGCACGAGCGTGGAACCTGTGTGTACGTGAATCCTTTGTGCCGAACTTGTTTGTTCTGTTTTAAATACTAAAAACATCTACCACGGCGTGGTACGAGCCCAACGATGCACCCTAATCAACGGAACACACTAAAATATTGATCTAATCCCATCGACACGGAAGTGCCGACAGCTCTCGGCACTTCCGGTTGCACGACATTAATGATTGCCGAGCCGAGTTAAAGTCATCCTAGAGGACTGCGGAACCCTGACGTTTCTAACCCCTTGCGGTCCACCTGTTGCATTTATTTGCATTCGACCATTTAGCCGGGATATAATCCACTCGGATGAATGATCATCTGTGCTTAACACGTTCGCTGCCGGTGAAAAGCAATTTGTCTTACTCTGGTTTCACTGTTTTCGAGGATATTTCGGTTCGCATAGTCGATTTTCTTAATTTCTTCTAAAACCGACGGCATTTCGTGTCGGAAGAAACATTGGTTCGAGGTATTTTTTCAATTTTCGTGTTGTAATAATTTTCTATCGTACGATAGCTTTTTTCATTAAATTATAGTAATCATTCGAGTAGCTGCGAACGTGTAACATTCTAGCACATGATCAGAGATCCACGTGGACCGTGCGAAAGATCCTAGCACCCTTGACAAGATCTACCTGGACCGCAAGGGGTCTAACTCGCCCCGCATCACCCCTTCAGGAAGCACGCGAGTCCGTTGCGGAGGAAGTCAGTATCGGGCAGAGCGTAGCCCGTTGAGCTTAGCCTCCTCCCCGCAGAGGAAAGTCCGGGGACAGAAGGGTGATTGAAATGGTCCTCGAAGGTCCCATGACGACCGGAAACTGGCTGACCCGGGTGCGTGTGTGCGTTGCAGAACAGCCACGACCGGGAGACATGCGCGAGAAGCCTGCGTGCCACGCAAGAGTCACGACCGTCACCGGGCGCCTTCCCTCCGGCCGCGGTCTGCGGCGTTCTTCAGCAACCACTCCAGCAGCAACAGCACTCTCAGCAACCCCAACAGCAACGAGCCAGTCCGGTCGCGCAGCAGCAACAACGTTGCTGCGCGATGAACCAGTCCCAACGAAGCAACAATGTAGCCAACAGCAATCCGCGACCGCACAGGCCAGCGTCGCTGGACATTGGAGCTTCCAGACGCTGTCCCCTAAGCTGCACCAGAGCTGCAGCGATCTCCTCGTCGCCGCCGATCGCTGGTAATTTGGCGACACCTTCCTCGGCGCCACCAGCATGCACCACCAGGGGATTCTTCGACGACTGCATCGTAGGACCCCCAGAGACGAACTGCAACAATCACGTGCAGAACGCCGGAAACGAGCCGGCCGGATTCGAGCTGAATGTGAACGTTGCCTGCAGCCCAGCTGGCAATCGTGGTACGCATCAAGAACAATGTCCCCTTAACCTTTCTATCGATCCCGACGAAGTAACCTGAATTTTACGTTCTTCGGAATCAGCCGTCTTAGCGACCTAACGATACGTGTGCTTTCATCCACTCGATTCGCATTCGTTAACCGACTTGTCATCTGGATGAAGATAACTCAAAGTAGCAAGCACAGTGGTCCAACGAGCGAATGAGAAATTGCAATTTCAGTGTACTCGTTTGAAGATTCAACATAGACTGTCGACAAACCGGAGAAAACCGTTAGTCCGTCAGGACGGAGCTAGATCCCGAGCCATTTCCGTTAACCGGTGGCTCCGAGTTGCAACATGGTTGCAGCGTAGTTGATAAATTAGATACATGCAGCGGAGCGGTTGCGCAACAAGCAATTACGTCGCTCGAGTGCATCGTGTTGGTATGGAAACGGGAATAAAACAGGTTCCTGCCACGTGCAGCGATCGCGACGGTCATTTTTAAGTCCGGTTTCAGGGTGTCGTGACCTTGCCACGCGGATGTCCTGCGAATCGTTCGATCATCGCGATTATACAGCATCACCGATGCGTTCCTCGATCAAAACCGTCGACTTCTTTTGAATACCATTAGTTTAGCTGCCCTGAGACGTTGCACGGATTGTACCGTGATCCCCGCGAGCATTTCTTTCACGCCGCGTCTCTTTTTCCCGGGAGTGTCGCGTCAAATCGCTGTCTGGCTATTTGCCACTTTTGCTACTTATTGCAGCGTCTTCTGGCCGTAATTTCTGTAAACATGAGAACTAAGTGGAGGCAGCGGGCTATGATCAGACACGACAGATACACTAGTGTATCAATCAGGAAATTTCGACACCGATCTTTCTCCTAGAACGGGGCAAACAGAATAGCGTTTGCTCAACAGAATAGTATTTTTGATTTCATTGTAGAATCGCAATCATACGTGAATCGATCCTATTCCCAAGACGTTCTCCAATATCCCCTAAACAATCCCCCAACGATCACCTTCGCCAAGTCAATTCAGATCTATCTTTCCATCAGTTTTTAATGACTGATAAATCTGTAGACTTCCGAACGGTGCCCACGATTGGTGGCGCCTGTAAACGAACCGATCTGATCGTCGATCCACGGCCACACTACGCGGACCCGTTGCTCACCGTGGAGAACGCAGGCCCGCAGATCGATCACACGAGAAGCTACACCTCTGTTAGCCTGACGCTCAGGCCACCGTCCTCGGAACCTCAACCGCCGATCGACATCAGATCACAGGGCTCGAGCCTGACGTACTCGAGCTCCTCCCTGGATCCTCGCGGTTTTCAGAGTCGCCTACAAATCAGCATCGGTGCGGGAGCCGTTGGCAGCGTGGCGGCTGCAAGGATCAGACCTCCGATGGGTCCAAGCAGACCCAACAGCTTGATACCGCCGGTACAAACCGGTCCCCAGAGACCACCAGGTACGTGATCCTCGAAACAAAAAAAAATCACTTGATTATTTTCGTCGAACCGCGTTTTCCAAAACATAGTCTACAAAAGGATATGTCCCTGATTTAACCGGAAGCTGTTCTTCAGGTCTTCCAGCGGGACCACCCAGCCAGTTGCCGAGGCCCACGACAACAATGAGCGCTCCAACCACACCCTCGGTACCGCCGGCAACGAACATCGTCCCTCTCATCAGCCTTCCTACGACACCGTCAGGACCGACGACGACCTCGCCGCCCTCCAGTCCCGTTGGCGAACGGATACAGGCCAATTCCGATCAGAATCGATCGCCGTTGAATCAAGGTAGCCCCTCGCCGAACCCCTCTGGCCATCCTAGTCGAAAATAACCTTCGGTCTATTTTAATAAACCGGTGTGCGTACGCGTGTATGCGTGTGTATCCTCCTGGTTGTAATACCGAACGCGTACGCGCGCGTGCGTTGATCGCGCTTTGTTTTTCGGTGGCTGGTATTATATAGGAATGATACACACGTATATTTACCTGCCGAGAACCGACCAGTCTGTCCGTCGCACGTACTACGCCCACGCACGTAACACTGAGAACGATATTTACGCATTCCTGACCCCACGCTCCGTCTATACATAGCCAGGCTCGCGGTTACTCTACGCGGACCACCTGATCCGCTTTTCCTTCTCACCAGCGGCGTCGTCTCGCTGATGACCATGCGATTCCTGAACGATCATGGTCCCGTGACTCTCCTCGGTATCAGTAAATCGTCCTAGAAAATGTATGAGACCGGTGGGTTCCCTTAGAGGGAACATCTTAGAGGAAAACTACCCTTAGAGGTCTGCAACCCTGTACATGATGTTTCTCTTTTACTGGTGCAGTGGCGGACCATCAAAGGAAATTGGTCACCGAGCAGCTAGCCCGGAAAGAAAGGCTCGCCAGGGAGTTGAGGGCCGAGAAAGGACGACTCGAAGCGATGAAGAAAGAGCTGCAGTCTCTTTCGAGACCCTTCGATTCCTCAATGCCGCCCCAGGTATGCACATCGCTGTCGAATAATAGAGACATCGCAAGCTTCACGGTCGAAATCCATTTCGTAGGAGCTGAAGAGAAAATTGAGGAGCGAAATCTATCAGCTGCAGGTGGAATGCGACAGATTGGCGGACGAAGTGTTTCAGTGGTCAGATTCGAGAGGTAGTTCTCTGGTATTCTATTTATTATACAAGAGACAAAGTGATCTGTTCATTTGGTAACTGTATCAAACTTTTTACCTTGGTGTCTATGCTGCGAATGCATAAAGATCAGCAGTCTCTTTATGACTGCAGAAATGTATGTACATTTACCACTGGGATGCTCTAATTGCCGTCTTAATTTTCAGTACCTCTGGGCGAAACGAACGAAGAGTTCTATCAAGATATTTATACTGGTCAACCGTTACCACCGACTTCCAATTTCAATCCTCCGCCATTGCCTAGTCAACCGCCCGCTTGGCAACCGGATGTAACCGGAAATAACGTTGACAGAGAAGAACGGGACGGTCCCTCTTGGGTCTGTAGAATGTGTACGTTCGATAATCACCCGTTGATGAACAAATGCGAGCAGTGTGACATGCCGAGGCTGCTGGATCATGGAAACGCAGGTACGACTTTGAGAAAGTCAATCGTGGAGGACGACAAATCTCGCAAAAGTCCCAAAAAGTAGCAAATGTTGCGAATAGGAAAAGTGTGCCTTAACAGCATGTGTCTTGTTTAAACTTGTTCCGAACTGTCTTGAGGATTGACTGCTACATACTGTGATGAAGTGCACAACGAAAGGTGATAATAGAGTACTATTAAACTTTTGGAGAGAAAGCAATAATGTATTGACACCCGCTGGAACACGCGGTATCAATAAAACATGACCTAATAATGTGTACTTAATCGGAACGCATGGACGTGTGTTGTTTTTCGAAATTAATTTTTTGTATAGCCCTTCACATACTAGATTAACTTGAAATATTAATACTTTGCGATATCTTTAAATTGAGTGGAAACGCATGTTTTAATTTATTCGTGCGTAATGATAGTAACTTAGTGTGCTGTGTTGTTTCTTATTTTTGGTTACCGCAAACAGTGGTAAGTAAGTTTTTAAAATGTAAACGATCATATCAAATTGTGATATCGATCATAAATGTAACACAATTCTAATGTTCGATTTACAGGCGAGACACAAGATATTCATATACGAGTCACACATCATCACAACTTTTCACCGAGCCGTGAGTATACTTTTAGAGTGCATTCCATGTATCAATAATCTTCGAAAGATCGTACAGTTGCATACAATATAAAGGAAGTTTCTATTTCTTTTCCAGGAACAGTGCATAGTTGGGTGGTATGATGTGAACTGCATTAGAAATTTGAGAGAACTGTATATAAAATTATTATTTAAATTAAATAAAAAAAATTGTTGTAGGAAATCAACAGATTGCGAGAAGGGGGCACGAAAGTTTTAACGACTTACTTTCTTTTCTTTCACTTTTTATTTGTGACAGCATGTCTCACGTGAAATTAATATATATTTTATGTCGACATGTATATATGTATATATACATACATAATTTGACTTTCTTAATTCACAAAAAAGATTGGGAGAACGCATCTGCACTTTTCGTTACTGAACAACAACATAACAGAGTAGTCCGGCTCTTATTTGTACGAGTTTTGAAATACTATTTAAAATACAAGGTATTTGTAGTAAGTGCACTAGTGTAAAGTTCTCCCATTATATAGCTGTACCTCTCTCCAAGTTCAGCTTAGTCTCGCGAGTATACTCTCCGTAGAACCGTTCCAGTTTCTGGTTGAACTTAGCGTTACGTTCGTTGATGTAATCAATGTCAGCGTCGTCATTATGCATTCTTCTTCTGCTGTACTTCTCCCTCTTTGCAATTCTATCACAAAATAACGAGTATTATTGAAATCCATACTATATCTAAGTACTTAATGCTAGAATACTAACTGTTTCTCCAAGTCCTGCACCATCTTATCCACAGCCTCCTTTTTATCTTCGTGAAGACCGTGCAGTATAGTATTTCTATCGCCATAGAAAGCTGGTCCCAACTTTTCCTTGGCCTCCTCGTACGTCTCCATATTAGGTTTGATATTCTTCACCAGTCTATTATACTGACGAATAGCTGCTTGTTCATAATCTGAGAAACCAGGATCGGGATTCGTCTTGTTCCTCTTCTTCCTTGCAATTCGCTCTGCCTCGGTTGCATTTATATGCAGTAACTTTATTCTGTCATAGTCCTCTCCCTGTAAAAATACCAGATATGAACACATCTGTTGTTTAGTTTGTACTTATAAACTACATACTTTTTCTTGAGCCTCTTTTCTCGCAGCCTCGTCCTGCACAATCCATTCCGCTTGTCTTTTACGCGATTCCCAATTCGAAGGAAGCTTCTTTCTTTTGTCCTCTTCGATGACCTCCTTGTGATTTTGCTGCCTAGCTTCATTCTACGGAGGTAACGTTTAAACCATTTAACTATTATTTCACCGTAAAAAGGAAGCAATGTTAAACCACTTGTTGCGACAGACGGAAAACTCGGACAGGCTACGGATGACGCACTTCTAACTACGTCATATCAAAATGTAGAAAACGTTGCACACTTTTCAACCGCGAAAATTTTAAAGTCTCAAAAGTAAGATAATAACAAGCCCATTCGTAGCCCGTTCATCGACTAAGAAACTTCAAAAACTCACCCTTTTCACGTGTAGCTCCCGCAGTCGCTTCATCCTCTCGGCTTGCTTCTCAGCAAACGTCTTTTCGCCTGAGCTCGAGCCTTGTTTCTCCATCCTGCAGCAAGTGCGTCCGAAATGTATCCGCTTGAAAACAGAGTTCTGTCAGCCGTCGTCGAGGTTAGGAGAGTTAGGTCAGCCAACTGTTCATCGCATTTGACCGTGGTGCGATGCTGGGTCGCGTGGGTGCCGACAGATGTCAGTGTTCATTGACTCGCGGAGGAACAAGGCGAGCTCGGAGCTGATCCGATCACTGTGATCGTGCGGCGGCAGTGGTATCGTGGGTATTCGCGTTGGGGAAAAGTCGGGTGAATTTTGTCGTCGGCTGATAGAATCGAGCGTACCGGCCGCGGTACCGTGGTCTCGCGTCCTTTTCCCAGGACGGTCCTCAGGGTCTCGCAGGTCCGCGTTTGCGCGAGCCTTGACGCTCGCTTAGGTGAAACGTGACGCAAATTTTTCTATATCGCTTGCCGCGCAGAACAGAGCTCGAGCTTTTCGAGCGTTTTCCCGCGGAACAGGCTGCTGGTGCACGCAAACCGCAGGGGGCACGAAAGCTTCGCACGCGTCCGCGCGCCTAACTCTCTCGCACTCTCACTATAACGTACTATGGAGACCCTCGAGTCGAGTCGCGTGTGCCGCCTCTGCGGCAAGCACTCCGGTATCTCTATTTATATATTCGACAAGAATGAGAACCACGTGAAGAAAATCAACGCCGTTCTACCGATCATGGTACGTCACTAATTCTGCACAATTCTTCTCCCTCTGGCTCTCTACCTGCCAGCGTGCCCAACGTGTCATCTTTCGAACATCGTGTACGCCCCTTCCTCGAACCACCTTCCTCTCGCGATCATTCGAACGACTTTTTCGTTATTCGAATCGAATCAATCGAGTGCGAACGTCCCATGCCCTGATCTAGTCGACACAGACTCTGTTTTACTGTTGCCACGGCGTTGAGCATCGGACAAGTGGTATTTACGTTGTCAAAAGTGAGGTTATCATTACTTTGCGCGCCAATATGCCTCGTTAATGACTCCCGCTATTGCGTAACTTTGGAAATGTAATAGCTATTTTGTTGCTTCGATCAGGATCGCAGGTGAAATCTGCCCGAGGATTTCGTCCTCGGGGAACCGATATTCATGCGCCTGGATTTTGTCGATGTCGAAATTATGTCTCCTGCTCGGCTGCTTGGAGTTTACGGGGGTTGATAATCGTCTTACAATCGTCTCGTAACATTTTAATATCCTGTACGTACTCTGAATTCTAGAAACCATTGTCGATAACGCTTACAACCGACAGTAATCTACTGCTGCGATCATCGATTACCCTACGTTGCAAAATTATCGTATCTGATGACGTTAAACGTTTCATGAATTATTCTTCCGCCAAATTTCTGTAATTGCGCTTTCTAACTGGTAGGAAATGTGCCACGTGTAACTATAGACGACTCGGATGACTACATCGATTGTTTGACCTTGAAATTAAAATGTTTTCACCGGAACTACGCACAACCATCTGCTCCATATTGGAACTAAAACTTTTGATACAACTTTATTGTGAACGCTGTTCAAGGTGTTCTCGAAGTTACGATAAGACGGAAAGATAAATAAATCGTTCGAAAAGTATTGGAACGTTGGCACTTCAGATTCGTGTAGGAGTTTCGATCAACGTATAGTCCGCCCATTACATATGCTTTCTACTTATCGAACCCACGTTTGCTTGGTTAAGAAATTCGTTTCCGAAGTCCACTTTCTTGTGCAAGCCGAAAACCTTGGATTTGGAATTCTTCATATATTTGTTGTTCTATCTTCTATGCGCAAATTTTACGCCACGAAGGCTCATTTTCACCTCTCCCTTCCGGGCACACAGGGTAGCGTTAAATTCGCGATGTCAATTTAAATGTGTGTAGCGTTTAACGCTGGGTGTTTGTAGCGATAAAAATATTCTACAACTTTTGCCCGACCCTGAACGACACGTTGAGCATCTTCAACCCCGTCTTCGGCATCGAACGATCGCGAGGAGACCCGCAGTAGCGGTATTGTATCGATTATGTATCTGTAGGTGCACGAGATGGACCTGTTGCCGAAACACATGTGTCATTGGTGCAGCTACAAGTTAGAGGAGTTTTACAAATTCTACGCGGACTGTCTGAAGACGGACACGAATTTGAAGGGTCAATTATCATGGATGGGAAAGGAGGACCCGCAGCAGAGGGTCGGTACACCGATGGTGCACATCGAGAACATCAAGATCGAGCCGCCGGACTACGACGCGTTCGATATGACACCAATGGTCGGCGATGTGAAATCGATGGCGTTCGAACCGGGCGATATCCCGTATGTCCCATACCGATGCAGGTACTGCTGTGATAAAATGGACCAAAGCAACCGGGCCGTATCAACGGACTATCAAAACACCACGGTGTCGCGTTGCAACGGACTGAGCAACGAGATTGACGCTCGGACCGATTCGAAATCGAAAAAATACGCAAAGACGAGAAAGAAACCTTTATCTCCCGTACCGTTGAGAGACGCTAAATCGAAGGTGGAGCCACTGAAGATGAGGCTGGAAGTAGCGCCGATCAAGGTCGAGAGGCTAAACGATCTCGAGGGCCGGATTCTTAGGCCCAGGAAGGGCCCAATCAATTACACGGAGTCGAAGAGGAAATACCTGAAGCTCGCGGATAAAAGCCAAAGATTGTTGAATGGCGTTGAGTTGAACGTGAGCGAGCACAAAGTACGCAATATCGCAAGCAAGTTAAAGGTGTCCTCGAGCCAGGTGCCGACCGCGATAGAGGATAGGATCAATTTCTCGGTGAAGCAGGAGCAGCTGTCAGATCTCAACGAATCGACGCTAAACGAATCCATAAAAGCGCTGCCAAAGAATGAAAGGAGTAATAATCTTGCTGAGAAACACAATGCACTGCCTGACAATGTTTCCATTAAAGTCCAGAACGATAGGGTGAATTGCGATCGCGCGCCGGCTGGTTTCAGCGTGGATGCATCGAGGGCCTTCAAGTCGCCAAATAAACGAGTCCCGGCGGTACCACGTGCACCGATGTACCTAAGAAGTCAAAACGTGAGCCTCAGAAACGGCAAAAAGAGGATCTTGGATCAACTGAACTTGTCCCCTTGCAAACTTCGCAGGAATTATTATAATTCGCCAGACTCCGGCAAACCTAACGGCAGAAATCTGACGAAAACGATCAGACGGTTCATCGACATGAAGACCGGCGCCGCGTCGATAAAGCCGGTCGATAATATCAAACACTACTGCGATGAATGTAACACTAGCTTCGTTAACAGAGAGTTATTTAAACTGCACCTATGTCATCATTGAACTTTGATTAATGTGATCAGATAGATATATATATATATTTTTACTCGAGCAATTTATGTGAATATTATGGAGATACGATCAGCGGTTAGCGTTATCCTAATGAGTAAGTTCGAGCCGAAAACTCGGCACCTGAGGTGCTCTGAGCTGCATGGATTTATCGAATCATGGGACCCTTTACTTGTAGTACTCGCGCAAACATACGCGTAGGTGGTATGTCGAAGATAAACCTACGACGATTCTGTACCTTTAGAATGTATTTTGATAATGTGCAGTAAAAACATTAAATAATATAATACCTTATTGTTTTTATGAACGGATATTAACTGTGAATTATATAATGTATATACGAGCTGTCAACGAGCTGACGGAAAATGTTATGAGGAATGTTACACGTTTTACGCTTAAGATGTTTATGTACAGTCTGTCGCAAAACTCCGTATATAATCCAGAAGTTCTAAAAAAATTCAATCATCATTTTGAGAAAATGAACTTATTTTTATAGATCTATAATCACACGATTTGAACATCTGGAAATGTTAATTGGATGGGTCGCGTGCATTTCGAATAGTATTGCAAATTTATGGATTATATACAGACTTGTGTGACGACGAACAAAGATTCACAATTCGCCTTCAAAGTTTAATAGATGTATTCGTATTCTATATGTATACACATATATATGTATCTATATATGTAATTATGTATATAAATATATAATATATAAAAATATATATATATACATATAAATATATATATACATACATACATAAATATATATACATATGTATATATATAAATATATTTTTTATGAAATGCAAAAAAATATAGATTCGTATAAAAAATATTGTGATATGCACGTGTTCCACGTGTATAGTAATTTGTTATGTAGTTCTGCCGTCATTATGCACACCGCCCTACAAAGATGATAGAATTCATTTTCCTCGAAATACATACATGTATTTAACACCTTGATTGCCATGTCACCAATATTTCGATGACGGAATTATTCGTGGAGAAATAAAGATTAGTGAGTGTACCAAATTTGCTTACGATCTGCGAAATGGAAGAGGTGTTTGTTTCGTTAAATAAAACTTTCTTTAATTATAGGGCGATTGAAAGAAAGTTGTTCGTCTTTTGTAGCGAATAAAAATTTACGAAATTCGAAATACGGAAGTTGCTCGCGCAAAATAGTTCTTATTCTATGTTCTATGCATCTGAACTGTTATAAAATTGAAATTTTCCATTCTACGTTGTTAACGCTTACGAAACGCACTCGTCATATTTTTGTGCATCCATATAAGTAAAGAATCTGTTCTGTAATATTAATTATTGATTTGACGAATAAAACGTATAAATGAAATGCAACTACTGAATGAAAAATGGTATTTTTCCACTGATTAAAAATTCTGTTATTATAAAGCGTTATTTGGTCTCATTTTTTCTAAAGTTCGACGCCAGTAGAATTTTGTTTTAATTTAAACGAGGGTTTTGAATGCCAGGGTACGGTACTGGACAGGTGAGGTCGCTACGAGGCGACCATCGAGCGAATTGAATCTGACAAACAAACAAAAAGTACGGCAAGTGTCAAACCACTTGAGAAAGATGATTAATTACGTTAATTATAGTGGCCAAAAGTAGTGTCGATCAAAAATCCGAATGTCTTCGAGCTCGAAAAGGTCGCCTCGCTTCGAGGACGTAAGTAACATCGATTTTTATACGGCAGTTACGTTAACCTGTTCCCAGTTACAACACCGATCGGTTTCTTTTCAGATTGAAAATTATATATAGAATTTGTTCGATCTGAAAACAATAATATTAATTTTGGATTTTAGTTTTCTACTGTTTTCAGTTTCATACATAATCAATACAATTTTTATACAGCTGATATCAACTGAGGATGACAGCTTGGGCTCTTCCATAAGTTTGAGTGTAGGCGAAAATTCGGTTAGAGTTAAGGAGAAACCAAAGGTGACTAGGGAAGCAACGATAAGTGAAAAAAATGAGAAAGAGAAATGGTGGTTGAAAAAGCCAGACACTAGGCTCGAGGTTTCTAACGCCGTTCAGATGGAAGTCAAAGTGAAACAGACACCTTCTCCGTCGCCAGATATTAGCTCTTCGATGAAAGAATTCCTGGAGAAAGAGAGAATGTGCAAAGTAATTAAACTTTATACAACGCACAATTTCAAATACATTTACTTTTTCTTATTTGATTTATTATTGTTATACATAGGTAGTACATAAAAATGAAATTGAAGCAAAGGATAGAGACGATACCCTGTGTGACATTTTGGCTTCTGCCGCCTTTGACAAATATCCGTCTGATTTTGAGAGTAAGTCTACCATACATATACTGCTGAGAGCCAAAGAGTTGGAAATGGAAGAAATGTAAATCTAATGCTTCTTTTTACGCAGATGCAACCGACGAAGACATAGGTAGTATCTTAGAGGAGATGAGTAAGATAGCTGGAGCTCTTAGTCCAAATTCTGCTCCGGACCATACAAAATCTAGGAACTCTTCGAAGAATCCTACAGAGGAGGAGAAGTCTGTGGAAGAGTTGCTAGAGGAGGCTGAGAAGCTTGTAAGAAAGAATAGCACTAGTTTATCTAAGAGCGGCTCGAAAACCGATACATTAGTACCTGAGAATATCCCTGAGGAAGAGGACGGTCTTAGCAGGGTCAGGCAATTGGAGGCGAACATCTTCCAAATGATAGAGGAGGAGGTCCACAGAGAGACTGAGAAAATCAAAAAGAGTCCAAAGAACGAGAAGAAAAGGGAGAACAGTCCTGGGTTTGAGATTCTGTACGAAAACATGAACAGTCTAAGAGCTCCGAAAACGTTGGAGCTGCAAAGAAAGAAGTTCGAGGAACAGAAGGTGGAAGTATCGAGTAGCTCTGACTTGGACGATCCAATCGAGAGGCATTCGAAATCTGAGGAGCTGAAGATTACTAGGAAGGTGGAATCGGACAAAGATAATCTGCAGAAGGAGATAATCGACGTAGACAAAGACTTCTTCGAGGATGTACTAAAGAAATCGAAGGAGAGAGCCGAAGGTGGCATGTCGGGGAGTTCGAGCTTTGGACAGGAGGATTTCTCGCATTTTTTGAAGCTTTTACAGGGTCAAGCAGACAAAAAGGAGCAGGACAATCCTACGGACACTTTGCAAACTGCTAACGAGAAAGTGCCCGTCGAGGAGCGGAATCCCGTGAACGACAAGAGTCCTGAATTTCCCGAGAGGGAGATTACGGACATATTACAGAAAGAACTACCTCAGATGGAAGATCCGAAGAGGGGACACGAAACCGTGGAGACTGATTCCAATGCAAGCGAAGAAGACCAAAACTCTCAGCAAAACAGCGACAAAGACGAGATGAAAATATCTGTTAAGAAAGATCAACAGTTTTCGAAACAAATTCCTGTGACAACGGTCGATAAGAAAGAAGAGCTGTTCACCGTCGGTCTAACGCCGAGGTTGGAGTTGTTTGCAGACGCGATTCCGAAGTTGTTGGCTGAGAGGTCGGCGGAGAGCGCGAGGGAACAGAAGGAAGAAGCCGTAGAAGAGACGAAGACGGTTCAAAAGACAACAGCAAGGTCCGAACTGAAACCTGTAGCAACGACTAGTCAGCGTAGCAACATGGAGCGGAAATCAAACCAACCAGCTAGTGCGTCAAGCATTAAACCACCACCGAGAAAAGAAATCAGATTCTCGAAATCTAAAAGCTACGATCAGATTTGCAAGCCACCGTTTAGAACTTCGTTAGAAAATTTAAGGACACCGAAGCCTTTGGATCTCTCGAAGAGACCTGCTCCTACTGCGTCCAGAAGATCGCCGCCATTGAAGCCAAAGTTGCAACCTACGGTGAAACGAATCACGAGAGCCCCTCCTAAGCCCAAGGTATCTCCGAAATCAAACAAGGACCCTGTTAAGACTGGTTCAACGCTTTCTCTGTCTTCCACGTACAAAGGGTACCAAAAATCACCGGACACTCAACCGAGGTTTACAATGGCTGGCGGCGACAACAGGCTGAGCACGACGAAACCGAATTGGGAGATGCTGTGCCGCGAGGAGAAACACAAGAACGCCCTTCTGAAGCAGCAGTTAGAGTCCGAAACGAAAATGTACAAGAGCCAGATGGACAACATGCGTATATCCTTCGAGGAGGAGTTGTTCGCTCTGAAGAAGCAGAATATAATTTTAAAAGCGAAGGTGGACGAACTCTCGTTGAGCGAAAGACGCCCGGAGCCTCAGCATAAAAAAGACACGAAGATCATACTGTTGGAGAAGGAGTTGGAGAAGCAGGAGAAATTGATTCGTGGCTATGAAACCGAGAACAAGAAGTTGCTGCAAGATACCAAAGGGCTGCAGGAAGAGATGAAGCAGTTGCAGAAGCAGAAGAGTACAGCGCTAGAGTCGAACAAGACGCAACAGCTCGTGGACAGGATGAAGGATCTTGAAGAGGAAACTCTGAAGCTTAACTTAGAACTTTCCGATCTCCGAGAGAAGAACGCAGATTACGGATTGAAAAACGAAGACTTGAAAGAGCAGAATAGTCTGTTGAACGACGAGCTGGAGATGTTCAAAGACCAACTGAGAACAAAGAACGATTTCATCACTGATAAATTACAAGCCATGACGAGTGCGGAGCTTGAATTGAAAAAGCAGGTGGAAGATTTGTCGGTGAAACTGAGTTCCAAGACGGAGCACCTGCGAGTAGTGAAACACGAGTACGACAAGCTCCAGCAGAACGTGTTGCCGTTGGAAAAGGAGTTGCTGGAGCTGAGAGTGAAGGAAGGCATTCTGCAGGAGAAGCTGCACGTGTCTAGGAGTCACGTGGAGCGCGAGAAACACTTGACGCAGAAGCTGAAGGACCAAGTGATCCTGGACAGCAAGAAAATCACGGACTTGAACAGGCAGGTGCGCGAAATGGAGCGAATACTTAAGAGAAAGAATCCTGACTCGGTCTCCGCTCTCATATTGACTGCGAATTCAGAACAGGACAAGGTTGGATTCGAGAAGGTAAAATTGTTGGAGGATCGAATAGCATGTTTAGAAAATGAGATCAAGGTGAAGGATGACTTGGCGCAGCAGAAGCTGGTCGAATTTCAGAAGAAGTTCTCGGACATGAAAGAGAAGTACGCGACGCAGATAATGGACCTAGAAGGAAAGTTGCTGGAAACTACCATTAGGGATCGCAAAGTGTACAATGATATGTTCACGCAGACGGCAGCGAAATGCGTGGAGAATAAAAGCGTGGAAACTATCAGGAGAGAAGAAAGAGCGGGATCATTCGAGAAGGAAGAGAGAAAAGAGCAGAAGCCGTTGGTCAAAGTCAATCTGAAGTCTCAGAATCCTAAAGAAGACGCTCATCTGTTAGCTACTATCAGAGGATTGAAGTTAGAACTGACGAACAAGGATAAAACAGTTTCTAAATTGACTAAAGAATTCCAAGAATTGCAGAAGACGAATAGGAGGCTGCAGAAGGAGAGGGAGAAGCTGCTGAACGATAGGAGATCTATCAAGACCATCGATTTCGAGAAGATGAACCGTGCTATGGTATCTTCAGACTCTAAGCTACTAAATCTGCGATCTACAGAGGGGAATGATCCGAATTCCAATGTATACCAAAACGGACACAATCACGAGGCAAACACTCAACGATTGTCCGCGTCCGTGCAAAAACTTTACGATCCTTTACAGTACACCGACAACGGGGACAATAATTTAGTGAAGAGGCTCGCCGACGAGAACGACATCTTGAAGGAAGAACTGAGCAAGATGAACAAAGACTTCATGGCCCTCAAGAAGAAACGACTGTACGACTTGAATCTCTTGCAGGAGGAGCACGAGCGTGAGATGGCCACACTGCTCAAAGATTACAGTGTGAAAATCGGAGATTCTGAAGTGGTAAAGTTACAGGTCTGTAGTATTACGTGCAGTATTGCTGTTGCCTTTTGTTTTTGCATTTTATTGCGTTTCCAAATGCTTGCACGTAGTACACTCTCGCGATGAACAAATTGATCATGCACGTTCTCCGTATTTTATCAACAGAGCCAGATAAACACGCAGGTGGCTGTGATCTCGCATTTGAAGCAACAAATCGAGAAGCTGAGGGATTACAAGGAACAAGTGGTTGTTCTGAAGGCTGAGCGGGAGCACTTGGAGAACAAAGTAAAGACTTTGAACGAGAAAGTCAAATACTTGTCGACACCAGTATGTGACCAGAATTATTTTAATATTGATAAAATGAAAAAGTTGTACGGCAATATTATCTTATTTTTTTGCTTGATCTTTGGTTTCTAATTTCGATGTCTGTGTTCCAGGGCACGGAGCAGCTGCAGTTGCTACAGGACAAGATAACGATTCTTCAGCAACGACACGAGAGCAGGGAGATGACGTTGCAAGGTTTGGTTCGCGATCTGCTTCGGAATCGGACGCAGTGCAAGGACTGTAAAAACGAGAAGGGCAAAAATCGGCAGCTTTGCTACTTCAGACAGGAGCTGGACCATATCCTTGGGATGCTCCAGGAAATCACCAACGTCCATTGACTCCGTCGATCTGTGGTAAATCGGGGTGGAAGCTAGTACTGTGTAATGTCGAGAGGAAAGTACTGGATCTCCTTAAAGGAAGGACTTTTTCTCGATTCGTTATTGGGCATTGTGATAATTTGTACTGTTACAGTGTGGAACCTAAGGTTTTGCTAGGAGACGTTATCGTTATATTGTTAGGTACTTTATAACAAGCACAGGCGAGGTATAGGATAGCTCCAATGTCCAGTATAATTCTTCTGTAACGTGCCCCGACTTTGGAGACATAGCGAGACGCTTACAAGCAATGGAGGCTATTTTGTCTTTGCGCTCAGCAGCTGGTAACTCGCTATCGTCTCGCGACTACAACGTGCCGAGCCGGTAGGGATAGAAACGCGACGCTAAGGAGGAAGAACCGTATCACAGGAAGAGCTTTAAAATTTCATTCTCGTTATCAACTTGGATTAAAATAGAATTATTCTATTATTATCAGTAGCGAAATTTTGTCAGGAATAACAGAAGGTCAATCGTACGAAATCTGTCTATCGTATGCCTCGTGTGTGAGCAGAAAGTTAATAGGGTGCACAGCCAAAAAGACAGACCGATGATTTTTATCGGTCCCTTTCAAGATGGCGACCATTTAACTGTTCAAGGTCATTCTTGCAATATCTTTAGACATTATTAGTGTATAAACCAGTGAAATCATATCGATCCTGGGAAAACTCGAGCGTAACGATCGACTGGGATCACTGCCAAAGATATTAAAAAAGGACAAAACAAAAATGAATAAAAAAAAGACAGGGAAACGAACAAACGACGAATGTTACCGTTTTATCGTAACTGCTCGTCGACATTCCTTCTTGCCATTGTGTGCGCGCAAAACGCATGGACTACGTCCGCATTCGGAAGTATAATAAAACTACGATAGTCGTTTATCAAATGGACATAGAAATATTTTGATCTATATTTACTGAAACAAAAAAAAAACAGACTTTTTATTTATCTAACGACTAGTGAGATTAAAAAGACATGTTGAACAGGACTGCTTCCGCCGATCGGAACAAGTAGCTTTAGTCTGGTACTTAAATCACCGTGATGACTATTCCACGGGTCGTCTAGCCGTACTAAGTGTGCAGTGGGTCACAGACATAATCGTGCTTTACAAAAAATAAAATTGAAGATGATACGAGAGAGAAAGCTTGATGAATATATCCTCAAACTGTCGCAGCGAGAATCGTGTACGTGTAGAAAATTGTTTTCCAATTTACCTAAATCGCCAATTAGTCTATTGCTGGGTTTATGCAGCCAATTTTTTTAGGAATCAGAGCGAGTCATTGAAACATTCCAGTACAATTTTGGCTGTGACTCGCTGCAGTTGGAAGCAGGATCAAAACGAGATATCTTCCAGATTCGCGTAGACCGTAGTTTTTTACATGAGGCTTTTTTAGATTACGCTGTATATGTAAGCGTTGTCTTTGATTGTTTCGACGATCGTATTTATTTTCTATTTATACAGGGTGTCCTAAAGTAGGCGTCATTCCCGAAGAATGTCCCCTACGTTCGGACACGTTGTGTATTCGTTCATTATTTCGCCATCAACGAAGCCATTTCTACACACCCAGAGTCGTCCAGTTATTATATGTATTTAGTACACTTTAAGGATAATCATTAATTAAACTGTATTTGCACTCACGAAAGCACACGCATATCGCACAAATCGACGTGTCTTCAGTGTAACGACATTTTTCAATGTTCCATCTCGTTTTATTATAGATTCATCGTCGATTATAGCACAGTCGATTGTTTTCTGTGTTGTCGGCACCTTGTTTCATCGAATCATTATCAACACGACTAACGCACGCAGACTATACAATTTTACTTCATCAAGACTGGATGTTACGTCAAACTCAACATACCTTTTTTTATAGTTATTTTTAAGCAGAACCGCCGTGATGTACAAACCACGAGATTAAAACTTTAATAAATTAATCTTTCTTCTCTTTACCATTTAGCTCGGCGGCCCCGTGTTTTTATTCAACTCTTCCTTAATCATTCAACTTTTTTCCCTTGTAATGATTCTGCTAAATGAACTGCTGTCCAGTGTTCCATTAATTATTATGTCTTAAGTACTTTATTAACTCTAATTAGTAATTATTAAAAAAAAATTGATTGAATGGTAAGGAGCTTTTCAGAATAAAGAGTAGGTACGTAAGATTGATCTGAACAATTTATTCAGGCAAAATATATCTTTCTAGTTACAGGCGATACATTTGTCTACATCAAATACAATTGCTGTACATACAGATCGAAGACAGTTGCAATTACAACACTTGGTACTATTAGACTAGAACAACGACTAGAAGCAGGTTGGAAATAGCGGATCGTTGTTTCCTTGGAAAGAATGGACTCCTTCGTTTACCAGAGAATTAAGCGTGGGGACTGTCTCGCGAGGTTGCTGTAACAGAGATTAAACAGAGCATATTATTAAATGACAATTAAACAATTGTGGCAAAAGAAATCCTACAAGTATGCATCTGTGTATTTGTTACCTGATAAAAGACTGCTTTCCACGGAAGATGGATAGTCCGTAGACAGCGCAGAGGCCAAGTACGATTACCTGACGTACAATTTCGAGGTTCATGTTATCTTTAATCGAATTTCGTTCTTTCAGGACCGCAGAGATCTTCAACCTCGCTTCATCGATATCGGAGATCCTGCGGGGTGATTTATGTTGCCGAAGGGATTCCATGGAATCTTTCCTTGATCCGCGGAAGTCGCTCAGATCCACCAGGCGGGATTGTCGGACGTCGTTCAAGAGTCTTCGAGTAGCTATCAGTCTTTGTCTCCGTTGAATATCATTCGCATGATCGTTGCTTCGCTGCAACCTGCTAACATCCATCTTCTGTCGTAGGAGACGTCCCGAGTCCAAACTGCGATCGATTTTATCCTGACGATTTACAGCCATCGAGGATCTAGTCAGCCTTCCAGCATCAACAGCCCGACGTTCCAGCCTTCGTTCAGCGGACGGATCCTTCACACGACGTTCCAAACCGCGGTTAGAAACTTCGGGAGTCCTGGCAAGCGAGGTGCCCGATTCGCGAGCCAAGTTCAATTGATTTGATCTTTCCGAAGTAAGCGTAGATCGCTCCGACGTGCGACGGTACGTTCTAATTTCTTGCCGATTGGCAAAGTTCGATCTAGAGAGCCTTGCACGATCCAGAAGAGCTCGACGTTCCGATCGTCCGTCGAGTCTGGTGTCCCTTTCAGAGAGTCTGGAACGAACTACTACTCTGCGCTCTGATCGTTGACCAACTCGTCGTTCCAAGTCGCGTTTGTAGGCTTCGGGTGTCCTAGAAAGATCGGTTCTTGCTTCGCGAGCTGGTGTCATTCGTCTGGATTCCTCTCGGCGTTCCAAATTGTTAATCCTTGAGCGGTCATTCCTAATTTCCTGACGTTCACGACGGTCCAGAGACCTGGACTCAACAGTTGCCCTGCGCTCCGATCGCCTGTCAGCCGATAGATCCCTAACGCGTCGCTCCAACACGCGATTGGA
>CM052326.1:13836056-13864728 GCA_028455615.1 Lasioglossum zephyrum | reverse complement strand
AAAATTTCATCGCTCTACCTCATTTCTATCAAAAGTTATTCCTTTTTGAATCGAAAAAAGACCGTTTTACCCACTGTGCGCCGGCCCGACAGACTCGACTGACTGACACTGACTGACTGACTGAGCGCTCTCGCCTATCAATTTGATTCCGTGAGTCACCGACGGGTGCGTCGTTGCTGCAACAACTGAATAAAAGCACCGACGGTACGACAGAGAAGCCGATGAGATGCAGCGATGTCGCTAGTAGTAAAATCCCAAGAACTTAATAGTAGCGCCGTGTAGTAATAAATTAGTGGAATGCATGTATGTTCACTGTGTCCGTTCCCGTTCGTTATTCGCGCGTGTTTATGCATCCGCATACTGGCGTGCAGGTGGGCGTTAATCAGGACGGCGAAAAAGTTATGTTCGCGGGCCGAGGAATGTAGCGATTAGCGATACACAACACCGAGTCGGGTCCAACAAAGATAACGAGCGCCTTGAACTTATGTCAAATAAAATGCTGCGATTCCTGTCACGGCGAAGAGCGCGCAGTGTCAGCGGGCAAACCGCGTCCTCGCAAATAAAAAACCAGCGACTGCTCAGCAACAAAAATGTTGTGCAGTGCAGAGTCGTGTTGCTGGACGGGACCGATCTGCCTATCGAGTTACCAGTAAGTCAGATATTCTATTCAACCCCTTGCCCTGCGATCTCTTTCTCAGCTACGATTATTCTAATCGCATTGTCCTGAATCATTTCATAGAAGAACAATTTCTCACTCCAATTTAAAAGAACCGAATAACATTGATACGCATGAACCGAACAGAAGTTAGTTTCTGAATGCATGTTTATATTCTGCAGCCAGACTGATAGATCATCTTTTTCCATTGCAGAAAAAAGCATTGGCTAGTGACTTATACGAACAGGTATTTTATAGTTTAGATTTAATAGAGAAGGACTATTTTGGACTGCAATATACAGACAGCAATCATGTTCAACACTGGTTGGACCCGACTAAACCGATAAAGAAACAAGTGAAAAGTACAATGATTTTTTTATCGAATTTGTTTAATACTTGTCCATTTGTTCAGTGATTAATCGATGTATATATCTTCCATAGTTGGGCCACCTTATACTTTACGCCTAAAAGTAAAGTTCTATTCCTCGGAGCCTAATACGTTGCGCGAAGAGTTAACAAGGTATCAGTTCTTCCTGCAGCTGAAGCATGATGTGTTGGAAGGAAAGCTTCATTGTCCTCACCAAGTGGCAGTTCAGTTGGCCGCTCTGTCTCTGCAATGTAAGTATTTCAGCTGGACTATTCTGATGCAAACCTTTCTTATATGTTTCGACATACCTTGACCCAAATTTTCAGCTGAACTTGGTGATTACGACGCTGCAGCGCACAGTGCAGCAACGGTATCAGAGTTCCGCTTTGTGCCGGGTCAAACAGAACAGATGGAACTGGAAATACTTGAGGAATACGCAAAGTGTTCTGGCCTAAGTCCAGCTCAGGCTGAGTCAGCCTATTTGAGCAAAGCCAAATGGTTGGACATGTACGGAGTGGACATGCATACTGTCCTCGGGAAAGATGCCTGCGAATATTCCTTAGGCTTGACTCCAACCGGAATCCTGGTGTTCGAAGGCACGCAGAAGATAGGCCTATTTTTCTGGCCTAAAATTGGTCGGTTGGATTTCAAGAAGAAGAAGTTGACCCTGGTCGTAGTAGAGGAAGACGACGAAGGCAGAGGGGAGCAAGAACACACGTTCGTGTTCAGATTGGTGAACGAGAAGGCTTGCAAACATTTATGGAAATGTGCCGTGGAACATCATGCTTTCTTCAGACTAAGAGCTCCGGTTAAAGGGGCGAGCGGTCGTCAGAACTTCTTCAGAATGGGCTCACGGTTTCGTTACAGCGGTAAAACCGAGTTCCAAACTACTCAGTTGAACCGAGCGCGTAGAACTGTTCAATTCGAGCGTCGACCAAGTCAGAGATACGCTCGCAGGCAGAGCCATGTTTTAAGGGAGAGACAGCGTCAGCAGGTGGAGCAGCCACAAGTCTCACCGCCTGCTGGTAAGCTCTGGTGTGTTGTAGTACTTAAGGTGGTAGACTCGTTTCTAGGTTTGCGAAGATGAGATTTTTCAGTAGTCAATTCGCTAGATGAAAGGTCAATTTAGGCCTCGATCACCCTCAAAAGTCTTATTTTTACGTTTACGAGGCGTAATTCGTATTATTCGCAGTAACTGTCGCAGCTTTATGAAAATAGCTACATGCAAATTATGCTGCTGAATAATGCAAAGTACGCCAAAGTAAAAATAGAACTTTCGAGGGCGATCGCAGCCTAGATTGATCTAAGAAGACGCATGAAACTAGAATTATTTACATTTTTGTGTAAAATCATTTTATCCGATTGTACGTTAACGAAATATATTTTAATTTTCAGCAGAGGAGCAGCCCCTGCAACGTCAGCCAAGTCAATGCAGTACAAAATCGTCAAACTCCAGTTTGCACGGTGCGTCGTCCCCATTGGTAGATTCATTGTTAAAATCACTCGCCAAAGATCAGCAACCTTTGGAAGCTAGAAATCAAACGGCAATCGCCAGCACCGAGAAAGAATCCGAGCCTATGAAAACAAGTCTGACCATCGAGACCATAGTTAATCCGGTGCAACTGGTACCGAACAATCAAGTAGGCGGTACCTCGTCACTGCCACCTCGTACTCCTATACCGCCGGAATCATTAAAATGCAACATACTGAAAGCGAAATCTCTGGAACAAGGGAAAAATTCGAATCTAGTTTCAATCACTTCCACGGATGTACCTGCAGCTGTTTCGAAGAATAGTCAGCACTCCGAGGCAGCGACGATTGTATCCGTGGTAAGCGAATACTGTTATCATCGCCGATCGTTCCATCAAATATCGAAACAATTGTCCAGATTATCGTACACCGTAGAAAATCGCTCATTTATCTAGAACGTTATTTAAGAAAATATATTCTTTCACGTAGAGTACTAATTGCAGTTGTTCGTTCGAAGCCTGTTTGATATTATTGTCCGTGTTACACGTTCGTTAGGTATACTTTGTGCCGTTACACGCATATACGTATCTTGAAAGAATACACTTGTACCAATGTTCTGTGCTTTTAGGCTTTAGTTTGTGACTTGTTTGCTTTTTTGCATTACTATCTAGGGCGGAGACAAGCTAACACTTTCCGTGAGCGGATCGACAGCAGTGAATCCATCTCTGGACGACAATGTTACTGTAACACACTTCTCTTTAGACAGTTGGGGTCAGATCGAGCAAAAGACCACCCAACTAAACCCCAAGGTCTCGAATCAATCCCAGAACCCGTTCAATCCATTCACCAGCAACAATAACACTGATGTTGTTACCAATGTTTCTGAAAGTGCTGAAGAGGAGGCGAAGCCCGAAGAGGAAAAGAAAGCGAACACGAACCCGTTCATAGACTCGAATCCATTCTTGGGTTTGCTGAACCCGTTTAAAGAGGTGCAACCTACGGTCGAGAAAAAAGTTGAGCCTGAAGTCGAGAAAAATGGAGCAAGAGTCGTGAAGACCGAAGAGATCCAAACGACGACCACAACTCTCACGCATAAGGTGTGGCTTATTCTAAATGCTTGCGAGTTAGATGTAATTCGATTTCTCCGTAATTGTAATCGTCCAATTTGAAACAATGCTGTCTTTTATGCGAACTCTGCCCTTGTAAATGTACGCATACTTTTTCACACGTTGACCGCCTCGTGTTTATTAATTCTTTGTCCGAGTTCGACATTTACATTTTTCACGTCTTTAACGATGTCTAACGACCATTCTTGTGTTGTAGGATGATAATTCCGCGGTCTCTGACATCAGCCCCTGGTTAGTGGCCGACCCATTGCAGACAACGGTAGCAGATCAGAGTCCCATTAAGCATACTATCATTACCAGGAAGACTGTAATTACAACGCAACTCTGAAGTATTATTTCTCTAATGGAAACGCGTGAGAAGTACTGAATCATCGAGGTATTTATTGAATCACGTCTTCCCTGGATTATATGCTTGTTTTCCTGAAGCGAGTACGACAATAGTATGACACTGCCTATTTAAAGACGTTAGAGTGATTACTTTGAAGTCTAAACGGGGACCAATCAAACGTTCATACACTTTGAAAACGACTAGTTTTTTACGCTTAATTTTGTGCAAAAATTTATTTGAAAATCTGATAGATATATATTTATCTATATATATATATATATATGTATATCGGAGATTTATATATTTTTAATTACTAGCAATTATTTTAAGAACTAATTAATTACTAGATGCTTGTCTAAACTACGAAGATTTCCTTTGTACATAATTTATATTGTTTAAGAAACGAAGTACTTAGTACCATAGTAGCAACACTTAAATGCAAGAACGGTTACTGTTCTTCGATGATTATATATTATTTTTTACTGCAAAACATTCTTCTTATCGAATTTTGCCATGCAAGTTGTTTGTAATCGTGTTCTGCATTCATTGTAGAGTAAGATGATTAATTGTTATACAGATTTAAGTGACCTTGCACTCTGTTAGCACGTATTAGATCATTATGCATACATTGCGGAATAATGTATGGTGCTTTTATTACGAAGTAGAGACATTTAATCCTGGGTACGCAAACTTTCGACATACCCTTTTATATGGAATGTATTTTTCCGCGTTTTCTAACTAACTTGTATGTTTTATATCGAATTGTATAAATTCTGCGCTTCGCTTGTAATTCCTGAATGAAGTTTGGGTACCCAAGTAGAGTAATAGATGTATTTCAATTCCTGTGAGATAGTATTTTATACTTGCCATAGTGCCTTTAATTGTAATGAGAAAAGAGAAAACTGTTGTACTCCAGTTTTACATTCGTGTTTTATACCAACGTCATTCGTTATCTATTATCACCGTTCGTGTATGACGCAGCTAGGGTCGAGAATGACACAGAGTTTTGTGGATGAAGATTTTCGGATATTTGCGTTGGATAGAAAACAAAGGCCGGGAAACTGTCCAATTTCAGATATGGAACGACGTTGGTATACAATATTCATTCCACTTGATTTACATTTGACTTGTAACAAAAACTCCATTTGTTAAAAGAGTTTTGAAGTGTGAACAGTGTGTACATTATTATCGGTCTAGTATGATTACTTCGTAAAAAATGATTATCTCTGTTAATCCTTTTTTGGGAAGTATTCAGATATATACGATTAGCGGCAAATCAAACTGATAATTTATATCGGTATTCCTATTATGCAATCTAGTGTATTGTACGATACAAATTTTATTGTTTATACGGTTACGGTATTTTGTAACTGATGTATCAGTATTTTGTAAAAAAAAGAAGAAGCGTAATACAATGAATTAAAAAAAATCTGCTTACCGCGTGGAAAATCAATGATCTGATCGAGTTTATTGTATTACGCGAATCGTCGTATATACAAAAACCCATCGGAAGTGTGCAGCTGGACAAATTTTTGTTAATTTCATGGAGAATCACGAGATTATGAATCATACAAAAATAAGACTCGTCCTTTTCGACGAATTACATAAAAGGCTGTTGAAGTACTTATTGTATTCCATTTTACGAGCATTTATGAAAGTAGAACGAGGCGCTATATTATGTTAATTTTATGTATTTAAATATATTGTATTTAATAGCAATAAGCCAAGTACATATGATACTATTATTTGAAGATCTAATATATCTATTACCTGTGTTTACAGTGCTATTATTAACCAATACCCTAATGTATTCCGTCCTAAAGTGTTATATACATATACTGTTATATACATTATGTATACTTTTTGCTTTGTAATAAAAAAGTATTATTAAAACGTTGCGTTTGTAGATGTTTGAAAGATGTTCCTATTATACATTGTATAAATTAGGCGTAGACGTGTTTAACATTCTGACTGCCGTGACAAACTATAATTCTAATATGAAACAGTTAGATATCGAAGACGATTCTTGTGAAAAAAATTGAATTAGTCTACACGAAATACTACAAGATTTTAAAAAACTGGTAAAACTTCTTTAGTATACAAGTTCGTTTTTGTTTCTCTTTTTTAGAAGACTACCGAAATTGTGCAAATTTTTATAGTTATTGATATGGCAGTCAACGTATTAAAGCATCCTCCAATACATAAGTACACAAACAACTTTAATATGAACTCATACATTTAATTTTGTAGTGATATACTTATCCAAATCTCTCACGAAATTAATGAATAATGACAGTACATAACCGCTCGATAACTACCTGCTGCAGTATAAAATGGACCCCTAAGTTCGATCACTTCGATCTCCGTTATTGTTGAAGATATGAAAAGAGTTTATTAACAGAAAGTTATCGTGTCATTTTATTTTACAGGTGGTAATAATAAAAGTAGTAGGTCTGGTGGAATTTTACCTTACCAGTGCAGACATGAATCGAAACGAAATTATTCATTGACTTTTATACATGAAAAATATGATTCCACTTATTTCTCACGATATCCAACACTTTCACTAATTACGAAACGGTGTGTTAAAATATTTCAAGATTTATTCATCTGTGTCAAGATACACTGTCAACCGCATTTACAAACTGTCCAACTTCACAATGTGCAAATCTTACTAATAAATAAAAAGAACTATTCTCTGCCCTTCATCAGTCTCTTTGGAGATGGATGAAACGTTTTAGCGTACTACAAATTTTGATTGACAAAAAAAAACGAAAAATACTTCCTCCCGATAAAATATTATCGATTGTGTTTGGACACTCAGTTTCTCAGTTTGGACACTCTATGATCGGCTGATAATAGATGAGAAATAAACTCGTGGTTGCTTAAGTACATCGGAACTGCTTACAGTTAATGTCATCGCCCTTAATATCTTCGGTTGCTGTTATTGCCAAAGAGATAGGGCGAAATAATAATCATTACGTCTCACAGAAGTTTGCAAATAATATTAACCGAATAAGATGCACGCAGAACTGTAGGATTCTCCAATAGAGGCCTAACAATTCTAAGGTCACTTCGAATTGTTAACATTGACCCCCAGAGACTCTCGTCTCACTATGTATATCTACAGTCGTACACAAAACTAAGGCCTTATATATAAAAAGAAAAAGAACACAACTCAGTATCTCAACATATTGACTCTCATCACCTGCTATACTAAAGCACACTGTCTTCCATCCGAAATCTATAACTTGAACAAAATCTCCTCCACCTCTGCTTCTCCCCAAACGCGCATCGTTAAATGCGTTAAACAATGATCAAGGAATGTCACGACCCTAAAAAATAAATCTTACGTCACGCTCATGCTCTCTTCCTCGTGTCCTCTATTTCTAGTTCCTGTGTTTTTCTAACGCGTGAACACGTTTGAGCCGTTCTCTCTCTAAAGGGAAAAGAGGCTGACCTGATCTCCTAGTCACTATTTACAAAGCACAGTAAAATCGGTATTTTCATCCTACATCTGAAAAGTTATCACAAACCTCGAATACTTCTGATTTACTTATAATTACCGCCACGCATATACACATCGTACATTACACAGTTCAATCTAGGCTCCTAGATTTCGGTCAGTCACTTCTGACAGGGGACAATGTCCAAATGTGACATGTCGATTTCAATGAAAGTTTAGTACGATATAGTTCGTTGGAATATTTTTGGAGTCTCTAGGAAACTGAAGGGTGTAGGACAATAAAGTGTTTCGTCACCAAGCTACATCGTACGACAATTTCATTAAAATCAGCGTCCACATTTGGATAGTGTCCCTTGCGAGTCAAAAATTCTGATAGATTTGTATCAGAAATGTTCGTTCGAAGTTAGAGGTCTCAAGGGAGCGTTAAGAGGGTAGAATAATCTCGTTTCCAGGATTGCAAGGGTGCGGAATGCCCCTTCTTATTTCTCGATAATGCCTGCGATGGTTTTTTTTTAGTAGTCAAAAGCGCTAGATAAAGGATCAATCTAGGCTGCAATCGCCCTCAGAAGTCTTATTTTTACGTTTACAAAGTACTTTGGAGGACGATTGCAGCCTAGATCGATCTATTATCTAGCGGTTTTGAATACTGGAAAACCCTATCTCTGCATTATCGAGAAATGAGAAGACGCATCCCACACCCTTACAACCCTAGAAACGAATCTCCCCCTTTAAAATTCGTACAGTGTTGCTGCGTGTCACGAAAGAGACCCGCTAACGGTTTAGCAAGGAAAGGAGGTATCAGACAGGTGTCTCAGGGTTGTCCCACTCCTCAGCATCTTGTCTAGAGACGAACCGCACGTGCGGGGACTCGCGCACCATTAAGCTCACTGTATCAGAATAATCAATGTCTATAGACCGTTCTCCATCGCGAGGTAGACTCTTATTGGAAGATACCGAGCTGCTGTTCTCCTCGCTGTAATCGTGTTTGAATACGCTGTCTGATTGTGAGTGCGTTGGCGTCGACATTTCGGAAACCAACGGTGTGGACTCGTCTTCGCTCTCTCCTGGGGCTGGTGAAGTAGGCAAGGTCCCCATGAGACGGTCCTTTAGCTTACTGAGCTTCTCCAAGCTGGAATTTGGAACTGGGACCGAAATCACGATCTCCTCGTTCAGCGTGGACGTAGAACGTCGTTTCTTGATGGGGGTAGAGATTGTCGGCTTCAATGGTATGTTGTTCGCCACGTAATTCTCGTCTGTCGACTTGGATCTGAATGCTGGCCTTGGGGACGGAGGAGGAGAGACGAACAAAGAGGATGGTCTGCTACCGGCAGCGTTCCCTCCATCTCTTCTCGTGTCCCTACGACCAAACGAACATGTCGACCTTGTGCTGTGCTGGGAAGCGATGCTGCGCTGCGAGTTTGTTCGCTGAAGCTGAACCGTTGACTCCAGAGAGCTGTCATCGGATGTTTCCGGTTCATCGTTGACTGGTACCCAATGAAGGAGTGGGCTTGACTGCAGGATCACGTAATCCGTGTCCTGGGACGCAGCCGAGGTGGAACCTAAAACAAGAGCCACTACGCGTTTTTATTTGTTCAAGGACGAATTCGGTTGGTCACGTGAGCACAGTACGCTAACGTGCGGATGATTAAAACGGAAGAAACGAGATAACGTTGATTGCGCGAAGATTTCAGAATGAAATACGACCGGGTCGCGTCGGTGTTTACACTGCACGGATTCAGTGCGAAGATTATGGTAAATGAGATCATGCTCGGTAAGCTTATATAGATCTAGACTGTGAGAAAGATAATGTCGCCTTGAATTTCCAACAAAGTTTTATTGCCATTCGCATTGTATAATATTATAATGGTCGGACAGTCTACAGTAAGTCGTACACACAGTACAAAAGAATACATCGACAGAGATGAAAATATAACTAGCTCTCTCTCTCTTCTTTCTTTGTTTGTTTCTCTTTGCTTTGCTTTGGTATATATAAAACTCCTTCGCGAGGAAGCCTTATCTTTCTAAGAATACAAGATCTATCTAGCGCGACGCCCGGAAAAAGGAAACGTACCTCGGCTACACCCGACGATAGTAACAATTATCACAGTCTGTTTTTTTTTACAAATGTTGTTACAGAGTAACGGGTTTATCGGAAGCTACGTCGTGTACAACAGCGTTCTTTTGCAGTATCATACATCGGCAACGAGAGTAATAATGCACTAACAATAGATTGAAGAGACGAGGTCGAAACGTCGAGCACGTTCCGCAAGCATTGCCACAGTAGTACACTAAACTATTCGCATGATGCATTTATTATACACCTACGGTAAGCGCATACATTCAAATCAGTATTGTCGAACGATGTATTTTGTTTTTATTTAACAGGTGACACATTCACTTTTTGTATCCTTCGTCTATTACAAGGATCCAGTCTCGCACGACACATTGGCACATTTTTTTTTCGAGTATCTATAGTTTCTATATGGCTTCTTTCTCTCAAATGTTTGTACGTACGTACAAAAAAAAAAGTCGAGATTTTTATTCGAGTACACCTAACGCATCGGTAATACTGTTAAACGTTTAACCAACGGGTAAATTGACGAGAGACCTCCCCGGTGAATTTGCGACTGCTCTCTTAGCAGTAGCATAACACCATCTTCGAATGCAACGATGGAGCCTTTATTGATGATATGTTATTGAATCATAGCTGCCCTCGATTCGAATCGTTAAAGGTTTGTACTGTACTCGTATACGATGTCACAGTTTTGATCTTGCTGCGGTGGTTCTTGAACTATAACCAAAGGCAGTGAAAGTACTACGGAAGGAGGCTCACCTGGGAGCGAGTCTGATGGTACCACTGCAGTAGATGGTACGTCTAGAACATCCTCGCAAGCTTCTTCGTTTAATGTTTGCAGTGCTCCGCAAATCATTTGTTCTTCCAATGTCACCTGAAAAAACGAGGTCTTTGTTTGAATTCGCTGTACTCGACGTTCGTAAAACGATATTCATATGCGAACGTTATCGGTTTATTCCTTTCGTTATGAGGCCATTGAACATAATTCTGCTTACCTGGTACTAAAACGGAGCACAATTGTAGCGTGAATCACACTTCGTGTTAATTAATTAGTTATAAGACAAGAATTACGTGATACATTGTTTCGGTTCTACATTTTGAGAAAAAGCTTACTTGTTTCTCCATGATGGATTGCTTGGTCTGGTCTCTCCTAGAAGGACCATCGGTCCTCGAGGTGCCCTTCTCTTTTTCGACGAGAGTCGGCACGCGTATCGTTGTGCTTTGCAGATTGTGATCTACAATGATGCAATGATAAGAATGATAAAATATCGTTTACCATCGTGTACCGTAATACAGGACAGAGCGATAACGAGAAATTTACTCCTACCTTTCCGCTGAATTTGTTCTGATCCTACAGTGAATCGTACACTGCGAGGACCTTCCTCGTGTGTGCTGAACGATGACAACTCCACCTCCCTAAGTGACGCGATCACCATGCGGAACAGTTCCCAATCCCCGAAAGCCATTTTAAGTACCTGAAGGAGAATAAGGTTCAAGTATCTATGAACAGAACGTTTATCATCGGGGTCCACTTAGAAAGTAGATGAAACTAGCCTTCTTCAACTCTTGTAAGTCGCAGTGCAGCAGAACCCTGCCATTAATGTTATTCTCCTTAATAACATTTTTGTACTGTGGTGCTTGATTGGGATTCAGACTCTCTATTCTGTCGACAAGGTCGCAAACGCCGCTGACAGCTAGAGACGACAGCCTCATTTCCAAAATCTCGGACTACAAAAGAAAAAAGGATTTATCAGTTCTGTTGATGGACAAAATAGAATAGAGAACATTGGATGTACACTCTACCGGTAGAGTCGTAATAGCAGAAAGTGGTTTAATCGCAGGTTCCATCGGTGGCAGCTGTATCCACGGTGGTGGAGGCTGCCAATCGTACGACGGCTGCATGCACCAAGATGGAGGTGTCTGTGGAACTGGTCCAGGACCTTGTAGACTCGGTGTCCTAGCTAGCTTCATAGCTCTGTTCGTTGTCCCAGTTCTATTCACGTTCCACGGTTCTTGAGCACCACCGTGCATGGTCCAAGGAGTGTATTGTTTGTACGGTCCGAGCCCTGCATCCTCTTCGATGCTCTGTTGCTCCTCCTTGATCTTCTTTTTAATGTAAGGGTCGAGATTGATTGTAAATGGCAAGAATATCTTCATGTCGCTGACTAGCAAACTAGACCGATGGAAAGTTAGGAAAATGTCCAATTTTCGCTCGTCCCTGTCCATCTCTAGAAGGGGCTGGACCTCTTTAAGTACTGGTATTTGCGGTCGTATCCTAGTAATTTGGAAGGGAGAATAAGTAACAGCTGACTATGGCACATCTTCGTTTCTACAAGAGAAACATACTTATCGTAAAGACTCTTTAACGACATGGCATCGTCCAAGTTGTCCTCGTACATGTCGTAATGGAGGATCAACCAAGACGTTCTGAACGGCCATTGCTCCGTGATGTTGATCCAACTGGCTAGGTGATACCAGTTGAAATCGATTTGGAATGCTTTCAACAATCTCCCTAACATGAACAAACAATCCGGTCAATGTACAAATAGGTTTTATATAAATACTCGGTATAATTGTACGCTGATGATAAACCGAAGAAATTTGACCTCTCAGAAAGATTCTCTAAAACGTATTCTATTTCAAACAATAAAGTTTGTTATTCTTCTAAGGTTCAAGTTTTCCGTTTCCATCAGTGCCAAGCTATTCACTCGGGTATTACCAGTGACATAAACGACGTTCATTAATCTTCTCATGCTACGAGGATTCACGTCGCTAAAGTAATCGTCGGTGAGAAGCATTTTATTAAGATCCTGTGCGCCACCCAATCGATTCAAATTGCTACCGATACTGCTGGCGATCGACTCGCTCAATCGCAATTTCCTACTGCCTTTTCTGCTTTGCGGTTTTAGCTTCTCGTTGCTATTCATTATACCAGACTCTGTGCTGAGCCTTCTATTCGACATAGAATGATGCATTGTACTAGTGGCGGTATAGTTCACGCTCTCCTCGGCTTCCGTCCACGTGGTTTTTCTACTGTGCTGGGCAGTTTGTTGAGCAATTTTTACCTTCCTTAAACCACTATTTTGCAGATAAAATGGAAGATGCACCATATTGCGTAGGTAGTCGTGACCTCCGATATTCGACTCCGTAAATAATCTTCTACTATTGACTTCCACTGCCTGCGGAGCGTTATTTATTAGATTGAATCACGGTCCGTTTGTAATTATTGGACCGCGGAATTAATGCAATTTTTATATTAATTAAAATTCCGTGGTCCAATAATTATCAACTGTTTCCGAGGAGCGTACGAGGTTTAATAGAAGCTGAAAGATACGATACCTTGGCAATAATATGGGGATCGATAGCTAATATAACAACAAACGGGTAACCATTATCACTGAATAGTGCCTGTATAGCATCCAAAACTAACAACACCTTATCCTGTTCGCAACTGTCCAAACCGTCCACGATTATTACTAATCTACTCTGCTGAGCCATGAAGCTATCCAGACATTTCACCTATTTTTATCGAGAAATCTTGTTATTCGATAGAAACAATGTATATGATTAAAATTGCGTATTATAATAAAATAGCATCCCGTACCATTTCCGTCATTAAACTAACTTCGCTCCTCAAGGTTTGTATAAAGCCTTCGCTTTTCAAAGTCTCCAACTTGGATATACTACGTTGAAGGTGCCGTCTTTGGGAGAAAACTAGTGCTTGCAATGTTCGATTCCATGTGTACAAGTTTGCTATTATACTGACAGCTAGTATTAAGGCAACTGTTATCATGATAATGTGTGCCGTGACCTTCTCTATCGTTTCTCTGCAAATAATATAACAACAATTTCGTCTCGATCTTTTTCGTGGAGCATTTCAGGGGATATACTCACTCGTCAGCAGAGAGGTCAATGAGGTAGACGGTGAGCACAGAGATACCAACAAGTAGACTGCAAAAGCAGAACTCGAATATAACAATGTAAGGTAGACAACAAAGGTGTCTCCACTTCCATGTGGTGGTCGACTTATCGGGTTTTGGTCGGAACGCTCTGTACAATCTCGTGGGTAGCGAACCGAAGTCATTCTCAATCGAATCGTACAGAGAGCCAACCATTTGTACCACAGCGTTCTCGCCAGCAGCTGTTGTGCCCACTCGAGTCTGATCGGTGAAATAAAATTTGATTGGCTGGGCAGTAACGCCGTCGTGAACTTGACCACCAGGAGGATGACAGAAAATCACTTGCAGCAACAATTTCAACGAGTTCAACTTTGTGGTGAGAGCTACCGTGAAATTGTACGGCCAGTACCAATCGTATCTAAAATATTAGGATATTATCAAAAAGTATAAAGAAGAATCAGACAATTACGACATTGTCTATCTTGGAATCGTCTCTCACCTCTTGTTAGCATACCAGATGAGTATCAAAAATGCGTACGTAATGACGATTAGACTTATACCACAGGCAAGACCAGCGATCCATGATTGTAGGGCAAGACCTATAGTGATGCCCACTAATAAAGACGCGTGAGTTACCACCACAAAAAGCAAGAAGGAAAACTGGAACACGGGGTCTATCCATTGTCGAGCAAAATTCTTCATTTCCTCTGAAACCATCAATCATGTTAACACTGTGAGCGTTAATACTATTTAATAAAAAATTCGCAAATGGTACCTCTCAACTTATTCAATAAAAACGACTTCCCAGAACCCCATTTCGCATAAAGGCCAACGGTTATGGGAGTTGAAAGAGACGGTTCACTGAGAATGTCAGCCAACGCGCTGCTGTACAGATCATAGCCAAGCATATTTTCATTGTCCTCATTAGTATTCAGACGTCCTGTAAAAGTGGACATTAATCCGTAGTCCAATTACGATGTTATGGTATTCGGAGATGAATGGATAGCTTACGTGCGCCAAATATTTGTCCCAGAATCGTTTTGGGGTGATTAATGTCAATGTTGTACGGCGTCTCCCCTTGTCTGTTCGGACGGTACAGTAGCTGACTATTTTTCGGATTTCTCAGTAATATCTCGACGATAGCTTTCGATCTGGCTCGCATGGCTATATGAAGCACAGTGTCGCCTTTCTTATCGGTAGCTGAAACCTTGGCTTTCTTGTCCAGCAGTAATTGCACGATTTCAGCGTTCCGCGATCTAACTGCCCGCAGTAATGGCGTGTCACCGTCTTTCGTCGCGATCTCCAAGTCTGGGTTAGCGTTTAGTAACAATTTTAATATCGGTATATTGCCTTTTTCTACTGCTATGTAAGTGGCGGTTTTCTTATCCTAGAATGATGTCAATAAAATTCTCTCGGTTAGCTGGACCCTCGATTATTTCGTCTGTTCGACTGTTATTTAGGCATAATCCAAGCATCAAATCAACCAATAAAAAAAAAAGAAGAAAAAATATTGAAGAAAGAAAACTACACGAATAAAGAGACTCTCATCAAGCAGACTGACCGGAGATACAGGGTGATTCTAAAGCGTGTACAAAATTTGCAAAAAACATTCTCTACGTTTGAATAAATCAACAAAATGGATCTAACATAGTTCATAGATGTTAAAATTGATCCGCTGCGTGAAAGTGAAGGAAGAATCACCGTGTACAATTTTCTCGTCCAAAAACGTGGACCAACATTTTAGGATCTAATATCCGGTTTTTAGGTATCCAATTTCATCATTGTATTTAAAAGCCAATTGGTCAAGGTATTAATCGGATATCCTGTCTTCTGTCTGGGATGATAGATTTTGACAGCAATTCGGTCACCTTTCCAGCGATGTCCACGTCCGCGTACTTCTTTAAAAGAGATTCAACCACTCCTCTGTGACCGCCTTTCACAGCGTGAATCAAATTCGTGTCTCCGGCTCTGTCCTGGATATTCACATAAGCACCGGCGTTCAAGAGCGCATTCGATATCTCATGGTGTCCCTCTCGGCAAGCTATGGCTAGGGCAGTGCAACCGTCCTTGTCCAAGGCGTTCACGTTAGGCTTGTGCTCTAAAAGGAGCAGCACCACGTCTACGTGGTTACCAAGGGTTGCTACGAGAAGAGCCGTCCACGAATACTGCAAAAGAAAATGGAACGATCACAATTCGCTATGTTGTAAATGATTTTTCTAGAAAGTAGCTGTTGTGCAAATTAGTTTCTAGAGTCTCACCATGCCAGCAGTATCAACGTTAGCACCACCTTTCAACAGAGTATCTACAATTTCTACATTTCCTTTACGTGACGCCCAGACCAACGCAGTAGTACCATACTGAAAATAAAAAGGACTGCTCAGAAAACATTTAATGTAGTTCATTAACTAGCACATATATTGTACAATAGAAATACCATAGGTCATCAGTGAGCCATACAGTAAGAATCATGTTGATCAAGCGTACAGTTAGTCTACAAGTATATGTTTCAGGATTATATTTAAATACCATGGGTCACCCAGTAATGTGACTCATGCCTCAAGGAACTCATTCGGAAGTGTATTATTCTGTACAGAATGAGTGCATCTCGGAGTACTCAATCTCTCTTATGAACGGTGTATGGCTTGTGTGCGCCTGGTCAACGGTGGATTACCTTATCGCCAACATTAACTTTAGCACCGTGAGCGATGAGATCTTTAACAATGTCAGGGTAACCCCTGCCTGCAGCCCACAACAACGATGATATATGAAAATTTCCGTGCGCATTGACGTCAGCTCCTCGCCCTAGCAGCATCGTCACCGTCGGCGATCTACCTTTGTACGTCGCCCACATGAGCGCCGTCCACCCTCCCTGAAAATAGAATATATCTCTATTGGTGTCTATTTCCGGTATTCTCGCGCGACTTCCGACTGCTTCGTAAATACCACTCTCTTGAATTGAAAAGGCAAACGGTGCCGCAGAAAACATTGCACGGGATTAAAGGCCGGCGTACATCCTCATAGTCAACCGAGGTCAAGTCCTCAGAAATTTTAGCTTCAACGATTTTTATTGGAAAGATTACTATTACGCTTCTGTTAAGATTAAACCTACTTTTTTTTCTTTTTTTTATTCCTCCGATGTTGGTCGGAGAGAGTAGTGTGGGGCTTAGCTCCCCCCTAAGATGGAATTTGAGGGGATTATATGGCTTTACGCATCCGCCATACCCAGTGGCGCGTTACCCTATGGGCAACTTGAACAAATGCCCGGGACCCCAAGCAAAAGGGGACCCCGAACACAAACCAAGATCCAATATCGAAATTCTACGTTTTTCCTATGGTGCCCCGAAATTCTACTTTGCCCAAGGCTCCAACGAGTTATAACGCACTAATGGCCATACCCACTAAAACCCCACTGCCAGGGCCTAAAGGACTTTCTTCACATCCTAAAGTACAGATATTATTCACCTCCACCGGCCCTAACCTCTTGGTTAATCTAACACTAAACTTACTACCACCGGTCAAACGATCGGTTCCAGAATTTTGATTTCACAATTATTAAAATTATAAAGATACTTTCGCGGTAAATGATTAAACTAATCGCAGATATAATATGAACCGCATAAAATTCAAAGAAATTTAATCTTATTATTTTTATAAGGCAGCATGTACCAGCTACTGGTACAGCTCGGTAAGTTTAGTGTAAACCCGGATACGTTCCTCAAAAATAGCTGCATAAAACAGACTAGGATAACAATTCACCCATTTTTATTTTACACGTTAAATCAAGACATTATAGCGTCACAGTTTGAAGAAATACAAAGGATGAATAATCTTACAGTATGCGAAAATTTTGAATTGGTGAATTTTCATCCTGAGGAATGTATGAAGGTTAAGCTTTACGAATGGAAGCTTGTCACTGTACTTTCTCAGATTAAAATCGAGATTGGAGGATCGCGAATAGAAATTGGAATTGAGAAATTGACAACGAGCAGATATACCATGTCTCTGTGTTCCAGATCGGCGCCATGCTCAAGCAGCTCAAGGCAGACATCGGTGTGACCTTCTTTAGCGGCGCAGAGCAACGCTGTCCAATTATCCTAAAAATCAATTCCGTTATATAACGACAATCCGACAGTGTTGATTCAAGATCTAACGTGATACCGACCCCATCTTCGGCGTTGACGTCTGCACCATGATTGACGAGCTCCCGCACAAAGTGTATCTTCCCCTTTGACGCTGCGAGGATGAGGGCTGTGCTACCATTCTGTTGGGAGAACAATCATGTTCAAACATCTAAAGTCTGCTAATGATACGAATCAGAATTTGGTTTAATGATTTTGGTACCTCGTCTCGGTCGTCGACCTGCACTCGTTTGTTCTCGAGGAAGTTCTGTAGCCCAGCGAGGTTATCATCTGTGATATAGCTGGCGAGAGATCGGTAGCAGAGCGATACCATCGAGTCAGTCCGGTGCAAGGTCTGCGAAAAAAGAATAGAAACATTCAGGTTTAGAGTAGATCCCTCACTGATCCTACTCCCGCTCAGACCGATCAAAAACTGCGGAAGCTAGTTAATCGCCGAGCTGGTAGATGCGTAGCTTGCAGAAACGTAGCTCAACTCGCTTGTCCTTGGCATTATCTTCGAACATAGTTTGCGAACGCGCGATAACGAAATTGTTCCTCGTCGTAAATTCGTGAGACGAGTTAACGGGATTTTCCGACCTCGTATCTTGCAAAAAAATAAGTATTCAAAGTGACGTCATTTTGTTCAGATATATTTGATTTCTTTGGATTCTTGCCAAGAGTTCTATCAAACGAGATCTATAAACAAGATCCCCTTAACTTGGCGTCGCAATTTTCAAAACTAATTCCAGCCGCCTGGAAACTACTTCGAATGACTAATTGGCTTGTCGCGAGTTTGCTAAACTGAGAGGTTCCAGTTAGAACTTCAACAGCCAGCAGAGAAAATTAGAAATTAATATCGAGGAAGGGCAGAGCGTAATTCCATGTTAATTATTGGAATAACAACGCTGAATTGCAGTTTATTAGGAACATGGAGAAGCGAACGGTTTTATACGAAAGGTTGAGATTGCTCCTCAAGGCGCCTCTACCTCATCGTCTGACATTTCAATCTTATCGTGGATTTCTCGTTTTATGAGCAGGGTATACTGCAACGAACAATCAAGGCGAAAATCGAGTCCTTTTGTGGACTGTATTAATGACAATTAGATTTCAGTTTAGCCCAGGCCTTCTAAGTGCACGTGCACGTCAGTGAGCGGATCAAAGATCCGCCATTTTTTGGAAAACACGGTGAAAATTCAAGTTCGATTTTTTCTCCAAAACGAAAATTTCTTGACTCGACATTTTTAATTTTTTTTTGTAGAAATTAGAATTGTTTTTTGACTCGAGTTTTCCAGACACCCGGTGCATTGAAAAAATTTCGTGGCTGTCCACGAAGAACGTTTTAATCTCCGCGTTGACTATGTAAATATCCCCGACGGTGTGTAATAACGGACGTTCAGATTTAATGGAGCACAATAGAATGTAGGACGGCGATAAGGTACTAATCAGAGCCAAGAAAGCATCGAGTGAAAGGTAAATATCGACTGTAGGGAATCGAGAAATCCCCGACGAAACCTGTACAGAGGTTTGCAGTACGAACTTTTAACATTCGTGTCACAGGACGTTCGCGAACAGCTCTCCACATATAATATTTATCCTGGCGAATGTTGAACGCGAGAAATAATGAATCGTAGCAATCCGAAGATACTTGTGAAAGAGAACAACTCGAACTTTTTGAAACTTCTGCCAACACGTTCGGGACATTCTTTCTGATTCAAACGAAACCACGCACGATAAGTTCGGACTCGTTTTAATCAGAAAAATTTCAAAAATGTATTGACAACTGTTTCGTCGAGGAATAATGAAAAACAAAAATTGTTCTTCATTTTATTGAAAAATAAAAATCACGGAGCCGATTTTCCATGCATAAGCGAGTAAAAGTAATGTTATTGACGAGACACTCGCATAAGCGTTCCAGAGATAGTGTTTCTACTTACTGTCCAGGAAGAAATGACCAAGATCTTTTAATGTTTCTCAACGAATATTCAAAGAGATGCCCGGGGAATTATCGAAGACGCGTGCAGAACGGCAAGAAACAGTACATTATGATCTACACACGCCGATCTACATACTGTGATCAATTTCTTCGGTTAAGAATTATTTTTAGCAATATACACAATAACCTTGCTGGGAGCTGATAATAATTTTTATTTGGAGAAAGAATCGAAAAGTCGATATTTGATTGGTCATTCAAGAGGAAGATAATTGATATCGAGGTGACTTAACATCGCTTTTAGGCTTAGCTATTGCAGTCTGTCTGTGAGATAAGGACAAATTTTCTAAAATGTTTAAACAACGCAGAAAGTCGCTTTCTCCGAAATCTTGGCTCCTTTTCATCGAATTCTTCAGCTTCCGATTTATTGGGTCTATAACTTAAAAACCGGAATTTGACATTAGATGCCAACACTTGTGTATGCGCTATAGCAAATCATTGACATACACGTAATTTTGAAGCTCTATTCATAACCTGCAAAATCAGTCAACAGTGTTTGATTTGCTTGTGCGCATTGTTTTCAATCATGGAAAATTTTGAAAATTGGCGAAAGAAACAGCATTCGCGGGAACTTTTGCTGAATCACTTTTTTGCAAAGAAAACTGCAGTCGAAAGTCATCGTTTGCTCGTGGAATTGTATGGTGAACATGCTCTTGCGAAAACACGGTGTTTCAAGTGGTTTCAACGCTTTAAAAGTGGCGATTTTGACACCAAAGACAAAGAGCGGCCTTGACAGTCGAAAAAGTTTGAAGATGAAGAATTGGAAGCGTTACTCGATCAAAACTCGTGTCAAACACAAGAAGAGCTTGCGGATTCAATCACCGAAAACAACTGATTCAATTAAAGAGAGCATTGAAGGAAAAACGGCCAGAATGGGAGATCAGACACGAGACATTGATTTTCCAACACGACAATGCTCGGCCACATGTTGCTAAACCCGTTAAAAATTATTTGGAAAATAGCGGATGGGAAGTTCTGCCTCACCCACTATATAGCCCAGACTTGGTGTCTTCTGACTACCATTTGTTTCGGTCGATGCAGAATGCAGTTTCCGGAAAACACTTCACTTCAGTCCAAGGCATCAAAAATTGGCTCGATTCGTTCTTTGATTCAAAAGAGACCGGTTTTTTGGGATGGCATCCACAAATTGCCAGAAAGATGGGGAAATGTTGTAACTTCCGATGGACAATACTTTGAATAACAGAATTATACAAAATTTTCTTTAATAAATGTTCAAATTTCCTAAAATAATTCCGGTTTTTAAGTTATAGACCCAATAAACAAAATGCTTCTGGTGAGAATACACCAAAGAAAGATGGCCTTCCGGTTGCACGCGTACCGAGCAATGAATAGATCGAAGAGGATTGGATCAATAGAGATCTCACGATCGAACAAAGCATGTAGTTGTTCATTGAAAGCCACGTCGGATAATTAATGAATATTGACCGTGACATTGCCTATACATAACCACGGTTCACGTCTGACGGTATGGGCAAACCGAATGACGCCTGCGAAACACGTTCGCTGCAATCATGTGCTCGTGTTGACTAGTTGAGCCTCATTTCCATCGAAACCCCTGCCGTAAATCTCTATGAAAATAGTCCGTGGAATGTGTGTCCGACCCGGTTGAGAGAGCTCGTGGTCTCTTTTGCCAAATCCGACGCGCAAAAATCTGTTCGCAAAATGAAATTGAAATTCTCAGGTCGCAGTTCGATGTCACGTGCGAAGTTGCACGATATCGAAAATATCTTTATTGGACCCTAGATAACCATATCGCGTTGACGCTTTCCGCATTCCGCATTAGTCATCGACGAAACTGTACGTTTGTTCTTGTTTGCCTAACTTTACGCAGCGTTACTGGGCTGGGTATGTTTATTAAATATAAACGCAAAGTAAATAATCGTCTTTCGTATCGAAGTGAATAGTCTCCTTCTCGTTTCTTTTTTAACATTCTTTTTTACGCAAGCAAATCTTAATATTAAAATGTTTGAACAACAACGGTAATTTGTTGCTCAGTTCTCTAAAAACACTATCAACTAATTCCGCAAAAGCAAAACAAAAGGCATTCAAAAATTGCATAAAAATCGTCACAAAACTCGGTTACCTTCAAAAGCATCACAACTGTTCTGCAAAAAGACAGACGTATTAAAAACACAAGGTTCGTTCGCGCGAATAATTAATGTAACGTTTGGGAGTCTCGTCGATTAGTTTTCTCGCAGATCTTACATATTACTCGGAGTTAAATTAACGATAACGAGCACGCAAATATCTCCGGATTAGCGACAGAAAAGTCTTCGCGAATTCTCGAGAATTGACGAAGACCAAGAAATTCACAAATTTCGTTCAAACTCTACTTCTCTATAGCAATCGGGCACACGCTGATCGATAAACCTCGGATGTATGTGCATTCGTGACACTCTTCGACAAATGAACTGGAATAAACGTGAGGTTTGTTTCTCGATCGGAAAGTGAATATGAATTTATGATTTCGGCGCAAGGTTCGATCAGTTTTACACAAACAGCAAATGTGCAATTATTTATAAATGTATCTTGACGTTTCGATCCCTATGTGGATCATTTTCATAAAGAACATATATTGCGTCTAAAAATATGTTCTTTATGAAAATGATCCACATAGGGATCGAAACGTCAAGATACATTTATAAATAATTGCATAAATTTCATACCCAACAAAATCCGTAATAAACGAAGAAAAATTACGTTCGCGTCTCAACAAATTATCTGAAAATTTTACACTAAAATTTAAACACAAACATCCGGAGCGTATCGACGTGTGCACCTCCCCGGATCAGCGAAAGTGGTTGGAAAGAAAAGGCTTACCGATCCATCCTCTTATTGCGGTTCCGCGGGTGTTAATAAAAGGAGAACTCGTTAAAAACACAGCGAGAGACTAATCAAACAAACTGAGCAACAACGAAAACAACAATATCAACGTCAGCCAGTCGGTTAATGAAAAGCCAGTAGATCTGGTCGACATCCACGCGGCGACTAACCGTCTGCGAGTGTCTGCGGATGCCGAAGTTGAACTTGCGCCCGGTCTCGCCATCGGCTTGTGCGGTGAACGTGATCGTGGGCACGTGAAAATGCGAGAAAACGTGGTGATGATGATGGTGGTGGTGATGAGATTGCGAATGTTGTCCGGGATCTTCTGGATCTTGCCAAGTGGCGGACGACTGGTGTTCCGGTATATGAAGCCGCAAGAATGGCAATTTCAATGTTAGACCGCTTGGCGCGCTTTTGCCGGAAGTCTCGGACGTGTTTGGTACCGGTCCCGCGCCGTTCTCCTCACCAGATGGTAGTAAACAGCCTGGGATACCTGGCCAAGCGCCTACGAGACTCGGCACCAGACTCGAGCAGATCGCAGCACTAGCAATGCTGGATCGCCTAATCGGATTCACGCTGGTTCCTGATAAAGAGTCGTGAGTGGGAGTCTTCGCCGAATCCCAGGAGTCCTGGCTTAACCCCACCACTGGCATGGTTAATCTTCTCATTGGTAACACTTGGCTGCTTTCTTCCGGTGTCTTTATGTCCGCTGAGTCTTGATTTTGTAAGGTAGGAGATCTTCGGACTGGTACAGGGCTAGGTTGAATAGGAGTGCTGGTTGCCACGAATTCTACCATTGGTATGCTCAATCTCCTCTTTGATGGCGTCTGGTTAGCCTCTTCCACTGTCTGTGTACCCTCAGAGTTTTGTCTTTTTAAGCTGGTGCCATCTAGGCTGAGTCGAGCCGCAGCTTCGGCTTTCAAACGTCTCCTGAATAGCAGGGGGTTAGCTTGACCAGTCACCCTGTCGAGCTCCACCATTGGCATGGTCAATCTCCTCTTTAATAATATTGGATCATCCTCGTCTACCGTCTTTGCATCGCCCGAGTCTTGTGTTTTCAAGGCGGAGTCTTCTAAACTCGATCGAACAGCGGCTTTAGCTTTGAGGTATCTTCTGAATAGCTGAGGGTCAGCCCTGCCGATAGCACTCCTCTCGTCAAATCCTACCATAGGCATGGTCAATCTCCTCTTTAATAGCACTTGATTGTCATCCGTATCATCCTCTGTATCACTCGAGTCCTGCCTTTTGAAACTAGAATCGTCCAGACTCGATCCACCCCCTGCCTCTGCTTTGAGACATCTTCGCATCAATAAGGGGCTTATTCGAGTAGCTACACTCTTCTGAGGAGCCAACAGAGGAGATTCCCTTTGGTTCGAAGAGGTTGAAGAACCTGAGGACTTGGGTTTATAAATTCGTTTCTGGACTTCGTTTATGTTCGTCAGAATGTACGGTACATTTTGAGCACCGTCTTCGCTGCTAGGTACTCTTTGCAACGATTCTGGAGAGTCGGTGAGCTTTCCTTTGAAGGATTCAGGCGAAGATGCACTTTTCTGAGACTCTCTTCTTTTGATAGGATTCCAGGATTTCCATCGGGGCTGCCCCTTCGGCGAAATACTTCCAGCAGCATCCGGACGTTCGGAAAATCCTGGAGACCTTGCAGAGTCTTTAGAAGATTTCGCTGAACCAGTACTTCTCTGAGAGTCCTTTCGTTTCATCGGATTCCAAGACTTCAAGATTAGCCTATCGATCACGGAATGCCTCCTAGAGCCTTTCTTGATAGCTTGGTAATCGTCGTCGGACGAATCCGAAGATCCTGAAGATTTGTATTTGAAGGATTTAGCTGAAACAGTACTTCTCCGAGAGTCCTGTCGTTGCATCGGGGTCCAAGACTTCGATAATAGCTGATCGATCACTGACTGCATTCCGGCACCTTTCTTGCTAGCTTGGTAACCATCTTCAGATTCTGAAGAGTCTGAAGACTCTATAGAGTACTTGACCTTAGGTAAGCGTCTCTCTGGTAGATTCGAGGATCTGAAGCTTGCTCGACGCTTTATTAGACTCTTCCTATCACCAATGCTGGCCACTTGTTCCACTGTTCTATTCTGTGGAAACCTCAGCTCCCAAGAATCCCGTGCTGCTTTTTGCTCCTCCCTCTTAATCCAGAACTTCAATGTCGTCTCGTCCTTTATTGGCACTCTGCCAGCGTAATCTTTGGAGCCAGCTACCTGTTCAGAACCCGACAAAGACACCACGTTGATAGCAGCCTGCCCATTTCTCGACTCGTCCGCGTTGATTGGGTATGAGCCGGGTATTTCTCGATCTCCGCACATCGCGATATTGGTAGAGAACCCAGCGGGATGATCGGAAGCCGAGGTTGGCTCGCGACTCTTCTGCGAATTAGCATTTTTGTACAAGGTTGCGTCGAGCGAGGATTTCCTTGAGGAAGAGAGATCGTGATTCTTCCGGTCCGCCATCGTCATCGACGCTGCACGGTCCATTATTCCAGCAATTGAAGCTCGATCCACAACTGGGACAGTGATATCAGCCAAAGATTCCCTCCCTTCAGCTTTAAGACTCGGTGTCGCCTCCTCTGACTCAGGTTTGAACCTTTCAAATTCCCTAATTCTGGGATCATCGTGCTCCTTGGATCCTTCAACACCCCTAGTCTCAGGATCTTCGAATCCATTAGGTCCTTCAGGTGCCCTAATCCCGGGATCCTGAAGTCCCCTAAATCCTTCAAACTTTTCATCTCCTTCCGACACAATTGATCCTTCATCGCCAAGTATCGTTTCATTTTCCAAAGTCTTCAAAGGACTCTGTGCCTGTTCTAGATTTCTGCTTAACTGTTCTACTTTTGAAGGATGATCACCTGGACCAGCAACCAGCGACGTCCTAGGCTCAGCTTCGATTGTGATCGATATTCTCCTACCTGCCAGAGCTCCAGGATCTTCAACTCTCTCCTCATCTTCTCGCGATACAACAGATCCTCCAGGTGCTCCATCATTGCGTATCGTTTCTATTTCCAAAATTTTCAAAGGACTCTGTGCCCGTTCATCTCCGACCACCTGTTCTACTGTTCCAGGATGATTTAGATCGTCTAGATCAGTAACTAACGACGTTCCAGGCTCAGCTTCGATACTAATCGATATCCTTCTGCCCGTCAAGGGCGGAGACGCTTCGACCAATTCTCTACTCTGCTGTTCGTCGTCGTTCTTAGCCTCTTCGTCTTCATCTTCCTCCTCGATGCTGATCCGAAAATTATGAGTCGTGATCTTGATCCGTTCGTCTTTGGCCTTCCGCATGGCATTCTTTCTTCGGCCAGGACGCGAGCTGGATAGAGAATGATCTCGACTAGGTACAAACGCGATGGATTATTTCTTGGATCGACGTCGATCGATGATCTAACGGATCAAAGAGATTATCGAACGCTGCTTCTGGTTCCTTCTGATGATCACAGTCACTCTTGGGATTACTAAAGGAAAATCGTCTTCTCGTGTCTGTTCCTCGGGGAATGTTGGAACGATTATCGGTGGGAGTTTCTGTGGGTCGTCGGCGACCCACTGTATCTTTTACCTATGACCAATAAACTTTTAGCACGATACACGTGGAGCTGTTGAGCAAACATCGACGCTACAGCTACTGCTAGTTCGCCTAATGCGAATTTAATTGTTATTGGTGAGAATGGTACATCGAGGTGTTCTATTGTTGGTACTCTTCGTCACTGAAGTGTTCAAGAATTGAATCAACATTTAAAAAATTTGTGTACTACCATCTCAATGTAACCATCCTCTGTGCTATGATTTTTTTTGTTGTTCTTTGTATATTACAGTTTGCACTATAGTCACAACCATGCAGGCGAAAAATCTTTTGGAACCTCTTATGTTTAGAGACTAATTTAAATGTACCAAAAGAACGCTATTACTTCAGGTATAGTCGTCACTCGTACCAAAAAAAATCCTGCGTATCACCCAAAGAATGCTAAAGGATTCCACAATGTTTCAATCCCAAATATTCATTACTTTCACTTTAAAAAAAAACCATAATCATTTCGATATAAAAACGAGTTTCGATCAAAACATTGGAGAAGATCCTGCGTATCACCCAAAGAATGATAAAGAAATCCACAATGTTTCAATCCCAAATATTAATTACTTCCATTAAAAAAAATTATAATCATTTCGATATAAAAATGAGTTTCGATCAAAACGTTGGAGAAGATCCTGCATATCACCCAAAGAATGCTAAAGAAATCAACAATGCTTCAATCCCAAATATTAATTACTTCCATTAAAAAAAAATTATAATCATTTCGATATAAAAATGAGTTTCGATCAAAACGTTGGAGAAGATCCTGTATATCACCCAAAGAATGATAAAGAAATCCACAATGTTTCAATCCCACATATTCATTACTTCCATTTAAAAAAAAATTATAATCATTTCGACATAAAAATGAGTATCGATCAAAAACTCACAGAAGATTAAACTCTATGAAGTACTAGAAATAAAATTTTATGACGCTTTGTGAAGCAGTGAAAGATCGAAATTGTTGGCTGCACGCTATTTAGATTCGCGATCTATCGATCAATACCGTGAAGGGGACGGACCCTCGACAAGGTGGTGAGCCTGAGCATTTTCTCCAGATTTCTTCCAGTCATCGATCCGCACTTCCGTTCCTCCGGCTCGGAGGTCCTCTCCGTAGATTCAGCAACGATCTAGCTCGTGGATCGCGGCCGCGGAATCGAAAACACGCGTGCGAGACCGCTCGAGAACATTGTCTAGCGACTCGGCCGAGAGACGCTTATATAGGCCCGTCGTGGAACTTCCAAACCGGCGCGCACAGTTGCACAGGATCTCGCTGATAACGATCGAGAGCGGCGCGTGCGTTTATTGCCGATCCAATGATCGAGGGAACAGCGCGACGATCTGCAACGTTCCGGTGGAAAGCCGACACAGACGGTGAAGTTAAATATTTGTTCCGGCAGCGCGATTTCGGGGAAAGCAATTAAAGGAAGACTGCAAGAGGCGTCACAAATTCCGCGATACAGTTTTTCGCATAGCTAATTCGGTCAACGAATTACATGCGGGAAAATGATCTATCGCATAGTCGAGAACGATTTCATTAGGGGATGCACAAAACGCGGCTCTAATCACCTACGAGGACATCGTTGGTATTTTTTCCTTCGAAAAGCAGACGAGATAATTAAATGCACCTTGTCGTGGTTTATCGTGTAAAATCCGTGGCATAACCTATTTATTTTTTCAATCAACACGATGTGGAATTATTTTAAGATAGACTGTGATGTAATTATTTTCATGAATCTAGTGGTAAACGAGCTTCTCCGTAGCTTTAAAAAATAGAAAAAATAGAAAAAATTAACTTGGTGACATAATATTATTTGTGGTTACAAAAAGGATGTCCAGAAACCCCACCTATACAATTTGAACGTGTACAAAAGCGTTCGGAGGTTTACAAAAATATGCAACATGGAACGAAATTTTTTTATTATTTATTAACCGACGATTCCATTAATAATTGCTAGTAGAGCCTTCGAGTAACCCGAGAAACTGTAGAAGCTGTTAGGATCGCGGCGTCGAACCGTAAATTCGCACCTAATTCCGCTCGCGCGTTTACACTGGCCGATAAGTGCAGCTTAAACACGCCAGTGTATTTTATTCGCGAATTCGAGCCCGACAAAAAAGTTCCTGCGTTTCGATCGTCGCCACCTACAACGTCCATGGCCTGGCTAGAGAAATATTTTCACTGTCGAGCTGTATTCTAAAAGACACAGTGTGTGTGTGTCGTCCTTGCGCCGGTCGCGGCACTTGGGCCAATTAAGTCTCTCCGCTCGCTAATCAATTGTGTGCGAGTGTCATCGTTTACCGACGCCCATAAAAAGGAACAACTGCGCGGAGGAAAACAGGCGGCTGCATATTGGCCCGACCTCTTCCTAGTACACGCGATGTATTATTCAGACGAAAGCACCGTCGGGTCTCGAGAGCTTATGCTCGTTCGAGAGGAAAAATTTCGATCGTAAAGTGGAGATTTCAATTTAGGACCGCCTGCCACGGTGAAACACTTGGGTGAATGAAATGGGAACAATATCTTTGATGGAGACGACTCTGGCCTTTTTATTATATTGATAAGCAGATTTGTGAAATAAATCATTTTTAAAACATTTTTATCAAACATGAAATCTTAAATGAAGTCTAGGGTAAAGTATTTATTTTGTAGCACAAAATATTAAATGAGATTCAATCTCTTCTTAATATTTAAATATACATACAATATTTATTTTATATTAAGTAACAAATATTTCTTTTTAAATATGCA
>CM052326.1:13751390-13835956 GCA_028455615.1 Lasioglossum zephyrum | reverse complement strand
CACGAATAAAAGTAAGAAATAAATTTCAAAGCAACCTTGTACTTCAATATTTCTATCAGTGAATTTGTAAATTGTATCACCGAATTCAGGATGTTTAGAACGTTGTTTTAATATTTTTACAGTCTTCGAATAACGTGGAATATTCGCCGGAAACATTTGTAGCTCCATTTCAAAATGTTGCCTTTTCCTTGTGAATATTTCATTTCGAAGTTCTTGTTGCCTCTCTCTTGTTCCCGTGAATATGCATTACAAATTCTCGGTACTAATATTTGCCCGGTAAACTTTTTCCTTTAACGCTGCAAACACTGCCTCCGATGGCCTCAATTAGTTAACACACACTGCGCGAAACGATTAGAAAAACATCGGCAATTAACTGCTACCGTGTGTCGAGAGAAGTATCAGTTGGGATTATTTGACCAACTCACAGTAGAGAATTCAGCAATTATTTATAATGACGCGAATTATATTAATTTTAACAACATTCTGTTACGGTTTTTACTTTTATTCGTGGAATATGCTACGATATTACATATATCGTGGAGAAGAAAATAGGACACCCTGTACATAAGGGGTCTTGCAAACTGGTGGTACAATTCAATAGGTAATACATATCAACTGTTCAAAGAACGTTCCTAACGAAACTGGACAATTTGAAAGAATAAATATATTAAATATTGAACAGTTCGAAACTTTCACTTGCAGGGGTGCTAGCTTCCAGCAAGTAGAAGAGGTAAGCAGTGATTAGACGCGTTCAAACAGGCGACGTTAAAATTCGATTATTGGCAAAGCGAAGCCACCTGCGATAAAATGTCACGTTGCATCGCTAACTTATTTTTCCGCGGAGAATTGTTCACCACCGGTTACAATGGAATCTGCGACACAGGGAAACCTCGCTCGCTTTCGTTTCGTGTAATCGATTGTACGAGACCTTCGAGCACGCATCTCGAGGGAGAAATTGTTCTCTGTTCGCTCGTTGTTTCGGTTCCAAGCTGTTTCGAACGGCCTGCTAACGACGATCAGATCGCGATGAATGAAGTCCCCTCGTTTACAGAGTCGGAACATGTTTCTAATTCCACAGCAACGAGCCTCGCAATCATCTAAACAGCCTGGGACTTCGTGATTTACCTCTCTCGTCTTGGCATCCGGAATACAATGCTCCGCTTCTCCTTTGAACACATGTTTGCAAAACGTTTCGCACGTGGCGCGAATTACACAACATCCGCGATTTATTGCTCTTTACGCGACATTGCCTCGATCGTTTCTTTACCGTGAACGGTGCTCTAATCGAGCATGGATCGCGTAAACGGTCACCCACACCGGCACGATGGGCCCCGAGATGCACGCAAAATATTGCACCAACGGTGGTGGCTTTAGAAATGCTGTGGAGGTGTTTCCGAAGATGCCAGATGCTTGGACATTTTACAATTTCACATTAATTGTGTAGAACCATTGAAATAGTCGTCAAAGAAGAATAGTTACAACTCGAATCACTCGAAAATAATACACACAAAATATTGCACCAATGGTGGTGGCTTTAGGAATGCTGTGGAGGTTTTTCCGAAGATGCCAGATGATTGGACATTTTACAATTTCACATTAATTGTGTAGAACTATTGAAATAGTCGTCAAAGAAGAATAATTACATCTCAAATCACTTGAAAATACAATATACACCTCACTTTATATTACTCCTTTGCAACAAAATCTTTCAACATTTCTCAGTATCAACAATTAGATCGAAAAAATATAAGTTTGCTCGACGGAATGAAGTCGTCATGAAAGTATCAATGCTCGTATCACTTATCACTATCAACATTCGCTAAATCTCACAGCTGAATGTTGACGTATTTGAAATGTAGTCCAAGTTTCAGAAACACAAGTCTTCTCTTCACAGTCCACGCGCGAAGACTGCCGTTTATCTACGAAGATTCGGGTGTATCGGTGAACCAATTAAAAAGCACACTTAAGCGATAACCACGCTCACGTTTCTCCGTTTATCTGAATTACACCGATCCCGACAAACCGATGCTATCGACGAACGAACATAATAAATAGATGATCGCAACAGGTTTCTGTGTACGAGTTTCTATGATTTTTTAAATCATTTTTATACCATTGAAACTGTTAACTATTTATAAACGATACATTGAGGTCATCCGTAATTTTTTCTTTTCATTCGAGATACGTACATTCTACAGGCTGTATTTTCGAAAATGATGTTTCTCGGGGAGAAATTAGTTCCGCGAGAAAAATAAAATTCGACGCCACCGATTGCGTACCACAGAAAATTCGATTTCCCGTGAGAAGTTCGTAGTCTAATAATAAACGTCCATGAACGGAGTGCATTTCCCTCGGCGTCACAGTTGTTATTATCAAAGGAAAGCGTTCGAGGAAACAAACAAACGAAATAGAGTGAAAGATACACAGAGGGGAGAGTTCACGAAGATCTCCCAACGCGCGAATTGCTCCGAGACTCCCGCGATCATTGAAACTAATTGCAAAAACTGCGAATCATGCGGAGGTTAGAAGATTTACACGAAATCGTGAAATAACATCAGTGAATAATAAATAAAGGAATAAATATTTGACCATCAGAGGCCAGATTGTTTTCAAACTTAACCCTATACGTATACAATCGAAACTGGCCTTCCATTATCACGATAATCTCCTGATAGCGAAAACTGTGACAAAACACGATGAAACAAAAGTAATTTACCATAACAGCTCTAGTATTTGTTGTTGATCCTCTTCGCACGAAATCGAGGAATAAAATCAGAGAAACATTAATATATTTCTCTTACTATCATTCGGAAAAATCATCTCGGTACGAAAAACGAACATTTTCCTTGGAACACAGATTCTTAACATCCTCACACGAGATTACACGAATCGAAAGAACGAGCATGATCTGATAAAAGTATTATCAGCGAATTTTGTCGCTCCGAGCGGCTGCGTGATCGTCACTATAGCTTGTTTCGAGGAAGAAAAAGAGATCTGAGGTTCTCCAACATGAATTAAGAGGTCGTTAAATTATGGGGCTGACCGCAAAGCATTCTCGAATATTTTGCAGAATTTTCAAAACAACTTGTACCCGAATAATATAATGCTTGCACTAATTAAACCGGGATACAAAATTCTTGCTGAAAAAGATAATTATTTATTCGAGTCTCAACAATTTTTTACAATATTTCTAAAAATGTCGTAAAATTCTTCGTGAAAATAATTTTCAGAACTTCTCCAAACAATTGCTTACAACATTCATGCTTCTACGAATACGCTGGAATTCTTTAGAAATCATTGTGTCTGCGGCGTTCAGGGTTTTGTTTTTAAATTGGAGGTACATCGGTTTCGTGAAAAAATTTCGAAATTTTTGATGCTCGAAATAGGGACGAACTATTGTTCGGAATGGCGGTGTGTACCTCAAGGTCTCCTGTCCGTTCTCGAAAACAGTGGCTATATTAACGAGAAAAGTGGCGCACGATCGGAGATTGCCACCACGATTATTGTTAAGAAAATTTCCGCGTACCTCGGCTTGAGACGTTCGTGACATGTTATATGAGAGTGTGACACGGCTGATCACGATGCGAAATACATCACTCGCCGCGTTGGATCGGCAACTGGTAGCAACGTAATTGGAAAAATCGGATTGCGATCGTCCATCATCAGTCGGACAGATAATGGCTCGATAAGACGTGGCTCGATACGATATCATGAAAGAATAACGAATGACTAATCGGTACGATATTTCGTCGATAGTTACAGGTGGTTTCATTTATTTTGCCTTGTTTTTATCTTTGGAAGCGGGATACACGGAAGTTCTAATAGATAAGGGTTGCGACACGCACGAAACTTAAAACAGTGTTGCATGACAACTATTTACTTATCATAAGTTTATTTACGATATATGTATTCTTATATATATAACCGATATATATAGAAAAAACTTTTTAAAAACCACGCTTACATTAAAATGCACTAGGGAGAAAATAATTTTTTTAGATATTAGTGACTACAAATAAAAGCGTGGAGCGCTAAACTATATTAACGTAATCTTCGTGGGCGCTCCATGTTTTTAATTATAGTCACTAAAAACTAAAAATATTATTTCCTCCTTTTTAGTGCATTTTAACGTAAGCGTGGTTTTTAAAAAGTTTTTTATTATATACTTTTTTATTTTTCAGTTTTTTTTTTAAATGGAACGCAATATATAGTAACTGTTGCATGACAACTATTTACGACCGGTCACTACCCTGAGCCACACAGAATCGCCTACCCCTTTTAGGGACTTCTATTTAAGTTCACGCAAAATACTTATTCTACCTTCTTTTCGTACAACCTCTGTGCAGTCTGTCTCTCTGTCTCGACGAATTAATATTCTGTCACGCGCTTCTCATACTTCGTGTCCGGATTTTATAAGTTAAGAAGTTTTATTAATAAACTTGTGTTTTGTTTTCCTTAAACCAAAAAACGTTTATTAACCCTCATCCGGAATACAACAACGCATTAGGTTCCACGGACCGGTAATTATGGACCTCAAAAGTTCAAATCAAATTCAAATCAGGGGGTAAATACAATCATCGAAAAAGTACTTACAATTTTTTATAATATAAAGACAATGCGATTAAACAAATAAATATAACATGAAATTTACTAATTAAACGAAAGCTTTTAAATTAATCTATTTTTTTAATGCAAAATATACTCATGAATGGCTTTCATTGCCAATATATTGATAGATTTCGAATTTCTTGTACTTTTGTCTTCCATTGTACCTCCAGAACATCCTTAATACTGTGATTGATTTATCGGGCTTGACTATCTCTACATAATTAACAATAAAACTGCCGAGCACTGAAAGCGATTACAACGGTGTAGCTGATAAGAAAAATTACAAGGTTCTATTTATTTCGATTTCGTGCAGTTTTTAGTGCAATATGTGCTAGGATAAAGAAATTCATCGAATCATTTTCCATGTAAGCAACGTCATAATTTCAATAATTATAAAATTAAAAATGTAAGACCGGTCATTTAACCGGCTTATGTTTGATGAAAATTTGGGTGTTTTTGATACCTGGCTCATTAATTAAGGGTTCAACTGAGTGATTAATTGCTTTAAATAATTTCACGGTGCTCGATGCATCCAGAATATTTGTTATTAGTTCAGCACACTTTGTTTCGGAAAGATGAAGTAGATTATTTGTTAGGGGTAGTTTCTATGCTGAAAGAGTGTAAGAGGAAGCCAAGAAGGAACTAATCGTTGGTCTTACGTGGAATAAATTAGTCGAGAAGTAAAATAAATTACTCTGGCACCCAATAACGCTCACAATCGCCTAAAAGCATTTTTGGCATCGTACCGCTATGCGATGACGAGCCCTCTGCCATTAACGATTATTGTTAACGATTCACGATCAGCTTGTTAATAGAATCGCAATGCAACCAGTACACTACAGTCCTAATAAAGTGGAAAGCCTCTTTTCTCCTTTGATCCACTCTAATTTTCTTCTTCCGTGACTGAAGAAACAAATATCGAGGTCCTCCTGTACTTAGAAAATACGAAACAGTACGCTACAGACGGTTAACAAGGAAATTTGTGCTCCTAGTGTACATTTTAATATTCCCCTAATCCCTATCATGAATTATCAAGTATCGAAGACCTCCTGTTATTAAAAAAATTACATAATGTCCTACAAATATTCTAATTCCTTCCACTTTCAATTCCCACTTGCCGACCTATGAGTGACCAAGTATGGAAGTCCTCATATACTAGAGAGCCTAACACAGTCCACCACAGGCCCGACAAGCCAAAAATCCTTGCTCCTCCCACTCTCTATTTTAATCTCCCCGCGTTACAATTATGCGAGCAGATGTCAAGGTTCGCCTATACTTATCAAACAAGCAACATCATAATTTCAATAATTATAAAATTAAAAATGTAAGACCGGTCATTTGACCGGCACTGGTAGGTTTAGTGTTAACAGTAGCTTATGTTTGATGAAAATTTGGGTGTTTTTGATACCTGGCTCGTTAATTGAGGGTGGGGGGAGGAGTCTCTTTCGAAGAAAAAGTGAGTTTACGAGGTATGATCCATGGATTCACGGTAACGCCCGTGATGCCAAGCATCGCATTTCCTGGCGAATGAAATCGGCGAGCGACGATCGACCGTGAAAATTCTTCTCGTCTGGCACGGGACGATGGCTGTTGCCCGCGATGAAGGATGCTACCTCCTATGACGATCGTTCTGGCACATCGAACGATTCTTGCCGGCTCCCTAACCGGATTGGAGACGGATAAATCAGCGTCGCACCCCGGTGTTAGCCGGTTAGGCGCGCGTTGGCACTCACCGTCGAAGGTAAACGAAAATAGTGCACGCGGGCTGCACAAGAAACTGCACACGATCGATGCGACAAGACGCGCGTCGCGGATATCTGGCCGCGATCCTTTGATCAGAAACCGTGTAATCCGACGCGTCGCCGTAAATTACCTAAACTTGGCCCGCGGATCCACGGAAGACCGCGATCGTATAGTAATGAGAGGGAGATCCGGAAGATTTTACAGATCGAGGGAGATTCTAATAAAAAATATATATAGAAGAAACTTTTTAAAAACCACGGTTACATTAAAATGCACTAAGGAGAAAATAATTTGTTTTATAACATATATTAATATTTATATTAATTTTTAATACATATATTAATTTTTAACATATATTAACGTAATCTTCGTGGGCGCTCCATGTTTTTATTTACAGTCACTAAAAACTTAAAAAAAAATTATTTCGTCCTTTTTAGTGCATTTTAAAGTAAGAGGGGTTTCTAAAAAGTTCTTTTTGTATTTTTTTTTAATTTTTCAGTCTTTTTTTAAATGGAACGCAAGATATAGTAATTGTTGCATGACAACTATTTACTTATCATAAATAGTGACTAATATCATCATAAATAATGACTCGACCGGTCACTACCCTGAGTCACACAGAATCGCCTACCTCTCCCTTTTAGGGACTTCTATTTAAGTTCACGCAAGACTTATTCTAGCTTCTTTTCTTACAACCTCTGTGCAGTCTGTCTCTCTGTCTCGACGAATTAATATTCTGTCACGCGCTTCTCAAACTGCGTGTCCGGATTTTATAAGTTAAGGAGTTTTATTAATAAACTTGTGTTTCGTTGCCTTAAATCAAAAAACGTTTATTTACCCTCATCCGGAATACAACAACGCATTAGGTTCCACGGACCGGTAATTATGGACCTCAGCTATCAAATACTAGAACCGCGAAGACACAATACACACGTCATCTTCTCCCACTTTTAGACTTAAGTGTGCGTCGCAGCAAAACGTCACCCGTTACCACTTTTGGATTTCAGATGACGCAACAGAACGTCATCGACTGTCAACGTGTTAGCAATGATGTTTTGCTACATCGCGTTGACAACTTGATGACATTCGTCTTGCCAAAGCTACTGCGTTAACAGGAATTATCGAAATACTGTTTGCATGCTATTTTCATCAAAATATATAACTCTTCTTGTTTATTTGTCCGGTTGGTTAAACTTTTCAGTAAAAACAATATAAAATGTTCACAACTTTCTTATCTTTTAATAATGGGACTGTCAGTCATCGTTCTTGCATTTAGAGGAAGCGAACCAACGCTAAGGAAATTATTTAATAGAAAATTGTGCTCACTTCTGTTATGATAAAATCAATTTTCAATTTATTTTTCATAGTTACGAAACTGTTGGTCACCGTTTTCTATTTACAGGAAGCTTTCTCGATTATGTACTCAAGAAATTTTTAATTTAAAAATGTAAATTTTCTTTAGCACAGTCTCTGTTATAAAAATAACCACTGAACTTTGCAAAAATTGTACAGGAAAGTTCACTCTCCGAACTGCGCTTGGAAAATTGCAAATGTTACAATTCGCGAGGCGAGCGTCACCTGAATAAAATCGGAAAGGTCGGACGACATTATAATGAAAAGAGAAGCCACGGGAGTAAGGGTGTTGCAAAATTTCACGAGAGAATAGATATGATCGATGACCCTCGAGAGTCTCCATTATACGAATCGACGTTTCATTTGGGATAGGTACAACTTCTGGTGGACTTTGGACGCGCGATATACGTTCAGTTTTCTAAAAGGAGATGACAAAGTTCCGAAATGACATTGTGCGGTGGCGAGATCATAAATCAGGAGTCGGATCAAAAGATCCGCTGATTCTGAAATTAATTATCCGGCGGAAATCGCGACTAGGAAAAGGGAGGATGCAGTAGATGTGGCCAAATGTATTCTTGGCGACGCCGCCAGTCTGAAAAAACGCCGGAGTAGCTCGTTTTGTCATGGTGCATGGCTATTTCAAGAGTCTTAAATAATTATAATTCTCTTGTCGCTATAGTTCTCGCCTGTCTCCTTATTAATCTCATAGATCCCAGCGGCTGCGAAACGCAGCTCGGAAACTACTGCGCCAATTTCATTCAAATTTCGCGGGCTTTTTCACAAAATTATCGAATTACTACGAAAATAATTTTTCATATACGTGTCAGACTTTTTCGAACATGTTTTCTGATCTCACAAAGATGGACGAATCAAAATGCAGTGACTTCTACAATTATATATTTTTTAACAGTACCAACTGTAGTTACATTTACACTGAATACAAACGAATCTTCTAAAACAAAAATCCTGAACAATAAGAACTAAATACCTTCTTTATCGAAGATACGAATAATCGTCGATAGCTAGCTCAACTTTGACTTTTCAGCATCCTAAAAATTTGTGGAAATTTATTAAAACGCATACGAAAATGTGCAAAAATATTTCTTAGCGAAAGATTTAGTAGTTTCGTAGAGAAAAAATCTCAAAGTTCGCTGCTACATCGTCACAGTTCTAATAGGAAACTGGCATAAGGTAAACTCGCCTGAACGATCGGGTTACCTCGTGAAGACGATGCTCCAGGTGTCCCTTCAGCAATGTGAACTGAATCCTCCGGTACTCGCCTTGCTTCGACACCTTTTTCGACGTCTCGTCGACGCTGGCCGATTTATTCTTCGATCGCAGATGAGACATGATCGTCGAGTTTATTCGTCACGAGGCAGAACGCGACGGCTCCGACGATTCGACCGAGATTCCTCGATGACGCCGACAATACTCTGACAATTCGGATTGCTTCGCGGCTCGCATAATCGCGCGAAACTGATAGCCAGAGATAAAGAGGCTCTTCTGCTTTTATTACAGAACGCGTCGGTCAAAAATCCTTGCCGCGCGAGCGACACGCTTACGCACGTATCCGGCACACAGAATAATTATTAAACACGTGACCTTCGTCCCCTCGATCGCTCGCTCGATCCTCGATCAATTGTGATTAATCGTTTGATCGGCGAAAAAATAATGTCCCTTCGCGATTTTATTGTTTTGTTGTCCTGCGTAATTAATTGTGCAATTGCTCTCTGCGGATTCGTTCTACAAAATTAAATTGTTTCTTCGAAGTTCAATAGATCGCTGGATCGTCGTAAATCACTTGGACATATAACATTTGAATAATTGATAATGAATACATATTACGGCCTGCATTAATGCAGAACTATTTTGCATAAAAATCTATTAAATTTTCTGCTCGTTTCGATTGTTTGAAAAGAGTCTACGTATGTGAAAGTGTCTCCGATTTAATTCCGATGATTTATATTGTTAGCAGAACTTTCCAACGGAGTTACAATTAGGTCAAAAACACTATCCTCAGCCACACATAATTGTCTGTTACCTAACCGCGACCAATTATGCTGCCGAGATTCGCCAGTATCTCGACTTTCCTAAGACAATTCAGTGATAAAAAAACGTCAGGATTCGTTCTCTCTTTCTTTTTTATGGTGAACGTTTAGCAAACTAGTGGCGATTATGGCATCGTGCTGCGCTCGAACGAGAACACGCTCTGTAGGAAATCAATTGGCTAGATGATCGGGCACACGATCTGAACTTTCACTGTGATATCTTTGTCGGTCTGGTGAAAGGAAGTGCGAACGACGAGATATGAAATTTTCGTCGATACTCGACCTGCCGTTATCAGCCGACGCTGCAATTATCGAACGATTATGACACTCCTCGCTCGAGTGCCCGATAAACCAAGATAGCGTTTACGACGTTAACATTTCAGTCGGCCACGATGCCTCGGCGGCCTCCAAACAATGAAAATTATTACTAAAACCGCGCATCAGAAAACCACGAGATCCGCACGTGCAAAAATGCAATGTTAAAACGAAAAATTTTTAATTAACGGACAAATTGTTCGATGGAAATTGTTGGATTCTCGCAGCGAAAATACGCGGAAATTCGACGAGTGCAATTTTAACAATTTCGATTTTTTCGCCGAGACGAATTTGTATCTTTGAAGAATTTTTATTCGTTCTTGTATTTTTCTAATTAATCTCCAAGCCGAATTTGTGGAATTCAGCTGACAAAAATGATTAATCATTGTTTTCAAGTTATTGTAAATTAATGTAAATAATTGACAATTAAAACTGCCACTAAAAATGCAAATTTAGATGGAACATTTAGCAAAACATTTTCAACAGCCTGTAGTCTCCGCGTTGTTTTCCTTGCGAGCGTCTTATGCAATATAAAAATCGTCGCATAATTGCCAGTGAAGAATTACGAGATCGAGAGATTGGCTAACTATGACGTAACAACTTTTTTCATTGCATAAGTAAGACGTGCATAATTTAAACAAATGGAGGCGGGTTCGAAGAACGTATTAGATCGTCCTTGGAAACATTCAGCTATATTTTCACGAATGAGAAGTATAAGGACTAATAGAGTTGTTAATAGGAATTTGTTAAGTATTCGTGTCTAAAATTACAGCTCGTATCGACTGTTTTACTAGGAAAATTGTACTATAACGAAAATGAAATTCTTGAAGCGCATTCGAGTCACATTCAACCGAATTCTTCAATGAAGCTTCACGAGACCTATTTATAGGCTTGGCTTGTAATTTCTGAGCAACAGATAAAATCTACTATTTGGCAGGGTGCGTCTTGGAGCTGAAGCCGTGATTCATTCGAATTAAAAAGCTTACATTGGTCAAATCATTTTCAAACATTAGAGTATGCTGCGCATCTTCTTGTTAAAATGTTCTATTCAATGCAATGTTCCTACTTCATAAAATATCAAACCAATCTGACAGAGGAGACATTGATTGAATAATGTGTACCTTAAACAACAATATGTGTAAAATTAATTTACATATTTACGTAAACTTCAAGGCTGTGCAATCAATATTCAATTTATCAGGTAACTCTCAACTATTTACATTTGATTTGTCAAAGACAGTTAACTCTCCTTTCAAACGAAGGGTCGTCTGATAAATCTATTTTTGCCTGTTCGTGATCAATAGACTGCGGAGTTTATGTATTTATGACAAGCGGGAGAAAGATAAAAGAGATTTAACAGAATTTCAAGATACATTATTTTCGACTGAATTCGACTATCAACAAAGGCAATTTCCATAGAAAATGCCTGGTCGTTACAATTTAGAAAATGTTTTCTCATAAAGATCCCCTGTTTAGTGATCAATTACGGGTACCTGGAAACCAATTAGCACACTTACTACCTGTATGATGGGAGAACATCAAAGACGAGATGTTTGACTGACCCTCAAGAGAAACGGATTTAGCCTCGACGAAACGAGGATCGCACGTGTATCGATCACCGTCGGCCACGTGCTCGATTTCAGGGATCGCGGGAATAGATCTTCCGGCATGAATGCACCGTAGTCAGTCGGTCAGGTAACTTTCACACCTGTGCGCAGCTCACCTAAGAGCAAAGGCGCGCGCAAGAGAGAGAGAGGCGCGTGGCGTACGACGAAGCGCCGATAGCGAATCCGATAATCCGGTTCGAGTAATGCGGACCCCGTGTCCCAAGGACAATTAGTCGCACTTAGTGTTCCGTGACTTTGAATTCGATTATCACTAATTCAATGACAAAGCCGGGAAGAGGCTCGCCGCCTGCAGCCGAGAACGCGATCCGAGTGACGAGGAACAGTCATTCGGGGAACGAGTATGATTCAATCTGAATACTAAGAGGAAACTCAAGACCAGGTTTGCACTAACCAGCTGAGGATCTTCATACTATTCTCTCGACTCTCCATTTCTTTTATCGTGCTCTTTAATTTAACTAGCATTGCGGTTGGGAAACCAACCGCGTCCAATTGTAGATCTTTATACAAAAATGTTCTGCATTAAGCGGGAATTAAATAAGAATTGATTTGCCTCTTAATCGGTTTAATGAATTTAACCCCTTATCACTTTCATTTCACCTACGAGCAAGGATTCAAGCCAGTCCGTAGAGTTCTATACTCCGCTGTTCCAAAAGAATTTTTCAGTGGGACAAACACATTTTTAGGGACAAACACTTCTCGTCACTAACACTATCGATGCTGTAAAATCTGTATCGAAAATTTTCTAAAACGTTCGAGTACATTATAGTCTTACTGATATTGTTCAAATGCAATTTAATTTATAGTGATCCAAGAAAGTAGTTCGTTATTTGTCGGCAAGAATATATAGAATATTTTAAAGACAAATGAAAGAATTGAAGGAACTCATTGTCCGAACCTAAACGATCAACTTCATTTTTATAATGTGCAACGACAGTGTTAAATTTTCTAAACTATATAATCACACGTTTTAAACAAACTCTCCACACTCAAACCTGCAGCAAACCGCGTCGACAAAGTCCGAGTCAAGCCTCGGTAGCAACCACAATCGTTTCCTGCACCAAGTTCCATCCCCCAAACCACCCCCAGAGATTTCAAGGACGAATCATCCTCGAAATTATTCGAGTTGTGAACAACTCTCTAGACGTTCGCTCGAGGTACACAGAAACCGCACATCACCGGTCACTTAGCAAACTGACACGGGCACTTAGCAAACCGACAACGATCGTCCCGAAGGTGCAGTTCGCAGATCGAGTCGATTAGATCCGCGCACCTGCGGCGTTCAAATGAACCGCGACGAGAGTCGGTCGCGCACTAAATCGGTCTCCGGTGGGCCGCGATTTATTAGACTCTCATCCGCGAGACAAAAGAGTCAGCAAAGTGTAACGACGCGCGGCGACCGCCTGCAGAACGACGCGTAAAATTCGTTTTATACGTACAACCTTCGACGAGTCGAGTCAGTAAACGTAAACAAATGCAGGCAGTTGTCGCTCGAGTGCGACGGAGGTTGTGGTAGGGCACGCTCAAGTGTCAGCCAGTGTTCCCCTAATTCCAAAAAAAGAAACAACTTCGGACTGACCCTCCAGCAAGTCGAATTAAAAATCTATAAGTACAACGTATTTAAAAAATGTATATATAAAAACTTACTAAAAACCACGCTTATATCAAAATCCACTAAAAAGGAGAAAATAATTTGTTTAGATATTAGCGATTATAAGAAAAACGTGGAGCGCTAAACTATATTAATATCTAAAAAAAATTATTTTCTCCTTTTTCGTACATTTTAATGTAAGCATGGTTTTTAAAAAGTCAATATTTTTTTAGTCTTTTTTAAATAGAACGCAAGATATAGTAATACTGGTCGTACTATCGAGTATTTAATAAGGCCCGGATTCGATTCCCGCTGAGATATTCTACTGAGATTTTTTTATGTCCTAAACACACGGATTTCTTAAAAAAAATTTAATATTGCATTGTTATCTAGTTCTAAGCTGTAAGTTTCAAGTCTCTAGCACATGGGGAAGTGGTTTAAAATTCGATTACAAGATTTTATACGAACAACACGACAAGCTAATATAAGCGTGGTAAAAAAAATCGATGAAAGGGACACTTGGAACTACGTTCTTAATTTTTTTTTAGAATTTTCGTCCTACTAGAAAATTTGTTTGAAACCGTTACCGAATAAATAGCGAAGCTAATTTATTTTTCATTTCTCGGATAGTTAATAAAGGGCGCACACTGACTCGTCTCGTTGGATATTGTACTGGTTTTTTTTCGTGCACGACGAATACGGCTACAGGTCACAGTGTAGCGAACGAAACCGCGTCGCGTCGCGGGGAATGTAAGTAGGTCTCGAGAGACAGAACGCTGACACAGAGATCTGTTGATCGGGCCAACATCCTTCTCGTACTGCCGCCGGGAACAATTGGCCACGGTGACGATACCTGACGCATGTGGGCGACCCGTCCACGTGGACTGACCGTCCTACCACTCGCCAGGTGGTGGAGAAAACAACGAATGGGAACGCGCCGTTGTCCCCCTACCCCGACGAAGGGGCGGAATCTTCATAACCGATGGAAATAAAAAGGATTTTCGACTGCTGACCCCTATCACTGAATGTAACTTTGCCAACCGTTGTCACCGGGTCTAGATCAACGTAACGTTGTCGGGACATGTACATTTTTACCTGTTTGCATCGTCAGTGTATTTACGCCGTTTTCCTGGTCGCTATCGCTAGAAGATACGTACAGGGTATATAAAAAGTAATGGTCATCCGTTCTAGAGGTGAATCTACACCTCTAAATCGGTGGACATTTGTAAGAGAAACTTGCCGCAAAAATTGTTTATAACAAAGAAAATTGTTGGTATACTATAGGGACTTACAAATTTTTCAGGATCTTCTGTTCCTCCGTCGGATCAACAGGACACTGCCATTTGCGCGAATACGTCTTCAAAAGCGTGGATCATAACACAACACGTATTCCAAAATTGACAACGAATGAAAAATAAAACTGTGGTTGTCACGTCGGTTTTTTCGTGAATAGTTAAGGGTGGGGAAATGTAGCGTCTGTTAATTGGACGGAGATGTGTCGGGTGGACTTTCGATTGAGAAGTGGGAAAACTGTCAAAGAAATTGTTTTTGTTGCTGTCTTCGGTCGTCAATAACGAGATTTATATAGTGTGGTGTTTTGTGCTTCACAATGTGAACGAGTGTCAACAGCAGTTTTATTTTGACCGTGGTCAGAGTAATTTCTTCCCATTCGTTGTTACAATTTTGGAATATGTATTGTGTTGTGCTTCACACTTATCATCAAGACGTATTCGCACAAATGGCAGTGACCTGTCGATCCGCCGGAGTAACAGAAGATTCTGAAGTAAGTACCTAAACTTTACATTAGTATTTTGTAACCCAAGATTAATATTCTTATGTGTAAAAATGTTTTTTTTCTGAAGCAATAGCAATTTTAATAATGAGTTTACAACTCACCCCCAGCAACGTAGTCCGATAGTTTTTCTTGGGGTTATATATGATTCTTAAGCTTCCTTCTGGTACAGCATAATTATTGGAAATTCTATTATTAGAGTTCCGTCAGATGAAGCGTTAATACAGACAATTTTTATTTTACACAAAGATCCGCGGTCCAGTGTGTAATAATAATTTTAACGTTTCCGATAAGCATCCCTCAGCTTCTGATTTACGTTACGTCCACTCGCAGATTTCTAAGGCGTGATTCCGTCACGAATGGCGGAATCTAATATTGTCAAGCCACTGCCTCGAAAAACGAACAAACGGAGATTTTTCTCGCCGTGTACTTCTATTTACCCGATATCCTTTCCGGTTTCCAATATTGTTAGGGGGTAAATAGAGAGAGACTACAGAACCACCCACGCGTTCTATCGAATCTTTCTTGAACAATTGCTCTCGCGTTGCCATTGTTGCCTTCTCCGCAAGAAGATCTTTACGTAACGCACGTGTTCCTCGTAAACTCAGGCGATCGGTTAACTTATGTTAGCCACGACCGGAACGACGGCAACTGAATCAATTAATCGTCTCCCGGTATCATCGTTAGGCTAATAGCGGAAAAGCGGCCGCTTTTTGCGTGATTTCACAGCTTATCGATCGGGGGAACCGCAGATAACGACGAGTAGATACTTCAGAACGAGGCTTCACAGTATCGTATATCTGCGAACCTTTCGGACGATCAATAACGGGATTTTCAATACTATTTCTTTTTGTTAGATACAAATACCTTCGGCTTATCGAATGGGCGTCCCAACTTTATTCACACACAATAATGTAATCCCCCATAATCGTGGGCTTTCGACTTATCTATTTTTTTATAGACATAAGGTAACAGCACCAATAGTTGACTAGTTAAAAAAAATTCACTGCGTGAATGATAGTGGATGCCTTTTATCCTTTATTAATGGAAATGGGTATTGATAATTTAACAACGCGAGTATGTCCATACAAGATTTCTTTATTTGAAGAAAGAATAGATGAAACCCATTGGGTCAGTTCGAGGAAAGACTAAAAATAGAACTGCCCAAAGTTTGATTACTCATACCTTCTTATTAATGATAAATTACACCTTATCGGTTTCTAACCTGCGGGTCGATAAAATAGAAACAAAGAACCCTTTCAGTATCTTTATCAACACAACTTGTTTTTGACACCAGATATTCCAACATTTATTAAATAGAGAGACTCTATGCATGAAAATGTTGTTTGAACTTCTTACATTGCACAACAAAGCTAACTCTTTTGAAACAATTGTATTTTTCAAATTTCATGAACATTTTTGAGAGTTCAATAATTATGTCAGAAGCGCATGGAAAATGAAATGGCGTTCAAACTTTTAAATAAGTCAGATTTAAAATTATTTGTAAATTAGTAAAGAAATGTCGAGAACTGTAAGGTAACAATTTTAAGTAATTGTCGATGACGGGTTAAAAGGGACCCGCTCACCGCAGGCAGCGGCCTCTTGGAACATCAGTCAAGTGGATGCGTTTATGGGAAAATATGCGAGATCCTAGTTAGGTTGAGATCAGTTGAGATTTAACATTTCACAGGGACGGTAACATTCTGTAAGTAAGTTTGTGAACGTGTTGATTCGATTGGTAATTAGATCTAGCCGGCGCGACGCAACGTCCAGTCGACATCGGCACGGTAAACGGTGGAATTGAATGAAAGTAACAAAATTACGTGGTCGTGCTGAATTCCCAACGCGAAACTCGGCCACGTTCACGACAAATCGTATCGTCCCGTTCGGTCGTGTTCTCCAATACATAAATATAAATAAGTAGGGCAGCCCGCCGTTTCCAGATAACAACAGATGAATCGAGCTTGGTACGTACTACGGACGCCGGTGCCAAGTCACGATTTTCTGAATCGACCGATCGCGAAATTAGAATACGACGTTCTCCGACCCTCCAAAACGTTATCGCGACACGTGTTCATTTATCGTGGGTTCCGAATACCATAAAATCCTAAAAACCAACCAATAAAATAATTTTTTAAATGCGCCACATTCTCTGATTTTGGTCACAGTTAAATGAAGCAGCGTAACTTACATTTATCGTAAGTTTACCTTTTCTGTAATTCTCCTAGAGAAACATATTTGTTCATTTTTTCATAATATTTTTGAAACCCCAACCCCTAAACAATTCGTTTTTAAATCTACTAAATTGAAGTTAAACCGCCTATCTTAGTAAACCTTAGTCATGAAATACTGTAAAAATGTTCATTCAATTCCCAGCGTTCGTGAACAATAACCTATGGAAATGTTTATTGTGCTCGCATCGAAATTGTATGGAAAATAATTCGAACAACCTTCACGAACGGCGACGATGTCTAATCGTTGTTAAATATTATTTACCCAATTCGAGTCCGAATCGAACGTCCACCACATTCTAGGGTCCGGCAGCCACGAATTCATGATTACGAACGACAACTCGTGCGAGATACATCTACCGCGAAAATTCACTTAGGCGCGTTCACTTTCGCGGTTACTTGAACCTCACGAACGAAAGTTTCGCCAGTTACTGACCGAGACAATTGCCTCCGGTTCTGTTTACACGAGAAATCGACCAATTCGATCCGTCGATGTCCACGAACTCGAGACTTAATCGATCTATTACGGTAAATTATGCGCCAACTGTTCTCAATAGGCTGTGTGCTTCGTACACACACGCGCGGCGTTTCGCTTTTCAAAATTTACTCATGACCCAATTCGTAGTCCTTGGTCTACTACCTCGCAGAATTGATTTACACAGATTTCAAATTTCAACGCAACAAACTTTTACAAATCTTTCAAATAATCGTGAAGTTCTTGTTAGTATTTGGTGTACTCGAGTATCACGAATTTTCAGTTCCCGACCCCGAGACTCGAGTACCCATCCATCCCTAGTATTTGAAAGATTTATAACATCCTTGCGCGCGTCGGAGAAGGGGGATGAGAACCACGGAATTAATCAGTTCAATAATTTAATGTCGTATTCTCGTTCAAATTGAGCAATTCGAACTGTACAAATTGCTGATAAATACGCATGAATAAAACAACCGTTAATACGATTAGTTTCTCTTGCAGAAAAATCTAATCTCATTACCCAATGTGACCCCAAACTTATTTAAACGAAGGTTTAGAGGTTAACGCATAGGATATGCGATTGAATCACGTAAAATAGATTTGAATATCGTGACAACGACAGATAAGGGAGTGCAATCGTAGCGCGCAACTCTGCACGTTAGTTGTCAATGATTACCTGCGAAAAAAAACAACTGTTCCGATCTATCGATCGTACTCACCAATTAAATAAAAGATCGATGCCTTCGCGAGTCTGATGTCGTCATGTATGATAAAACCGTTGTTCCTCTTCCTAAAACTGTGTAACAAGAAATTGATCATATCACACGTCCATTTGCAAAAATTAAACAATATATATATTTATGCAATAATACTTCTATTCGATTAACTGGCTGACTGTACGCTTCTCTTTAAACGTGACATGAACACAATGAACGTTATCCTGCAGACTCGAAACAAAGGAAAGACAGTCAACTCGTTACCTACGCCGGAAATGAATCGAAGAAAAAACAGCATGCATTTGCAATGATCGAAAAGTGTGGCATGCTCGATGAAACTGAATAAACTATTGGATTTTCTCGTTTATAAGCGATGCTCGACGAGGGAACGCGATGATTTCGTTTGAAGGGATGTTATTTCTTCGTAACGATCTTCGATTATGTAGAATTCAAGGGAAGCTTTTCGTCGTGAGAATTATAACCTCACCTGAGAGAAAGAGATAGAGAGTCCGATTGTTTCGACGATCTCTGGATCTCGTTACTCGACAACGCGAACAGCACGCACGCGAATTCGAAGCACCATTCTCTGTTCGACCGCGAATCGCATTGTGTTTGGATGGTGGTTTAACAAATACAGGGCGGTCGAACGATAAAATTGCAACACAAAAATCTACCTCGCTTTCGTTTGCCTGATGTCTGAAGCGTCATCCACCAGCTGGCGCTGCGATAGTGAACAGCTGATTTCTCATGCACGTGCGCTATATACCAGCATCAGAGACCGAGTATCACTCTCACTCTGTACTGTGCTTCCCAGAGTTGGACAATGTCTAATGCAATTACAAGTCTGTTCTTCCAAGAACAAGATCCGAGGTTCCACCAATAGTCAAGCTGTCCGTCCTACTTCTAGTACAGAAAACATAAGTCACAGAGATACGACGGACACGTACTAGGAGTGGTCTAAAATATCTCCATTTAAAAAAAAAACAGATGTCAACGATTAAAGATTGAAACCGCAATTATTCAATTATTAATTAACAAACTACCTTAACTCGTATAATCGTAGTTTGTTTTGCTGATGTATAGGTGCAATACAGATTTAAAAAATGTATTTCCTTATTTATATAGTACTTATACTAAATTCAAGAGGTCTACGTGAGCTGTCTGCAATCGCAGTTTATGTTATTTTTTTTATTAATAGCTTCAATACTGTTCTGTACAGCGATTCAAAGAACTTGATACTTAATAGGATCTCATGATCAAGTCGATCAATGAAGCGCATTCAATACCTCCACTGCTGTTCTATTTTCCTATTAGTCGAAGATGTAATTTAAAAGGCTATCAATAACCGAAGGTTGTAAATTAGATTTTTTGCATTCATTGTACGCACCATTTCCCTCTCATTTTAACAGCTCTATCGTGTTCGATATTTCTATTAGTATCAGTACCAATTCAACAGGAAAATATAATCGAAAGAATTTCTAAATCTTTGAACTGTATAAATGTATCATTGCTATTCTTTTTTTAAATTTGTTCATTTTCAAAGTTTTCCCTGTTTCTTATGAAAAAAAATATAACCATCTAACACGATATTTACTTAACTTTGAACTTAATAAAAAAAGACAAAATAAATTGTAACGTAAAAGAAATACAAACGAAATGTTGAGCAAATGCTCAAATATATTTTATTAAGGACAATAAATTTATACAGTATGTTTTAAGCGATACTGCTTGCGTTGGAAGCAATCCTGGGCCATAAATCTGCACATTCTTTTGCAACAGGTCCTGTAATAGCTGATCCTTTCATTTCGCCTTTATTATTTACTATAACCCCTGCATTGTCCTCAAAGTATATAAACACCCCGTCCTTCCTCCGAAATGGTTTCCGTTGCCTTATCACCACTGCAGGCATCACTATAATAAACAAAATAATTAATAACTATTACCGTACATTCGAATTTCAATGTATCACAAGACAAAACTGAAACACATATGAAACTATAACTATTGTGCTACGAAGCAAGAATAATATATTTGTCTTCCAATAAAAATTTACCCTTTTTTCTGAGTTCAGGCTTTCCTTTCTTCACAGTGGCGACAATCATATCACCCGATCCTGCAGCTGGAAGGCGATTTAATCTGCCTTTAATTCCTTGAACAGCGATGACATATAAATTTTTTGCACCTGTAACAAAAATCAATGTTACACACTGCTATACATAAATTAGATAAAATTTCGAGTCACAATTCATTCCTTTTTGTGTTAGATGAATTCAACAGGAAAGTATCTAAACTGAAAACGATTAACCATTAACTACTGGCTACCGAAAACATTACTGCTTGGGTTTGTCTTGCAAGCTTCCTTGCCAAAACACTTCCGTTAGATTCACGAATAATTAAGACTTATTTTCTTTGGTATATAGTAAAGATACTCCGTGTAAAACGTTTTGCAACTGTAAATGACAATCAGCCATGTGTTATTCTCAGCCATAACATGGCCAGTTTTTGAGGTTAATGCGACTTCTATAATTTTTTCGAAAATACTCACCAGTATTATCAGCACAATTAATAACTGCTCCTACTGGCAGACCCAGTGATATCCTAAACTTCGCTCCCGCGGAACCACCACGTCCTTGAAAAATAATAATTCCATGTTAATTGTTGATATTGATGGACACGTCTAACGCGGCATTTGCTCCTAACGTAATCGTCGATTTTTCCCGATTCCATCGGAATTAACGAAAAATTATTCTCGTCGTTACACGTTGTGGACATTGTTCTATTGTTTTCACAACATATTTTGAGCTGATCACTTAATTCACGGTGGATTTCCCTGGATTCTTTCCGATCACGAAAACCGACTTACCTCTCTTCGACATCTTGGCGTGTTTGAAAGAGAAAGAAACTGCTGTTTACAGCGCACTAGTCCTTGCGCAGACCGTGCAACCGCTTCCGGCGCGGGAACGCCAGCAATAATCAAATAACCAAATCGGCTTTTGCATAACTGTTTATCACATACGTTTACGCATTAAATGAAATCTAGATGGATAAACTGAAATTCAAATAGACAATAAGTAATTTTATTATAGCGATTACTAGAATTGTCTACATATACATCGAAGTCGAGCACTCATCTGCTAAAATGTATAATTTGGATGAATTTTTAATACCTACAGTTACAAAAACCTCATCGTGAAAATTGTGATTGATTCAATCGATTGTTAAAACTTTAGTCATCAATTACCAATCATATACTTACATTAATCGTTGATCTTCAATGATTTATCAAAAGTTTCAATCATGGATTGTTGAAATTAATTGAAATTAATTTCGGTTGCGTATCGGGGTCAAATAAAAGATTCAATTGCAATTAGAATTGATAATCACTCATTTCGGTCGTAAATATTATTTATTACTTAAATCCTACTTTTATGTGATATCGTCTATTATAAGAAAAAGTTAAAGCAAAAGTTCCAGACATTACCGACATATACTTTTCTCCTGTCATTTGACGAAGTTGGAGACTAAAGAAAAAGAGTGAAATTTTCAAACGTTATTAAGATTTGAATTAACAACAAAATGCCTAGTGATCTATTAGAAGAGTCAATTGCTATGGAATTAGAAGGTAATTCTCAACTCGATTTCGTTAAATATTTTGTATCACGTCTGTCACTTGTACAAAACTTAACCTTTCTATTAAGTAATCTATTGAGTAATAGCATGTATTTGTTGTTTTCTTTTTGTATATCCATTCGCAACAATTGAATGTTTTCAAATAAACCACTTATAGATTAACAAATTTCGTCCTGCTTTATTATTTGAACTTAATGCACAAGATCCAAAGTATTGATTATATATTAATAAATTTTCTCCTATAATTTACAAAACAATGATCGTGTAAATTTTTTGTTTAGCTAAGGAGGAATTACCTGACACAATAGCTTTGTATCAACCATTTGTGGTCGAGCAGATACTATTGCCTGATTATGCGAACTGTTTGGCCGTAGAAGCTTTTCTTAAAATGTGTGGCATCGGAGTTGAAATAGTGTCGAGACACAATGCCGAGTACATGTCTCCCACTGGTCGTGTACCATTCATTAAGTGCGGTTCAATCATACACTCAGAATTCGATAGAATCGTGTCCTTCGTAGAAAGTAAAGGCAAAAGCTTATCCGGCAATCTATCGTCAACTTGCAAGGCAGATATGAGAGCTTACATGTCTCTAGTTAATAATGTACTTCTAAACGCGGAATTGTACATTTCTTGGGTCGACGAAGACACTTTAAACCATATAACCAAAGTAAGACATGGAAGTGTATATCCATGGCCTTTGAATCACTTTTTGAACTGGCAAAAAAGGAAGGATGTCATAAAGAAACTCAATGTACTTAGTTGGTATAACAAGAGTGTGGAGGAAGTATGCAGTGAGGTTGAAAATTGTTGTAAAGCATTATCGGAGAGATTGGATCGCAACGAATACTTTTCTGGGGACAAGTAAGTATGAATTATGTGTTTAAAATATTTCTCACCTAATTTTCATCCAGTATTTCATCTAATATTTATTTTAAACTACATTATGTATATACTTTTCAATTTAAAAGGCCCACAGAACTAGATGCCCTGGTATATGGTCATATCTCTCTCCTAACTATTGTTTGCCCACAATATTGTACACTGGTACAAAATATTGCTACAAGTATAAAGCAATTTCCCAAGCTTATTAATCATACAAAAAGAATCCATAAATTATTAGACAAGCAAGATTCGGCAAAATCTGTTGATGATTTTGAAATTATCAGTACCTCTTCCAAAGATACTCTCTGGAATTGTTCAGAGTCCCTTGAATCGCTGCCACCGCTGTCAGAAGACTCTTCTGAATTTTGATTTTTCTGAAGGCTTATTTTGTTATACTATTTTGTTACGAAGTTTGTTATAATGCATGAATATAATACATACATTTATCTCTCGATTATTATTATTTAATTCGTTCCATTAGTCCACGAATGATGAATTTTATTACTTAATTATATCTCTAGGACACCCAACGAATTAGACGCCTTAGTCTTTGGACATGTTTTTTCTATAATCACGACAAATCTACCTGATAACAAATTGGCGAATATTGTGCAGAAATATACGCTGCTCTTGGAGCACTGCAAACGCATTGAGACTAGGTATTACCGGCATCCAAAAGACTAGATAGAATTACACTCGAACTTCGAATACATCGAGCTCAGGTATACCGATTGCGTTGATATTAAGTTCCTATGCTTCGCACGCGATATTCGCAAAGATGAGAACGTGACGCCAACACTGTGCAGCATTCAGTGAATTCAGAGAAATATAGTTTTCTAAAACTGAAACGATGTATGATATAGAAAAGTACAAGGTGTCCCAACCAAATGGAATCGCCTAAGTAAATACATATTCTGCATTATGTATTTACTGGTGTCTAGAAAAACTTCACAGATTAAAATTATATTATTTCATAGGGTACACGATAATTGAATTTAAGGAACCGAGCATGTTATTTGGGATTCGTTAAGATTCTTAAAAGAAATAATGAATTTCTATACAGTTCTTATTGTGTTGCAATTCTTATGTTGTCATTTATTCCATTTTATTGAGACAACCTATATAAATTACAGTAGCAACGTAATATACTATGCCATACATCACTACAAATGCATAAATACCTGAGGGAAGATATTATTGGAATGGCAGTAATAAACATATGTTTCAATGTGTCTGAAGTTCGAGTATGGTGGGATAGTAGTAAATTGTATAGAAAATAAAGTATTGTTAGTTAACTTGTTGTAACTGTTACTTAGAGAAAATATAATAATGTTGAACATGAAATGTATTATCCTAAGTACATAATACTGCACGTGACGTTTTTCAGCATTTGTTCTCCTCAAGCAATAGGGGTCAAATAGAGTAACGAAACGTTGGAGGCGAGAAGTAAGTAAGTGCGACTTTGGAGATTTTCAAATATATGTTCTTGGAATACCGCAAGAGTATATAACCGACGAAAGGTATCTCTGAGCTAGGTGTTTTTTACAGAAAAGATTTGTCGGAAGTAATGATGAACGATTTATTTAATAATTATTGTCAATTTTGTTTCCAAGGATTATTTCAACGTACCTGCTATCAGCATTTATATTATATATATTATATATAATTGTTTCGACGTTAAACGCGACTAGAAGGCGCTAATCATCCAATGAGTGATCTTTCAGTCATAGATTCACATATTCTGTATATAATTGTACTTTTAGAAATTGTATTTAAAAAATGACTTACTTCTGTATCATAAAACACTGCCCAACGTAAACATAAGTTATTGACGCCAATGTTCAAATGATTTTATATCATGCGAAATTGATTACTGAAAATAAATATTTAATATTTATGCAACTTTGCATCACTATGTGTCTGTATTTCTACAATTACATTGCTAAGTCTGTTACATACTTCTTGTCTCCAGCGTTCGGTTATACAACAAACGCCGATTATAATTGCTTATATATTTTTAAACAAATATCGACAATTATGAAAACATTTGTGCACCAAATGAATTGTAAAAAGGTACCTTAACTTATTCAAATGTACTTTGTAAATGTATTTTTCAATGTGGTGGCATGTTACTAAAATAAAAAGGTAATGTTCGCAGTTTTAGTATAAACTTAAATCTTATTATATTCAATGTTAAATGACGAATAAAAAGAATTAATAATACAAACGCTTCTTTTCGCACATAACAAGCATGTATTTTTCTTGTACAATCTCCCTACTTTTATTTTTATTTCTCGATAATATCCGTCGATAACAAATATGCGATTGAGAGATTCTATTACAACTTACACAGAAATGTAGATTTATTATTTAAACAGAGGTGTACGTGATTCATGACTGATCACCAAGTAAACAGTAAGCATAGAAGTCATCGTATTAAAGAAAAAATGTACACAATAATTTGCGGCGATAAAACTAGAACACTGAATCCATTTTTACGAACACGTACATACAAAATTGAAAATGATTCTCATTCCGTGTTTCGTTCTACAAATTTATAGAATACCTTTCTTTTTTTCTTATCAGTTCTATTAACGGTAATTGATTAAAATAACATTCAATTTAAAAAAGAATTCGAGCACTTCTACCATTTCTTTGTAACAGGATAGATCTTACACATCTGTGAATTCGTAATGTGAAACGTACTATGGTGATCTTGAAGTATAGCAAAGACTACAAGATATAAATTTTCACGTTCTTCTCGCTTTGCTAAATTATTTTGCATGGATGTTTGTTTTGATATAGGTCTCCGTCTATGGATTACACGCAACTCTATAATTTTATTAGGTGTACTTATAATAATATAGTTGTCACACTCACGCTCATACAGATACATACATATTGTGTATTCATAATCATCATTGGAATTACGAATATAAATACATATGCATTCGAATAACCTGCAATCTATATTGATTTATACTTGTAGTGCTCAACTAAAGCTTCAACACTTATAGTTTGAATACATTGTTCAACCCTTTCGTTCCAATCAACTTACACATGTATCGCATTTCTGTATTGTGCACGAATCAATGGAATTTTATTCAAATGATTTGTATATAATACGAATCATAAACAACCGCGTGTGTATGTGTGTGTGTGCGCGCGCGTGCGTTGGATTAATTAAATATGAATATTAAACTCAACCAGAGTTATTAACAATCATTTAAGGGTGATTACAGTCACCTTTAGGAACAAAAGGGTTGAAGGTAATCAGGCTGAGATCATATTTGCTATAATGACTAAGCTTGAATCGAAGACGTTGTAACATTTACTACGATATAGTAAACAAAGATCTAGTAAAAAAAAGTTAATAGCGACAAACTATAGTACGAATTTGTTTTAGGACGTTATCTCAACAGATAGCTGACGTTATTTGTGCAGACAGGTTTGCCAAAAACACAGTCAAGTTGAATTAGTCAACTATAAATACAATGAATACAATCATTTTTTTGTACTGAAGGTACGAGCTCAGTATTTCCATTTATGGACTTCCTGTTACATGGCTATGATTTCCTTTTTCACTATGTATATATATAATATATACATATACACATATATACATATAAATTGTATACATATGTATGTATATGTATATATATAAGTAAAAATATTGTGAGAAACGGAAGATACTTGTGTTTATAACTGGAAGTTTGTTCTATATTCATCTTTTATCTGTGTACTACTACTATATTTTCTTTCTAATCAATGAATTTTACTATTTTTTTTTTGTTTGATAGCTATTGCAATGATCTTATCTTGTGAGTGTTAGCTTTCTTAAGCTAGCTTTGTGATTAGATAAATGTATAATAAGTGCTTCGCATACTTCTGTATGTAACAGATGTAATTAAATTTACAATTTAACTATAATATTCGTCTGTCTGAAACTGAATTTGATGAGCTTCATAGTTCTAAATTAAAAGAACAGACAGTTGCGAATATATAATGATAATGTGTTGATATTATAATGCTCTTTTTAAAAGTATTCAGCACATTTAATGAACTTGATTCTAATACTTTTAATTCTTTTAATCGACGATTATCAATAATCAACAATTAAAAGAATTATCATATTTATGATGAAAATATGGTTCAGGCATCTCCCAATTTCACATTATGTACTCAATGATATAATTTACAATTCTATTATTGGTTTCCTACGAAGTACATGTAAATTGAGGGACGCTTGAATCTATTCGAACGTTTACTGCTAGAGCACTTTTTGACAACGAACAAGTGAGCCAATGTTTCTCGATTATTACAAATGAAAATAGTACGCATTACATTTAATGTAAGAATGAGTGAGTACATTGTAAAATGTATAAATAAGCTCTAGCAGGCAATATTATTAAAAATCTTGATTGGTCTGTGAACTATAAAGATTCATTATCTATCATTTTAATTGATTGGTACCTGCCCAAAGTTTAATAGATATAGATTCTAATATTTCCTATGTTGTCTTGATTGATAGTTCTTAACAACGCAATTTCGACGTATTAAGACATTACTTTTCAAATTCATTCTTCACATTAAAGTTACGAGATCAATTTAAAATCAATCATATTTTATAAAAAAATAATCTTAATAAAAAAATTTATACCAAAGAATGCATCTTGATTAAATCAATATACGAAAGCAATTGTACTTTTTAATAAGAATCTTTTTCACTGGACGTACTTATAAATACGATGATTATTGCAAATTATATAAATTTTTGGCGTGTGGTATTGCACGCATTCGTAAGATGTACATACATATAGATACCTATGTAGGCTGATACTTCCACATTAATTTTGTGCTTACTACCTAAATTAATCTGGTGGTAAAAAACTAAAAAGTCGGAACTTTTCTCTAATACGTGGTCTAACATCCCCTCCCTATAAAATTAATATTTTCTGTATTATTAACGACATCTGGATAGAAGCAAATTAATTATCAAATATGAGAATACTCACCCAGTTTATTAAGTTTTCTAAAAAAGGTAACAACTTCATTAACTCAGTATCCGAACGGTCAGCAAACCAGCTCTCTATAGGGATACCATTTTCCAACTGTAAATAGCAATATTCGTTAAGAATAAGCAACAATTTAAAATAATTTCTACGATCAGGTCCATATTTACCTGATATCCAAATGCTTGTGGACTATTATCAATAATAACAGTTTTAGATAAATCTCTACCCAATATAGACAGATCTTTGATATAATTTCCATTAACACAAACACAGTGTTCTCTGAACAGACGATACTTTATCAATTTCCTTGTCGGATCTAACAGATTCATTAACTTGTTCGCGTAGACACGCTTGCTCGCGGTAAAAAGAATGACTTCGTATAATGATGAGACATGTTCTAAAAATTCACGAAAGTACGGTCGCGTTCTGACAAACACCGTGTATGTTACATCTTGAAAGACAACTGGAAAACGAAACGCTGCATCCGAGAGTTCTTGTAGACTGCAGTGAACCAACGTTTCATCCTATATAACAAAAATATACCTTTGTATTCCTTTTGAGTTCTCTTTCTAACGTCTGGTAGAATTTGGTTTTAGTATTGATATTCTAACAAGGATAAAAAGCTAAAATTCTTAATTTCCTTAAGGGAGGCAAATCGACGAAAGACTAGTTCTTTAATTTTTTGGTATTTTCGCACAACTTTAATATTTTGTTATTCAATTCAGAAAAGTGAACGTACCAAATCTAATACTAGACTAAATTCTGGACTGCTGCGTGTTTTAAGTGGAAGAGCGGGACATCTAGCTCTCATTGCCGGGGTCAAGGGTGGTAAATGCTTGATGAAGACATAAGGATCGAATGGCTCCCAGTCTTCCTGAACATGAGTAACCATATTCTCTACATCGCAACTTTCTACTATTTCCTCGCTTCCGACCTCCATGTATTCGGCATCGTGATAATCGCTATCGATATCATCGGAATCATATTTCTCCGTAACGTTCCCATTTGTGTCTGATGAATGATGATGATTTATACTGTACATGGTTGATGCATTGTACTTCGTAGTGTTAAACCCTGGTTCGTATTTCGGTAAATGACTGTCGAGTGAATATTGATTTTTTGATAAATTACTGCTATTCTCATTGTTGTTGCTAAGTGCGTATTTTCCATTTGGAAAATACTTGTCGGTCGGGAAAGTACGAGTTCCATACATAGATGTAGAGTGTATTAAACTATAGTATTCTTCGGGTGTGTCTGTTTGCAAACAGGAAGTAGAGTAATACATTGAATTGGTATCTGCAACAAAACGAAATAATAATTGATTCGCATTGAAAGGCGAGCAATCAAATTGTTTTGCGGTGTTGCAGTGAATTTGTTTACCATTATTCTTGTTTTCTTCATCATCTAATGCATATGAAAGGTCTGTGTGCGATGTTCCTATAGATGCTGGAGGCATTAGATTTGTTAGTGATGATACACTTGGAATGGAAGGCTTGAAATCATGTATGGTGGATATGGAGGAACAGCATGTGTCTGTGTTCAAAATGGACGAGTACAAAGAGAGAATTGTTGTGTTCCAGTTTTCTTTAGATTCCTCGGAAACTTTTGATACCGGTGTGCATTTTGATGGCTGAAAGATTGTAAATTATACGTGTTTATATCATTTGAAAAAGGGTAACGCAACGTACATAGAATTTTGATGGTTTCCCACTTACAGCAGCTGCATCTTTTGTAGATGATCGATGTAACGGAGTTGAAGTAACCATTGACCGCTTTATGCATTTTCTTCTACGAGGTCCTCTCTCTCGTCTAATAGGCGTAGACTTCGTAAAATGTAAAACATTTTCTTTACAAGCCTACGAAGATAACAATCTTTTTAACAAAACTGAATTGGCGTCCTTATAGTAACCAAATGGCTTCGATTGCAGGTCTAACAAATCTAATTACATAACATCCTCGTGAGTTAGTCAGTCACTCTTTTTAACCATTAATCGCTGATTAGTTAGAAAGTATTTCTTTTTTAAGAAACAGTCAAGTTTTGCTTTAATAAATGACCTGCAAAGATCATTTATAATAAGCGAATAACAGTAACATGATCATACGAAAGATGAATGTATCATGTACACGAAAGATAATCCAAGTTTGGAATTTAATTAACAGTAGTTGCTTACTTCTTTCAGGAAATGCGTGCATCTACGCCTCCAACGTGTTAATCTGCTGCATTTGTTCGGTTTATTAATACGATGACTATTATTACCGATCGATGGGATTTTCCTTAGACTGCTGAATTGTATTCGATGGTTTGAAATTTTTGATCTTGGTATACTGCTTATGTTTAAACGACCACGCAGTCTTCTGCTAACATGCTCACTTCGTAACCACATTTCAACGAAATGTCTAAATTTCCTAAAACAAATTATAATGCCATTAGAATTAATGAAAAACATAATAACAAAAGTCTTGTTACGACGAAAGAAATCGTCGTTCGGCCAAGAATAATCGTGTGAGCGGGTACAATCTTCACGCTCGTCGATCAGAAATACTTTGCGTAATTCGAAATACCGAATAAATTATCATTTATAACATTTCAGAAATTGCGCGGGAAAGAAACTCGATCGTATCGCAAGAAGGGGCGTTCCTGATCCACAGTTTCTTGTAGTGGGGATGTACGATTCTCCAAAAAGAATCGATCCTTCGACATCTAAGAATCGATTTTTCCAAGAAAATCGGTTATAAAAAATTTTCAATTTTTTTCCCTTTATTTTTAGTAGTAAGAACAGACTGGCCAATAGAATTCTACCGCAAAGAATCGATTCTTGAAAATAATCGAATCGATGGTACACGAAAGAATCCTATTGGCCGGTCTGTTTTTAGTTCTTACAAAAAAAAGAGAAATAAGGTCGATTCTTTTCAGACCGATTTTCCGGCAAAGACTCGATTCTCATTCAAACGATCGATCTTTTCGCCGAAAGAATCGATTTTCTGAAGAATCGAATCGAAATCGAACATCTATACCTTGTAGTGACTGTATATGTAGGCGCATATATACTCACGTCCGAGCGTCACGCCGAGCGAAACACACACAAACCCGCGTACGTACGCACACATGCAGCATACACTTATAAGTATATATCGATTTATATGCGGTGTAATACCCGGTTACGTTTTCGAACGTTTTCGGGAAAACGACAGGCGATTTGGACGCGGGATCAACCGATCGTCGCGAGATCGAAGGGAAATCGCGGGAAATGATCGCCCATGTTCGATAGCTATTTGACTTTATAGTCGCAATATTCGGTGCGAATCGATCGAAAGTTTGAAAGTGCAATGTTGCGCCGCGTTAGCGGCGGCACCCAACAACAATCGTAACACCTGAAAATTCGCGCGAAAACTATTCGCCGGGGATAGACACTTAACCGATACTTGGACTAATGCTTACCATATCTCTGAACTAACCGGCACGCTCGTTAAACACAGAAACAAGTCAGCACGTTATCCACGTACGCGTTTCATTCAAATCCCTCGCTCGCGTTCACTTTTCATCCCCCCGAAACTAAACAATCATGGCTGCGGCGTCGCTCGAAAATACATCATAAATCAAACTCAATACTTCGACTATCCGTCCACGTGTTTCGAAACACTCGGCCGCCGGGAAAATTCATGAAATTTATTTCTCGTCCGACGGGAAGCTTCGCGTCGAGGAAATAGAATATTATTTCGCGACAACGTTTTTATCCCAACTTGATTTACTTCCGAGAAGCTTTCCGGTTACCAACGCGACATCTATCTTTTGAAGAAGCTTCCTTTTCAATTCTTACAAACGGCGCTTGCCCATTAAAAGAAATCGAACCAAGTACCACTCGTTGAACTACCTAATGCTATTTACAATGTTTGATGAAACGAAAATGAAATTTTACACGCCGGTTACGTTATTATATATGCTACGGTTACGGTTGTTCACAACATAATGTAAATACATTACAAAATCGATTAGAGACAATATTGTTGTATTTAAATCTTAGAATATAAAACAACTATTGTTACATGTTTGCGAATCACAAAAATATGTGAAAAAGAGAAAGAAAATACGAAGCCCAAAAACATACGACGACGCGACTTCTATACAAAAATAGCAATAAATATTTCAGACTTTTATTGAATTTTTGTGTAGCTATGTACATTATTATATCATAAAATTTTTCGATATTATATATCATTGTAAGAATAGCAAATAATAACTTTATGTTATTTATAAAATCGTCTTATACTGTATACTAATCATGATTAGTTCGATATTTACAATGTGTATTAGAAAAAGCCAACTTGTACATTGACTATGTACAGCAGAATGGCATGTGTATAAATTGTAGTTATTAATTAATTTGCACTTACGAATTAGCTATTTAGTACAATCTTTTGTATACTTGCTTCGACTTCCTAACGCTATATTTGCTCGTGTGCTATTTCACTCACGTATGAGACCACATTGCAATTATATGTAAGCTTTTGGCTGTTTATAGATGATACTGTTAATTCCAAAACAATTATATGCATCTTTCATTATATTTAAATGTCACGTGTGGTGTGGTATTGTTCCGTTATCTCGAGAGTTTCCTTTCTCGCGAAGGAAAGGCTTTTTTTTTTTACGGGCGTGATTGTTCGAAACCACAGATATTGTGGAAGTTTCAAATAAATAACTAATGTCGTTTTCTTTTGTACTTTATCGCTAATCTACTAGTTGTAACCTGGTATCTATAGAAAACAAGACTACTGCAATTTACAAAATCAAAATCATTTTGTGCTCTTGAAAAAAAATGGCATTTAAATTTTTTCACCTGTTAACAGCGATGAAAGATGTGTGAAGAGACATACGTTTTAGCACGCGTAAAGAAAAATATTGCTGGCGGTACTTCACCTTGGTACTTCACGCTTTGTCTCGTACGTGTACGCGGAAGTAAAAATTTTGCAATAAATTTTATTATACATGTAACCGTAGTTACGAGAAGTTCACTACTTGGCGCTGTAGTAAACGTCACTATTTCGGGATAGAAGTAAAGAATGCAGTGGTCAAACACCATTTGACGTTGTGGAATTTTGAATTGGTGGCCTCAACAGATCGTGGTACTGCAGCAAAGCTTCACGTAAAGATCTTGAAACTTGGCCGGATGCGGTAGCAATTGTACATTCTACTAAACAGGGATACAATCCAATCAGTTGCTCCCAAACTGATTTTTCAACTGAAAAAATTAATTTAGAAAGATTTTTAAAGTACCACTAAATTTTTTGAGAAAGTATCTAGACTTAGTATCAGATATTAAATTATAACAAAACACAATTGAAGAATGTAGCTTTGCGCATGAAGTTAAGAATTGAACACCAATAATGAACAGATAATTGCGTAACAGTCTAATAAGACTAATAACAGTCTAATAAGACTAATAAGTAGAAGAGTATTTTTGTGTCGAGTTTGAAATTCGAATTACCTTTATTCGGCGGTGCCTTCTTCAGCGATACAACAAGTGTTGCTACTGCTTTCAAAACAAACGATATTTCAGACAATCTGTACCTAGAAAAGGTTTATATAATAAGTACTTAAAAACAAATGAAAATTCATCTCATTTGACACAGACGTTCATGCAATTGTATATCGTTAACAATAGAAAGCAGGAATCGGTAAAAAGAAACGAAACCATTACCTGGGCAATGGACATTTTCCACTACGCCTTTCGTTCTCTATGTATCTCCGCAGTACTTCTTGGAACCTATGAAGAAGCGCAGTGACTGCCAATCTTCCAGCTACTCCTCCTTCGTCGTTTTCAGGATTTTTTGACGATTCGTGTTCTGTTTCAGTATTTAATCCGTCCAGAAGAGAGAATTGTAGTAAAGTTTCGAAACAGGTCTTCGCGAATTCTTCCCTCAATTTTGTTTCACCGCCGTTCTCTACTTAAAAGATAAAAACAGTGTTGTTAGAAACGTAGTAGATTATTTTATACGTGTGTACACAGAACTACATACCAATATTTGTTGTGGTTGCTGAATGTATAGAACCTTTATTTAGGAGCATTACCACACGTAAAATGAATTGATGAGGTATATATTGGGAATGTGGCAAAACCTCGTCACGTAGAAGTTCCATCACTTGACAATCTACAGCTTCGTCTGCCTGAATCTCTTCTACACCTCGTTCCACGTTCAGTACGCTACGATTAAAAAATATATATTGTCGATTATATCAAAAATTCAGCTGTTATGATGCAATTGATATATGAAAATTTTTACAAGTTACCTTTTGGGGAATAAAAAATCATCTAAGGTACTCGCGAGCTCTGGCCACATACTTTGAAATTGTTCTGGACATTTTCTAGCCAGTGGCAAACCAGTATGCAAAACAGCAAGCAAACTAGTAACGGCTAGTTTCCAAGTAGTTGGCGACGGACAAGCATATTTCATCGACAAAGGCACGTGTAACGCTTCTATAATGTGCTTCAAAACTTGCCCTTCTATTACCGCGATTTCGTGCGCTGTCTTTTGGTACAGCGTCACGACCATTGACAGGGCTTTCTCTCCGAAAGGAACATAATTCATGGTGACCCAGTCAGTCTGAATAAACGAGAAATTAATGTTCGTTTAAGGAGGTATTCTGGTTTTTCATTTTCAAAAAATCGATTCGATTCGAAGTGGTAGGTACGCAGATACGTACCGATACACCTCGAACTTGAGAAATGTGTTTTGTTGGTATTTTACCATACGTGGGTGCTTCGCAAGCTAACTTTGAAAAGCTTAGAAGTTGCAGAAAGATTAGAACGATCATCGTTCGCAGATTGTCGGGTCCGTTTAGTGCTTCCTATCGAGAAGTAATCGAATTAATTTCGAATACAAAGAAATCGTTCAGAAGAAGGATTGAAATTACAAACTTTTTGCAGAAGCTCCATGGAATGAAGCACACCGTCCTGTAAATGTGTAAGGACGACATCTGGCATTGTAGGTAAAATGTAGGGCGTTGACTCACCATGCACCGGAACAGCGACTGCATTTTTCAGTACTATGCAAAGCTTTTGCAAATCCGGTCCAGTGAATCTGGAAACGAGAAACAATCGAGATCATGTTTCGCTTACAAATGTCTGTAAAACCAACAATTTTGAAGATTTCAAGAAGTCTTCATAATTTTTAAGATCTATAAAATCTTACTTGTTTCTGATGTGCTGAAAAACGGCTGGAAATATGTGAACTAACGCGGTTAAAAACGCCTGCGACGGTATATAAGGTTCCGTTTCGCCTTCTTGCGGTGGCGTCGTGCTTTCCATTCCGATATTGAGCCACACACGCCATGCAACAACCCACAATGCCTCCGAATCATTTGATTGTATCGCCTCATTGCTATCGCTGCCTTTTTGAAGATACAAAATCTCTTGAAACGATTTCAGAGCTGCCAACGATACCTGCCGATTCATACTTCAAGTTTAAGCATCGGTATTTTTGCTTTTGCAAGAGAAAACAATGTTAGTACAGTACCTCGTTATTTTTACTAAGTGCAGAATTTTCTATGAACTCTAGCAAAAGCGACCAAGCTCTAGGAAAATCGCCCAACATTTGTAAAAGCTGACGTTTCGTATTAAATACTCTTCCAACACCACTCAACGTCAGTACCTATAAAATTTATTCTATTTACTGATAGAATACTTGAAAAAAATTAATCTAAAGTCTATTTTGTTACAACGTGAAAGTAAACGATCCATTGATATAATACGGACAACTAATAGCAAATATACTGGGAGAGTCACTTAACTGCGCCACCTGAATTTAATCACAACCTACTTGTTGCATCAAAAACTGTTTTGAACAAAAGTTTGTATAAACTTAGATGGTACAGTTAACTAGCTCATCCTGTACTTATACGTGGAATTGTTACCTGCGTTTCAGCCCATTGCTTCTGTGCTGTGTTTCGACTGTGATGAATGAGTATGTTTCCACTAGTATCTACTTTTTCACTACTGGCAGAGTTGGATAAACTCCTTACTTTATCCAGTAATGGGAAAAGAACTTGCCAGAGCACAGCTTGCCATGTCGGCTGGTGCAAGAGGCTACCATGTGCGGATATTGTTGAAAATAAAGTTTGACTGGCTGATTTACGCACTGCAGGTCGAGGATCCACGCATAAATCCCCTTAAAAATAGAACGGTATTGTTTATACATTCCGCTTCTAATTATAGCGTTGCTTTATTGAGTTTTTCATTATTACCTAGCCTCGTATATAGGCACATCCAAAGCTTATCAAACGCTGGCATGTTTGTTGTACCAGGGAAATCCGGAAATACAGAGGAGGAATCGCCTTTTAACGAAACGCAGAGTTTCTCTTGATTTTGATAAAAATAATCGCTTATGTTCCACTGCAAAGAAAAAACGAAAATGCCAATAAATTGAACTTGCAACGAGTAGATTATACATGCTCTATCGATTCGTTTATCTACTACAACTGTACACGTTATATACGATAAGAACTGTTTGTTTTATTCAATTGCCTTGATCAGAATTTCATTTGTTCAAGATATTTTTGCTCGGACTTTAACAACGTTAGATACTTCTAAGTCTTCTACAATCAAAGGTGTGTATCTCTAAATCATGATTTCTTGATCTGATATTATTCCATAGGAATTCCATAGCTTGAAACTTTTAACTTCGCTTCGCTCGTTTCTTGTACGATTGAAAAGAAATGTACATGTAACACCATGATTAACACACAGATATTAGATGCTTATTCCAAAGAATCGATTCTTACCATCAATCCGACAGCAGTAAGCGAAATGTTCAATTCTTGTGTTTGCGAGCCAAACTTGGCAGCCGTGTCGACGCAAAGCGGAAGACACCGCCAAGGCATCACTGGCAGAAAATCGGTTACTACCAGTTGTAAACACTGGAAAGCTATTCTAACTAAAGCCTCCCTGTGAAACGTTAGAAGGAGGATCATTATTTAATAATATTAGGCTAGATCCATTAAATAATGCGAGAAATACCCATGGTGGTCGGACACTGCACCGATGATGCCAAGTACCAACGGCCAACCATGATACAATGTTTCCCCAGCTCCGTGTAAAACTTGCAGAACACATTCTAGTTGACGTTGCCTCACATCACCGTGACGCACCGATGACAACTCGGATAGCGGTCCCAAAAGTAACGTCTGCAACTTCTGTGTAAAGGAATGAATCAAATTTTAATACTTGAATCTGTTGAAAGCTAATCTTAATCCTTAATGTAAAAAATGTACAGTGTTCCACTATAAAAATATGTAGTCACAAACTCAAACAATTTGTCCTATTCAGTTAGTGTAAATGGACATACTTGATTATCGCGCAAAGGTTGAGGGTACTTATGTTGAAGCGCCATTTTAACAAGGTACGTGATAGCTTCCACTCCCCACTCCCTCATACGAATATGCTGATGTTGACAAACTTCTAGTAAGTGATTCGTCAGTGGCCTCCACAAAACCTCGACTCTGGGCAAATTCACCAGACCGGTTTCCAACAGTTTGGCGACAGCGAACAACGATGGTTCCTAGCATGGATAGACACAATGTATTCTAGAGAGCTGTACAACTCGAAATATACTTTAACATCTCCTTTACTAGCGACGATGGAAAACATACAAGCGAAATATTCAGGTGACCTGTTCTAAAAATACTATATGTTACAGCCATATTGTTGCTTACCCTATTAGAATAAGCTAATTCCATGGCCTCGTGGCTCAGTTTGCAAAGTGCATCTATCAAGTGATGCAGAGCTACGTCATCTAAATGCTGGCTACTTTCAAATAATCTACTGAGCATGGCGCTGAGAACAGGTAGATCCGCCATAACTGCATTCGTAAGTACTGCATTTGGATCTGCAGCAGTTCTGCCAGCTTTCAAGGATCCCCCTGTGGATGGTTTTAAACCGAGTATCCAGACAAGATGTTGCAACGTTGTAAGTACCAAATGCCATGCACCACCGAGTATACTGCCGTGGCAATGCGCGAGCGACAGTAATGCGCGCATGCATTGCAGATTCTTTGCTGTTAACATCACCGGTCCCTGGTGTGCACCTGCACGATTAAAATGCAATTTTACAGATGATGCAGCGTGTTACTTAAATATCTAATTAATTAAATATACTATCGGTGAAGTATCGAGGCATGTTTCACATACCAACAGGAAGCGATGCAGTGGGCAGTGGTGTTCCAACAGCCACAACTTGTTGTCGATAGTCTGGTTCCATAGTTAAATTATACTGAGCAGAGTCTTGCTGTCTCGCACTTGGAATGCCTTGTGGAGCATTGTACAGTACTGTCAACGCATAATGGGGTGGCAACGAGGCTTTACATATCGCGGTAATAAACGCGTCACGAGGAGTTTGCAGTTCTAGTTGTCCACACAAAGATGCAAAAATCTGGATAGCTTTCAGTACATTTTCGGTCGCAGATTCGTCGGTGCTGATAATGACGATAAAATACTATTAACATATATTTTTTACGGCAGTAAAAAATCGGGAGAAATAATATTTATTCACCTGGTGTCGATTAGAGGACTCAATGCGGCCAATAAACCGCACCAACTCGAATTAATGAGCTGTGTATGTAGCTTTCGTTCGGACTCGGCCGGTTTATACGATTGATTTCCTGTCATAGCTTCGCCGGAGCCATTAATAGCGAAGGCAATGGATCGTATAATATCCAATAAACATGCATAGGCTATGCTGATTCCATAGCCTATTGGTATTTGCGGTGGTTCGCCTTTATCGAGCATATCCAGACTGAAAATGATTTTTTTATGAGCATACTTTTAGAAACTGATAAGTGGAAGACTACAATTTCTATAACTTACTACGTAGATTTAGCTTGACCACTAGGGAATGTTGCGACTACCGGCAACCAAATACCGCGAGAATAAAAACCAGGCTGTGGTGAAACACCAGGGCCAATTGGCATTGCAGTGAACAACGGAGATGTAGTATTTTGTGGTATTGTTGTACCTGCCGCTGCATTATGGAGCTATTAATAACATTTTATGTAACGATCTATAATCATTGATATATTTTAAGTTACCCATATTACTCTGATTCATCATTTGCGGATTAACGAACAGACTATGTACATAGGCACCCAAACTGTTAACGATATCTTGAAAGATATTGGTTGCGTGAGGTTTCAAATCGTAACATTCACAGAAATTAGTAAGAAGATCAGCTTGCACTGTCATCTTATGTAAAACCTCCAGAGCTAAAGCCCTCTGCCAATTCGGCTTGTCTGGATCCAAAAATTTCACAATCAAAGATAAAAATATTTCGCATTCCGTTACCTGAAAATATCAAATCTTGCATTATGCGTTCAACTGAATTCTATGACAAATATTTACAGTTAGTACAACGTATGCATCTTAGGGTTGTAACGAAATTCGAAAACATTTTACTTACCAAAAGAGAATGGTATTTTTGTATTAGTATGGAAACAACTCTAAGAAGTCTCATGCTAATAGGAAAATAAGGCTTGTCCAAAGGCGTGGCTTGTTGTAATGATGCCGGGACAGAATTACGGTATTTGATATTTGGCGAGAACAATTTAATTACAAGAGCACAAACCCGTTCTTTCAACAAGAAGCTGAATTCCGGATGCTGAAAAGAGACATTGCTGCGTTACCAGTCATATTTAATTTAAAATTTTTTCGTGAAAATACCTTGAAGAAAACTGAGGAAAAGTTTGTTAAAACAGACTCTAACAATTCTAGTCCAAATGTACGTGTCATCTCGGTAATGCCGATTAACCAGTAAGGTTGATCTGCATTTACCAATTGAACTAAATCCTGTGGAAAGATATTACAAAATTAATATTATAGTATCAGATGATAAATAATATAAATGTACCTACCTGGAACATTAAATATGCATCGGCAGCACATGGTCCTAAACCTTTGGGTGCCTGATTAGTAGGAATTTTCAGTTCTTCTAAATTAATCTCATCCGAATCTTCATGATCGGGACTTTGTTCATCTTCTGCAACAACACGTTCGAACACCAATGACACTAGCTGTCGTACAGTGGCTCCTGCCGTGTTGATTGTTGTACTATCTTTTGTAAAATGTAAACGAAAGCAGAGAACTAGATTCTGAAAATTAAGCCAAATGACAGTCTTATTTCTTTAAGATATCGATTTCAATTTCATATCGAATGCAGATTATTACCCTTGCAAGTGTTTCGCCATGTACAATGGTATTACTTGTAAGTAACAAAGTTACAGTCTGTAATACTTTCACTTCTTCTGTACCAGACTCCATCAACATCCATAGGGTGTCCGTAATGTAACGTGCACCTTTTTGATCAACAGCTTGTTGCGTAATTAACCTTTGCATTATAGTTAAACAAAACTGAAACAATATGAAAAAGTATAATTTGACATAGTATTGTATAACAGAAAGCTGTGATTAAGGGATAAAAAAGAATATACCTTAATAATCTTCACATCTTTGCTTTCGCAGCCTTGAACCAAAGGGTACAAGATTTGATTGACAATGTAATAAATAGGAGTACCTGGGGTGTTTGATGCAGTTCTTATTTTTGTGATTCCCTCTTCGCATGACTAAAATAAAACACATATATAAATAACTGTCGTGTTTATTTCGATTTATACGAAAAAAGGTGTATCCACCCACATAATCTTCTTCAACAATGTTTTTTAACAGTCCGAAGAACTAACCTAACTTTCTCGCAGAATATTATATATTAAAATAAACATTTAGCTATTAGATAAATCCTGAATAAAAGCATACTTCTTTGATCTGCGGGTACTTCTTCTTCGTTTCAGAGGCAAGAGCTTTCAAATCAGTTTGCAATGACTCCAAAAATTTTGAAGTATTCTCCGGGTTCGTCCCGACAGCTGCGTTCGCCATCGTATTTCGATCCTCTTTCACAGACTTACTATAAAAATCTATTTCATCGTAAGCTATAAACAATCCCTTGATAAACACATACCGTCGTAATACAAATAGTGTCTAACTGATAGTAGGTGAGTTGGCACGTCCCATGCCGATTATCACAAATGACAACGGACAGGTGACAATCTATCGAACTTGTCCTTACACATTTTCGAACTTACGTCATTTTTAAGACATCACTTCGAACGATTATTTAATAGCGTTTCTAATAGTCCGTTTTAAGTTCTTTGACAGTCGTGTTCTATCACGGTAATCAGTTATTCGCATCTTAATTGCAACACGATGAAGTAAATAATAAACCGTGGCATGCAATGGCGCTGGTAACTCATACGATGTGTGAGTGTGTTCGTAGATGTCCAGATCGTGCTGTAACATTAAACTTCGGTCACTCTATATATAGAGTGGAAATCGAAGATATACATATTACAGTACAATCATGAAGTGGAAGAATTTTCTCGACCCATATACTTCGCGTTCTTTTAATGAAATTGGAAGTCTTACTTGCATTTCTGCATCGGTTAAGTATAAATTGAACAATTCGAGCCAACCCACTATGTAATTCAAACCACAGAGCGTTCTTACAGAGGCGAAACTTATATTGAGATCTTTGATGTTCGTGACCCGAAAATTTGTAATCTACATATACAGGGTGTTCCAAAAATGTTGTACTTCCTTGAAAGTGATAATTCCTGAGTTCATTAGAAATCACTTTTCCTTTTCGAAAATATTCCTCGCAGAGTTATTAACGAAAAATACGGACCAATCAGAGCGCCGCTACTAAAAATGACATGCAAAATTTTTAGGACACCCTGTATAGAAGGTGTCGTCGTTTTTGCAAATATATCTGCGTCATGGACATAGGAATAAGGGGGCGGAGCATAAAGTGTTACTTTAGGCGAGGGGAGTGAAGCCACTCCCGGGGAGCGGGGAGCACGGTCTGGTGCCCAACTGGTGATTGGTTCTAGCATATATGCGCGAAATTTGAAGATGAGACTTTTAGTTTGTCAACAATTATAAATTACGATAGAATATTTTCAATAAAATAAAGAAACAAAGTGTTTTATTTATAAATGCATGTCAAAATTAAACGGTCAAAAGTTAGAATCTATAGATATAAAAAATCTTATCTGTTTGGTATTTAATTTTACAAATACATAAAACATTGTTATTTAGAAATAGGAATAACTAGGATATTATCTTTTACTTTTCTGCACTTAAGAAACTTTAACGAATGTGCAACAGTATATAACTGATCACTATATATGTAAATATCGGTTAGTTTTATAATGAAATATCAGAAATGTCATAAAATGCTAATCCAATTACTTAAATATTAAATTGTACAATTGTTAATATCTATTGCATAAAAGGGATTAGGATGTATTATTAATAATTTTCATAACAAAATTGGGTTTTGTCAATTTTATTATTTAATATATTACATTATGTCTTCTTATTAAACTGTTTGTTGACACTTATACCCCTATTCATCCATAACTGTCTTTCAAAATTTCTTTTCATATCCTTTAGTAAACTAATTGCTCTAGCTTCCCAAAAAAGTTCAAATCATATAGTAAAATATTAAAAATGTTATTGTCTTCTTTAGAGCGGTCTTAAACTTTTGTGTCCGCTACTATGTATCTTCTAACATCTGCAATTCTTCAGTTGCTAACATATGCTTGTCCCTCAATGAGTCCAGGATTCCCTTTGAAGAGCAAATTTTTTATTTCTTTCGTGGAAGGCTTTGCTGCAGATCTTTTATCTTTCTTATATAAAATTTCTTGTGTCTTGCAGTTGTTTTTGAAGGTATTCTTTTTCCAAAGAGTTTTCCTCTTTCTTCGGTGACATACTTGTAGACTGATCCACAACTAAAAAGCATTAAAAATATAATGCATACGAAATATTAATTTTGTAGAAAATTATTAGATATATTATATTAAATAGAATGAAATATTTCTTACAGTCACTGCATCCAGGGATGGGAGATGTTGCTCTATCTACTTTAGATGTATCCGATGCAGAAGTTGACACAGAATGTATCCCCCGTGTTATATGGGAATCTAATGTATTTCCTAATCCTGATAATAGTAACATTATTTCATACCTATATGTGGTAGTGCATTTGGTACAAGTATCCTTCTACCATGTATAATCTTGAAGTCATTTTCTGTAAAATGTGCGGAACAGATTCTTGCTTCATTTGGAATCAACTCTACATTTAGCTGCATTATATTATATCTGCCCAAAACGATTTTAGCTTTTCATCCTTTGGAAACCTATTAAAAAATTAATTCAGTGTGTAACTTTATATCATTTGTCTCATTTTAATAATACAATATAATTTTTATGTACAAATATAGAATATTTTTCTTACCGATGATATGAGAAGTTATTAATATTGTTTACTTGTCTTTCTCCCAAAATCGGACGATGTCTCGTACGATTTTTACAATACACAGCGGCATTGTCTAATTTTTAAAACTTATAATTCACTTCTCTGGCCGCATCAGTGAGCGTTAGTCGGTGTCAGACAGTGTCAGATCCAATCAGATCAGCCAAATGTCTTCTAAAAGTACGAATGCGCTTGCGCGATCACAACCAATCACCAGTTGGGCACCAGATCGTCGTTCCCCGCACCCCAAAACTGCCTTCCCCCCGCAGCGATATGCTCCGTCCCCTTATTCCTATGTCCATGATCTGCGTCCTTCACACTATTTTAGATTTTAGATGAAAGAAGATGGAAGAAACTGAGGAATTTGAAACGTCGAGAAGCCCGGCAATATTTGAATCGTAAAACTCAATTAATTTTAATTATTAATAAAATTTCATTGGCTTCATTTTAGCTTCTCAAAAAGATTGAAGTTGTTCGACTGAATTTTGAAAAAGTTGTTCTCTTTGAAAGATTGTTTGAATATCACTGTACAAATTGTGTTCGCACGCGCGTTTGAATGCGGTATCTATTTACAGACGCACGCGCATTAAAGATTGATCGCCGTGGCTGTGCATCTATAAAAGTACTGGTACTCCGTGCAAGCGTCAGTGCGTAACTTCAGAGATTGCGTAACCCTCGAATGAAGTGAGTTATTCAAGGGTTTGTCATTCTGTTGAACGATCAGCAACGTTCATAGTATACTTGTTGCTCACACGCGGCTAAGTTGGTTTGGCGGTTGGTCGAGGAGGGAAGAAAGAGGACAGTGACGGTGTCCAAGGGTTCCTTCTCTCACGTTTTCGTTGGACTTCGCAAGCTTTCCGCAAGCTGGTGGAGCGCGTCCCGATCAATTAGCATATGCTACTTCCTAGCGGGAATTTTGTTTCACTGATCGAATAAAGGTAATTACATGACAGTACGTTATGCATATATATGTATAGATATATACATTTCCACGTTCGAGTAGTCCTCGCACGGATTTTCTATGCCAAGAAAAACCGAGCCGACCCTGAGTCAAAACTTGATAGAATTTTTTTTGTTTTCTCTAAAAAAAGTAAAAGGCCGCCTTTCTAACCTAAATTCCAAATTCTGTCACGGACCGTGATCCACGGGGATTGGGTGAGGAGGGCGACAAGCACAGAGTCTCCTTCCCTTTTTGACAGCTAAAAATACGGTTTTTGACGAAGCGTCCGCGAGATCGAACATCTTGACTATTTCGGCTGCGATAAGATCTGTGGACACGTTTTGAATCGTTTACGTAGAATTCCACGCTGGAAATATGCATCTCGCCGTCGGCTGCCGAATTATACGTCTATTTACGAACGACGATTAATTATGTCCGTGTCGCCTGCGTTAATCTCCGTAACCAGTGAACGTGCTAGTTGTTTACCCGCGATTCTTCTGCTTTGCACTTATATGGTAGTACACACTTAAATCACGGTTTTAATATGCATGTGATTTCAATAAGGACATCGTGCTCTGTAGTTTCTTTCCTTCGTGACATTATAATTTGTAGAATAGATTCACGTGATACGGACATACTTTCCTACATGTTCGTTTTTATCATTCCATTGTTAATGTCGACTCGATATATTTTCATTAATGTATAGAATAAAGTATCATCGAATGTTTAAGAACTTTTAAAAATATTACAGATTAGTATAGAAATGTTTAATATATTAATTGATGATTAGACTAATGAATCTCGTTTTGTGCGATTAACATGAATTTATATTAATTTTGAAATAGTTCTATGATAAAATCGTGGATACATTAATCGTAGAGAAAAGGATAATTTTAGTTCGTATTATATTTACTATATTACAAAAACAGTCTCATTTCTGAAAATAGAATTAATCACTATTTAAATTTAGATCAATTGGTTAAATCATAATATATCTTGCAATCGTATCTTTGTAATTGATACTATATTCCTCCTATTTTTATTATTCACCTTGTTATAAATAGAAGTTTGTAATATTTTTAGAATTATCTTGTATGAAAAGTTTTATTGCTGGAAAAGCTAGTTAAGCTTATAAATATATAATTATAAAGCTATAAGTTATAGCTTTCTTATGTCTTTTTGAAATTATTTTCATAGAATTGTAGTTTTTATAGGACAAGAGTTGTAATGTATATTTAAAAAAAAACTCGTTTATAATTGAGTCAAATAAGAAGAAGCTAATTTTATTAATATTCAAAAGATTTTGTTTTTACATAGATCATGTTCCTTAGTGTGACTTATAAATATGATTGAAAATTTTATGAGTAAGCTATTCAATAACATTCATAGCTATAAATGGATTCACTATCACAAGGATTGCTACAGATAGCAACTTCCTATTTGATATAATATTCTGTTACTCATCACCCTCTATTTCATTGATTTTCAAGTACTTTACGAGTATGAACAATAAGCAATGCAATGTTAGTTAAGTGCAATAGCAAATAGACAAGCGTAAGTTATGCATTAATATATGTACAGGATCGACAATTATTACGATTAGACTGTGGATCTTTATGCGAAATAAAAATTTGCTGTATCAGTTGCAAGAGTTAGGGGCCAAATAGAAGGGTCTTTATTTCCTTAATCATTCTAAACTTAGTTAATCGCTGTTTTGTTTTAATTTTTACATTCTCAATTTTGTCGTAAATGCATAAAATCTGCAGTCTAGTTACGATGTGAGATATACAATCGTCTAAGATATAATTTTTCGTTTCAGTTCCCGGGTAATTCAATATGTCGCACCACTTTGTCACAGTTTGCGTAGTGTGCGTTTTATGCGCCACGCATAATCCTTGCTCAGCACACACTGAATTGTCGACTACGGGACAAAGAACTCGTGATAATGTAAATTCTGAAAATTTACCAAGACTCAATGAACAGCTACAGCCATCATGGTTGCTAATGAAATTTAAAAAGTTGCAAGAAAAGGATAACAAGAAAGTGAACTTAAATAATTTAGGCAGTTCTAGAAACGGTGCTATTAACTTTTCTAATAGTGTATTAAACAATAATAATGTTAACAAAATACCTACATTATTAGTGCCATCTGCCATTGATGAAGTTCATGCGAAAAGAAAAACCACCCCACAGGGTACGAAAGTAGACAAAATTGTTCAAGACACTCGTGTTCCAGAGATAGAGGAAAGTTTTACAGCTTTAAACGATTTAGAAATAATGGAGAGACTAGGACAGACTGAAATAAGTCACAATCGGGAATTGAAGTCTTCGAGGTCTGCAAAAAGTCTTGACTCCGTCAATATGATTAGACGAAAAAGAAACGTAGATGTTATAGATGAAAAGTACTTCATGAGAAAAATTTTTGAAACTTACGGGGATGGTACTAGTGTGACTATAGAAGGTTTCGAGAAGCTATTGAGAAAATTAGGATTACTGAGGTTACTAACAGATGTATATAAACTAGAGGATCTTAATGCTGTTGCTAGTCATGAAAATCCATTAGGTGAGTTTATTTTTTATTACATGTCTGAATACACGATGCATAGTTAGTATCAATATATTACTTTTAATTATCAATTAACAGCCTATCAATCATAATAAATCTCCCCTAATATATCTACATACACATTAATTGTACCTTCTGATTTAATTCTACATAGGAGCCATTTTAATAATAATAATTTAGTTTAATTTGCGGGTCTAAACCTCTGTCCAATGGACCTGTTAAGTTGCTCATTGGTTCTTTATTAAAACCTGTTCACAGTAAATGACTGTGAGAAAAAGAATTAACACAGAAGGATATTTGATTTACAGTCCTGATAGTATAAATAAAATTTAATACTACTTACATTTAGATAAGATATAATTAAATAATATCCTTCTTATATAATCTTATCATCTACAAAGATAAGTCTGTACAAGTTTATTTGATACTAGTTTGTTGTTATACACATACACGGTAACCTTCTAAAGAGATAATCTTCTGTTGTAGAGAAATCAAAGAACACACAAAATAGTGGCCTATCAGAATATGAGAATGGAGTCAGAAAAGAACGGGTAAGATGAGTTTTAATTATTGAAGTCAGACTTTATATTATAGAAGAATGAAACACACTTGTTTTCCTAATACATCAAATATTTCTCACGTGATTGTCCCAAAATTTCAGTGCTTAAATAGCAAAGAATTATTAAGTACTGTTGCGAGAGATATGCCCTACAATTCCATCACTAATAATAATACAATATTACCAAGTTGGCTTTTTGAACGTGTGTGTCCAGCTCTTGTTTACCAATTAGCAGGTGAATCGAGTTCAGAAAGAAATGGATGCATTCGTGTACCAGAGAATTATAAACCAGTAATAGTTACTAAATACCTTGGAGAGGATGATTCGCGTAATATGGTTCAAGGTAAAACATATTTTATAGTGCGCGCATTCTTAACACACTGGGAATTATTGTGGATTGTTAAATACAGCTTTCTTTTATTTCAGTGTGGGCCTATTCTTTAATCAGTATTCTAATAATTAGTCTTTGCGGTTTGTTTGGTGTAGTTGTTATACCTTTCATGGGTAAAATTTACTATCACCAATTATTGCAGTTCCTGGTTGCTCTTGCTGTAGGAACGTTATGCGGCGATGCTCTTATTCATTTGTTACCCCATGTAAGATTTCCGATCAAGAATACAATGGATCTTTAAGAATCACTGTGCTGTAATAATTACGTTGTTCATTCCAGGCGATGATGCCGCATCATACGCATGATCACCACGGTCACGATGATAATCATGCCGAGGTAGATCACAAGGAACAACACAATATAAATATGTGGAAAGGGCTAGTTGCAATGGCGGGTCTTGTATTATTTTTTTTTACTGAGAAAGCTCTAACGTTAGTTGCAGAATGGCGAAAGCTTCGGCAACGTCGTAACAAGGTAAACGATACGACTTAAAGTTTAAAAAAATGAAATGTTCAATATGCATAATTCGTTTTAGCTCCCTTCGCGTGTTAGAGTAATGCGCGAAACAGACGGACCAAACAGCAATGTTGTCGGCGAGAAACTTTGCAAACATAAATATTCATCGTACCCTTACTGTTATGGTGAAATTAATACTGACACTCAAGGTAGATTATCGTATTCGCATTCATCAAACTCGACAATACGTTATTATTTCTTTCTAAATCCTTTTCATTTTAATGTACGTAAAACGGAAATTTATTCTTCAGATAATCATCATAATCGTCAACATAATAATCACGAAAAGCCTCCCGTGATCGAAGAGGAGAAACCATTGACATCAAATTGCAATTCAGTGTCCAAGATAATGACGAACGACGGTGAAAAGAAATCAAACGAGGATTGGAGATTAGATGAATCAATTGTAAATACTAAGAAAAACACGGATGGTGCTGACATACCACTAAACAAATCTGAAAGTTACACTGTTATCATACGGGAGCACGAAACGAAACACCATGGCCACACCCATTCCCATGGTATAATTTAATTGCTTAATCTGACTTCGTTACTTGCGTATATGTTAAGTAGCTCAATTAAGCGGTTCAATGTTTTTATTAGGTCATGTACATTCGGCACCAGAATCTTTGTCAAGCGTCGCTTGGATGGTGGTTATGGGCGATGGTTTGCATAACTTCACAGATGGTATGGCCATAGGTGCTGCTTTCTCTGCGAACATAGCAGGCGGTTTCTCAACGGCTATAGCTGTGTTTTGCCATGAATTACCTCACGAAATAGGTATGAAACTTGTATTTTAATTATATTACTGTATCATTTTCGAAACGATTAAAAATATTTGAAAGTGTAGAGAGATCTGACTCGAACTTATTTGTCTGAATAGGGGACTTCGCAGTTTTGTTGAAAGCTGGAATGAGCGCCAAGCAAGCTGTCTTTTACAATCTGTTATCTTCTGTACTCTGCTTATTTGGAATGGTATTTGGCGTGTTGTTGGGTAGCACTCCAGCTGTGAGTAGCTGGATGTTTGCCGCTGCTGCAGGAATGTTTATATATATAGCATTAGTAGATATGGTGAGTAACATCTGGTTTCTATTTGTTTAATCTTTCCTATCCATACGAACAGTCCAACAGCTGCATTGACACTTATCTCCTTCCTGAACAATTCTATTGAGTTAAGAGTGATAATTATTACCAATGATATAACAAATGTGTATGTGTAATTTAGATTCCAGAATTATCTTCAAGTCATTCTGCGGAACGTAGTTCCCAGTGGCAGTGTATTCTACAAGGGTTAGGGCTATCGTGTGGCCTTGGAATAATGTTAATTATAGCACTCTATGAACACGATCTTAAGACTATGTTCAGTGATTAAATTTACAAAGACTGACAACTTTTTAAACAATGGTAAGCTTGCAATACTGCCTACAGACCTATTTGTTATAGGTCGTTACCTGAGTCAATAAAACTTTAGTTGTGAGTTCTTACCGAAAAAATACTTTTCATTGTAAGACTAATTTATTTTTCCTTCTTTGTATGCCTAGCTAAGTAAGATTTTCTGTTGACAGCAACATACTTATTATTGTTAAAAAGAAAAAAACACTTATTACGGTACTAAAACGGAACAAATGCTAAATGTTTTATAACATTTATAACGTTAAGAGTATTCAGTGCACAACTACGAATGAAATAGGCAATTCGAGGAAACTTAGATAATTCAAATACAACGACAATATTCGAAGTATACTTATTAGAAATTGTACCTAAGTGAGATATTATGTTCTCTTAAAGTAACATAAAAAGAGAAAGGATCGAGACTAAGGTTTAAATACTTTGAAATTTGTTAGACAGAACATTACGAAGATAGGTAAATATATAGTTGATTATTACTGCATAGTTTTTTTTATGTATTCCTTACGAAGATCGCATAAATCTGTGGAAATGTCATGCAGTTGTCCCGTTGGTTATTAATAAAGTAATTTTAACCACTTAAAGCCGCCAAAAGATCTATAAAATTAGTATTCTAAACAATAATTATGAAATACGTAAATTTAGATCTGTATTTTTCTTTTAAATAACCAATTGCTTGGCGTTCACACGATTTATATATGCTTCAGAACTATTAGTGCTCGGATTTATCTCTAATATATATTTATACACATATATTAATAATTGCATTCTTTATTTTGGTACTATAATTTAGATACTATTTCAGATAGATACCACTTTACTGAATCGATGTCACAAATGCTGTCATCAAATGTATTATTGAAATTAACAAAGTGCTCTATATCTTTTAAGATAATTTTAAAATCAAGTAAATTCGCGTTAGTTGAGACATGAAACTTATAATAATGCTAAGAAAAGATATTGATACTAAGACGATATCAAATTATAGGACACTAGATGTATTCGTTAATCGTATTTTCATTTTGAGTTTACAGATACGTTTGTTTTTTGAGAACTTTGGTGCTTCTCCGGTTTACGATGTTTTATTAAATTAACCCAATCAAATGTAATTATCCTCGATATATACGAAGTTTGGAATTACGATGCTACAAGAAAGGTGCATACCCGACTTTTTGTTTCAGCAATTGACTTTATGAAACAAGGTGTTAATACACAGCTTTAGTACGCTCTAATTTACTTTCGTGCATGAAGTAATTTTGTTAAATATTGACCTAAATTAATGAAAATGGTACAAAAATATTACACCATTCACAAAATGATTGAATAATATTAAAAAACTTCTCGGATATTCTCCTACTGTCATACGTAATTATCAATATTGTTTTATAGGTAATTACTTATCATTCTATGTACATATCTGCATGTCACACCGTAATATACAATTGAAACTTAGAATCCAAATAATTGTAGCTATAAATCTAAATATTTTTAGCTGTACTTATGTAAACTAATAATAACTTTATCCACACATGACTGTAAGGAAAAGAAAATTTCATTGTAATTTTTAAACCGTCGTAAAAAATGAATTATGTTCTGAACGAGATTTATTTTCTCAATGTTGTATGCAATCATTTCGATCTATTGCATTTATCGTGACAGCTACTGTGAGAAAGTAGAATGTCAGTGCAAATAATATGTATTATGCACCTTCTCTATTACTTAAAACAAAAAACAAGAATGTACCATTTAATCAACCAAATTGCGGAAAAAACCTCATGTACTTATTGTAAGTTACTTATGATAATTATTTTTATGTATGTTAATATTAACGCTACGCTCGATAGCAATGTATTTTTTTACAGAAAATGTAAAAATTGAAAAAAAGCGTTGTATTCTTGTAAGCGCACATTTTTTCTTCTATTGCATCTTATATTAATACTGATGTAATTAAACCGAATGATTTGCGCTTTTTTTGTAAAAATTCAAACGCTGAGTATAAAGAAGTTAGTTTTGACATATTATCACGTGTTCTACATATTATTATACTTCCTACGTAGTTGTAATTTTCCTTATATTTAACATAGGCACTGTATTTCGAAAACGGGAGTCCCTCGCTTAAAGTACATTGCTTCCTAACTCCGTATTACCGAATTTAAAAGAACATGCAAGAGAATTTAAAAAATCTAGAGAAGAATACATGAAGCACAAAGGGTTCAAGAAAAGCTTATGAACGATTATCCTTTTATTTTTCTCATATTGATTAGTAAAAGAATGTTAGTAAGTGACATATTTACAAATGAAGTACTCAACAATAAATATGATATACACAAATGGGTTTCTGTTGTTACATGTCATACTTCTTCTATTCAAAATATTTTTCTAGCATTCAAACAATGAATAAATGTAACTGTAATGAGTCTTTCAATTCGTTACATATCTCGACCTTACTAGGTAATACGATGTTTCCAAGTGATTCTTCCACAAGTTATCTAACAACAGATATCAATATTGAACTGTCAGGGATCATAAAAAAATATCATGTCATACAGAAACAAGGTCGTCTCTATCGCTCATTTGTGCTGATAAACTAAACGCAGTGTCCGTACTAGCTTCACTATTTAAGCTTTCATTAAGCACTGGCTTCATGTGAGAAGCGTCGCTCATTTCTCTCATTAACCCAGCCATATCATCATCTGGATCAATTTCTTGCATTTCACCCACTACATCGATCTCCATCGATTGACTATCTGTTATCGACATCTCTTGCACTTCTGGTTTTATTTCCTTAAACTGATTCAAACAATTATGTTTATGTTATTCATTACACATAACTACGATAGAGTAATCCAAACGTTTACCTTCATGGATTCTAGTTTATATTCAGTTGGTAAATTCATATGGAACACACAATTTGTATCAAAAATCACAGGTACTGGCTCGTGGCATTCTATATCTGCCCTGACAGCACCACAAGCTTTGAACAAAACTTGGTGCTGATCCTGGCAAAGAAAATGATCTGTTACAGTTCTATTTTCAATAGTATTCTGCTAAAGATTAAAAAATCTTACTTTAAGAATATGTTTACGACAATGTTTTGCAGCAGGTAGAGTTCTCTCCCCACATTTCACTCCTCCTTCCGTGAAGATACATTTTGATATACTAGGTATTTTTTGCGTAGGTCCTTCAGTTGCCTGAAACAATTATATTTTTTAATTGAAAAGAATTTTTCTAAAATAGAATTATTAATTCGCTTATTACCTGTGCTCTACGTTCTAATGATTTTCTATACAGAATAGCCTCGACTCCGCTTCGTCTGTGATACCGATTCAATGCTTTTAATTTCTCATACATTTTCTTTTCTTTCGCGGTCTCCTTAGGTTGATCATGTACAGCGCACAATGTCTCCTTTTCTTTTTTGAGGCCGTGCAAATATTTTCGTCTCTTTTCTTTCAATGTGTACTGCAGCCTTCTGTATTGATCTATATAAAGTGACTGTAATCGTATCAGTTTTTCTCTCGCGATATATATCACCTCCTCTGCAGTAAAAATTCCTGCATGCCTTAAAAAATTAATACTATTTACTTGATAGAAATAAGTTTCTTATCTTTGCAATAAGCAGCTACAAAAGTTGAGTGAGTAGTATCGAAATTTCGGAAATTCTGGGAATTAAGTTACAAAGGATTAGTAGTTTAGGAAAGATTTGCTCAAGCTGAAGCATGCTAGCCAATATTCTACAAGCAGGTTCGTATTTTTTAAATGCGTTAGACACTGTAATGTCTGCTGCATAATCCTATTCTTACTTTAAGGGGTCTTCTTGTGCACTGTACAAACTTTCATTATCGCTATCGTCTAAATAGCTTCCTCTTAAAGTATCGCTTACTACAGTAGGCTCAACATCACTGTCCGAAGAACTTGCATAGTCCAAAATATCGCATCCACTTGCGTTCACTTTAAACGCGTTAACTTCGGCTGAAGTAAAGGTGCATAATTAATATTCACAATTCAACATGTTTCTAATTGTAAGAGTTGAACTTAATTCATACTGAAAGGATCCAATGTTTTCACTTTCCCTTCCTCGTCTTCAGTATCTTCTGTGCTTGAATCGGTTGGCTTGACATAGTGACTTAAATTGAGTAAAAGCATTTCAGGTGTCTGTGGCAATGCATGCCGGGATGTTGACTTTATACGTGCTATCTGAGCCTTTCTAGTATGCTCGGCACAATATCTATAAGATGCAAACAGTTATACAACATTTGAAAAATGTTATGTAGATTGATCTTTATAAACTCAGCAATTATACATACGAAATATCCCTTCTGTCCAACTTTTGTGCTGGGTTTTGGCATTTTCTGCCATTAGTATTATACACAAAACCACATTGTTTGAAAGGTGCGTTTGTATCCTCAAGAATATGCTTGGCACAATAATTGTATCCCTCGAGGCAAGGCTGTGTGCACTCGTAAGATGCGTATAAACAAGCTTGTGTCTGCTTCGGCTTTTTTGTGGCTGTCGTAGTCACAGGCATTTTTTGTGGTTTACGAAACATACCTTGCCTATGTGAAAGATAAAAACAATATCGATTAGAGAAAAACATTTCAAAGTATAAAATCAATTTTATTACGATCTCTTAATTTCAAATTTGCCGCCGCTATTCACATCGGAAATCAAAACAAATATATACATTTGGTTGTTCGACAAGATTCCAGAAATTGACGATTGTCGAGCACATGAAAAAAAAATGTACGAAATATAATTCAGCGTGAACGTGTATATATCCGCATTTGGTTTTCAAGATGAAAATATGAAGGAAACGATATTTGTAACAAGTGGTACTCGACCGCCATTTTGTACGTGGGATGTTGAATGAAGTTTCATTGATGTACGTACGGATTTCGAAAGAATGAGGCGGACATGTGATTGGTTTTTGTGAAAAATCGGTAAAAAGGGAAACCAGCGGGACTTGAGAAAGCCGCGAGACATAAATCTTTTTAGAAACTCACCGTGATCACTTACATCAAATCCTCCGAAACGGAAAGACAGTGCCAACCGATTCACGCTTGTCACCGTCAACGTTGTTCTGGAAACTTCAGAGGGGGAAAAAGATAATACAGTGAAACGTAAAGTAGTGGCGATCGTGCCGTAAGTCAAACGATTGTATGCGAATCGAGAGAAAAATTAATAAATACTTGATAGAGAGCGAGCTGGGTCCTTCGGTAGGACCGATATAACGGGAACGCTACTACAGGGATAACATTGGCTGCGTGCACATACTACTAGCTGAACGAAGGTTGCGTCACTTCCGGGAGTTTAAAGCTCAAAAGTTCTAATTGATAAACTACGTGATTCATACCTGTCGGTAGACTGACAAAAAGTTCAGGTAGGTTATGACGTTGGTTGAAAAGTGTTGACCGAGTTGGTTTTACGTTACGCACGCGTATTTACCGAAAACGTGCTCACGATCGAGAAAGAGTTCTTCTCGACTCTCGTCCCGTGGAACGAGCACACGCTTTCGTCGCAATAACCGTGTCGACGTAATTGCATCTTTTCGTGTAACCGAATCACAAGATAAATAGTACTTTATGGTTCTCGAAACAAAAATAGGGTAAATTTGACGAGAGTGCGTAAAACCGCCAAGTATCCTCAAGATATATTCTTACGTAAGAGGCGAGAAAAAAATATTCGATCTCATCGAAACAAAGAAGAAAAAGAAAGACTATAGAAAGTATTTAAAATAGTTTGTTCTGAATCAGAGTATATATATAACCTTTTTCTTCTATAACCAACCTCATAGCCTGCCAACAAACAAAAAAAAAGAGAAAAACAAACACTTTAAACGAAAGTCGCTTAACATACGATAATAAATGAGAAAATAAATGATGCGTGCGGAGAATATTTCCGTGCAATAATAGACGCCTTACAACGTTGATTACCTTGTGTACCTAACACACCATATAGATAGATCGAGTTCTAAATCACAATTGATTCTAAGACCGTGTTTTAAATGCGTGAATGTTTCCGAGAAAGTTGCGAGGGCTAAACTACACGTAAAAAAAGAAAAACAAATAGACAAACGAGCAAAACGCAACGGCCCCTATAAATGAATTTTAAAGTATAAATAAATCCCGTTTACTGTGATGCCCTGTCGAACAGACGATTTTATTAACTTATTATAATTATTATACAGAAAAATCTTGTTTTGTAAAACTATTCGAGTATAAATAAAAAACGTCCTCAAAAACGAAACAAAAGAAAAAATAACGAGACCGATATATCGTAACGGTGTCAAGAAGTTCCGTACGAACCTCTGTAAACTACGACAATCTATTATCATATAAATATAAGAGAGTATTGAAGCTTTTGATGCATTTCTGAAGTTGATTTTTTCATTTCCTGCACGATTCCGAAACAGTGCGGTGAAGTTTGACGCGTATCGGAATAATTCGAGAAAGAGAGAGCGAGAGAGAGAGAGAGAAAGCGAGTGAGTGTGCGAGTGAGAGAGAAATAGAGAACGATCACCATTTCCGGGATTTGAAGGAAGGGGGCATGTCGACGCGCACCACGAGTAACAAGTCGACGAGTTTCGATCGTCGTATCGTAGAATAAAAGAAAATTGAAGAGAACCTTTCTCCGTGAAGGTGGAGCAACGATCTAGATAATTGAGACAAGGGGATTCGTGTTTTCCTCTTGATCGGCGTGCAACTATGATCCACTGTGAAAAGTTTCGCGGCTATGAACTCGGAGTGGCGTTTCCGGTTAGCGTAGTGACGTGAAGTTTCCAACGTGTCGCGATCGTGCGTTTGTGCCCGCTACCGCCGCCGCCGCCATCGCGACCGCCGTGAAGTGCGCATCGTTAGTACCGAATTGTGTGTACATATAAATGGCGACTGACGAAAAATGGTACTTTACGAAAGAACAGCTTATAAATACGCCGAGCAGAAAATGCGGCATCGACGCGGATAAGGAACTGAGCCAGCGGCAGCAGGCGGCCAATTTCATTCAGGATATGGGACAGCGGCTCGTAGTGTATCCTTTTTAACAAGTGCATGGTTCGGTTCGGTTGCGTGTTTTCAACCTCCCTTTCCCCCTATCCCTATCAAACGTTTCACGGGTTTGCACGACGATTTTATTCGTCGGAGACGTTGCCTCGAACGATCGCGCGTCGCCGCGATCATTTCCCCTTACGTAACGATCCCTCGATCGTTCCGGAATTTCGTCTAAACGCGAAATACGTAACGTGTTGTAAACATGAGTGACGTGCGAAAGAAGAGGTCACGCGTCACGATTATCATTCTCCATATTGGAGTTCCTCGCGTTGCATTCTCAGTGCATCAGGAATTTCGGGATTTTTGTGCTATTCGACACCGTCCCGTTCCATAGAACACGATCTCGGTACCCACAGAACGCCGAGAAGAGTTTTCTTAGCTGAAAGGAGGACAGGGAATAGGGTCATGGAAAGGCTGCATTGTTTGCCAAGCCAAGTTTGACAGTAGTACCAACCAAAGGCACAGTTTCTGCTAATATTCCTTATGCAAGTACATTTTTCTTGTATTTTCAGTTTATCTATGTTTACCCATCGTTCTGTTGCATCAAGAGTCGATCTAGCTTGTCGGTGACAATGTTGTTGCGAATCGGTCTATGCAAAAACTGTTCATTGACTAATGTTCTATGAGATTCTTATCATTGATGTCGTTTTGCAGTCGATAGACTATTCCGGTTCTTTTTTACTGGTATCATATCTTAATCAAAATATTATTCTTACGGTAGACTGATCTTTATACTGTTACATTCACTTTTCAGTATTTTAATCTTCGTTACTATTTATTAGCGAAGAAGGTTAACGTACATATGGTACTTGGCATCGGACGAGAGAAACATTTAAGAGGCGATTCTTTGGGACAGTGTAAAGTCAAATATAGAAAGAATTATAGTTTTAGTTTGATTTTTAAACTGTTAACTTATCCAGAAAATATTTGGTCGTTAATAACTCAAAAGCAAGCCAATATCGTAATTTTTCTTTTCTTGATTTCCATCTGTCATTGTTCTGTAAGGTTGACCAATAAATTTTCTCTCAAGACACCTTGGGGAATTTTACATTTGAGATTGTAAATTTATATTATTTAACAGAATTGGTATCTTCGAAATGTTTTGTAGATCTTTCCAAATCGTGGAACATAGTAATCATTTGTGCTCTCTATAACATTTTTATGTTTCAGATACAGGTTTGTCATAAATTTCTTAATAGCCATACCAGTTGTGAGAACTTCAACAGATTCTTCATATCATTTCGAATTAAAAACTATTAAGTGTATCTCGAGATTATTGGTTCATATGAAGTTTATTTAGAGAATTATAATTTCAATTCTTCTTCTTCTGTTCTATAATGCAATAGTGTTCTTGTAACAATTTTATATACTGAACATTTCACGAATATGTAGAGTACCGATCATCATTTGTACTATTCTCTTTTCTTTCTATTGTAAGTTATTCTGAATATTGAATTTATGTGCATCTTTGATGAAGATAATAAGTAGTCTGAAACAGGAACTATTGATAGTGTATTCATACTATCTGATAGAAACAGTTGAAAAAATAAGCTCAGAAGATCTTTAGATAAAAGGCAAGAATACAAAACACAACATTGTGATTTAGTCAATCAAGTTTTTTATATTAATGTAATTTACAGTTTAAATAAAATTTTTTAAGTATAATCTATTGTTCCCTCTATTTTCTAATCTTACCATTTAATGTAACAATCTTATCATATATGAATGCAGTTTATTACTTAAAGATTTCTTTTATCTTTTTTTTTCTCACTTTATTTTTACAACTTGTGAAACAACACATGAAATGATTACTTCAATAGATTGTCGTATACATTTTGATTTATGTTATGATATACGCATTAAATGTTTTGTGTATCTCCTGTGTCAAGAATTCAATTTATAATACTCTATTTACATGTTCTTCTTTTTGTTTCATTGGCCAATGATTTAATTATCTAACTCGGAAACGACAATATATTTACTGTAAATAATCTTTAAAATTAAAGATGAATGTCGAATAGCACAGACAATCCTTGAAATTTGAAGAACAAACTATACGGTCACTATTATATGAACAACTAGAATATAAGAAGCAATTTATTTGATTTTTCCTTAACCAGTCAACAACAGATCACAATTATGTATCAACACAGCAATAGTGTACATGCACAGGTTCTACGTATTCCACTCGCTGTCACAGTTCCACAGGAATGCAATAGCAGCTGCAGCACTATTTTTAGCAGCAAAAGTAGAAGAACAGCCGCGCAAGTTAGAACATGTTATCAAAATGGCACACATGTGTCTCCACAGAGATCAGCCCCCACCTGAGATCGGGTCCGAGGTAAGATTACAAGAAATCAATATGAAAAACTGAAGGTGTATTGTTGGCACGACAAATATTCAACTACATGTTCATTTGTAGCAATATCTTGAACACGCTCAGAACCTGGTCTTCAATGAAAATGTCCTACTACAAACATTGGGGTTTGATGTCGCCATTGATCATCCCCACACGCATGTTGTCAGGTGTTGTCAACTGGTTAGAGGTACGTATATTGCTAACTTATTTTGTGGTATTATGCAGTTTTCTTTTTCAAAACGGTTGATGATGCTCTAACTACATGAAAAACCTTATCAAATAAAAGATTACAAGACGAGTTTTGTATTATAGGTGTCTAGCAATATTAAATTCTATTGTTTTTTTGCAGCGAGCAAGGACTTAGCCCAGACTTCATACTTCATGGCATCTAACAGGTGGCTACACATTATTTCCTAGTATCTCTTACACTTAGCAGTCTTCTGGTCAAATAGATGCCAGCTGGAGCATATTTCCAAGCTAAGACTGTCAGGCAAATAGCCACTGGCGCAACATTCTGACCTGTTCTCATATTGGAAAGCAAAGTAAACGTGTAATGGAATTGCGTAGAAAAATTCGATCTGCTGCTTGCTGAATACAAAGGATACATTAATGATAGATGAATTGGACGAGACATTCAAAGACATTGCGCGACGTATCATGAGAACACGAGAAAGTTTACTTTGATTTCATGCGTTTACCGAGTTCTAAGGCGAATGTTTAAAAATGTCAACAGTAACTTTTGGGGAGGAATGTTGCGTTGCAGTCGCGGTAATGTCTGATTCTAAAGAGAACGTATGCCAAAGCGAAACGAAGTTCATTTCGTAAACTAAGTTCACGATGAGGATTGCTTAATCGAAGGTAAATGAAATATTCTTAAGGACTGATCGTTTTCTCTTAAATTACGGTATATTGTCCAGTTTTTATTTTTATATTTACATACACTTATTTTTAAGCTGCAGATGCACAAAACAAATTTTTAAAGAATGGATGAGATGAATGTGGAAGCAGTGACACGAAGTGTGAATGCATAGAGATATTTAATGATTAAAGAAAAAAGAAAAATTAGAATTTATTTATGCTAAAAACTTCAGTGTTAGGATACAGTTAGGTTGCTTTACAATCTGGTTCCAGTACGTTCAAATATTATTTAACGATGTGAAACACGAACGATCATTAAATAATAATTGAACGAATTTGATTGAATAATTAGTTTGGATCAAGCCTTAACCTATTTCTATTGCAAAAAGCAAGATAATTGAAATTCTTTTTACTTAAAACAATACGTTCTCTCGAGTATATGAAGATATCTAATAAAAATGTGGATTATTTTACATTTCTGTTTTTATGTTTTACATATAATAGAATATGGTACTGTTGTTCACTCTAGCATGGGATTATGTTGGGGCAAACTTCGGTAAAATTTGTTACGATACAACAGAGTGTCGTACGGCATATACTGATAATCACGTATGTAAACAAAAATTTCCTGTAGATAATTTTGGACAGCTCATCGCGACAATATATTAACGATATTATCGCATTAGCATGTGTTCTTTTTTCACTGTTTTGGAAACGTACTCTTTGGAATTGAAAAAAAAAACAGAAACTGCTTTCACAGACAGAAACTTCTAATTGGAAATAATGTCAATTGTTTTGAACGAATCGTAAGAAATTCGTCCTGGTTTTATCCCGATATTACCCATGTTTAATGGAACTTGTACTTCAATTTTTATAGTACAGTTCTTTTTATGCCCTGGGTTACATTACAAGGAACAGTCGCTGGTACACGAGATGGCGAAGTTTCCTATTGAGCTCATGAAATAACTTTTTCTTTACAGTTTACATTTGACGACGATGTGTCTACAGTACAAGCCAACGGTAGTTGCCTGTTTCTGCATACATCTCGCCTGCAAATGGTCAAATTGGGAGGTAAATCATTCGAACTATTATTCAAAATTGATCGCTGAACTTCCAGGCATCAGGAAACACAATCGATTCAAACGTTGGAATTATTTTCGCACAGATACCACAGAGTACGGAAGGCAAGCAATGGTTCTGGTACGTCGACAGGAGCGTCACATCTGAACTTCTTCAAGAGCTTACCGCAGAATTCCTTCATATATTTGATAAATGCCCCTCGAGATTAAAGAGGAAAATCATGAGCATATCCGCCACTCAAAGTCCAAGCATCAATCATCCTAGTTTACCAAATTCACCTTTTGTGAGTATCCATGTCTGTACCTTAACACTTTAACTATCAATCGCGACTAATCGTGAATAATCTCTTAGTACGTCAGAAATAATCCCGACCTTAAGGAATTAGACTATTGTTGAATTCTCTTTGAGTAAGATGATTCCACTGAGGTTCGTTTGCAGGACGCGGAGCCCCGCAAAGTGCAATCTCCGGCGTCGACAGCCGATGGTGGACCAACATTCCATACGAGTCGACCCCATCATACGGAGAAGCAAGAAGATAAGAAACAGCTGGCTTCCGCTCCATCTAGACCCCCTGTCGACTTTCGAGAATACCGCAAGGAACGAGAACGCTTAAGCCGGGAGAAGACAGCAGCCCCGACAACAGCAACTATGACCCACGGGTCGGACATGAACATTCATCATTCACATCATCACAAGCCTGTATCTAGTACAAACGTGTTGAATAAGCATCCGTTGCCGCCTGGACAGAAGGCGCTTCACCACAACCACCACCATCGACCGGAGGTGAAGGTCGGCCAGCCGGTACCGCAGAGACACTCGAGTGGTAGTCAAGCTAGGGAACCAAATCGCGATCCTAATAGGCAGAGGTTACAGCGGGAGTATAATTCGTCGAGCGGTACGAGTAGCAGTAGTACTCTTCATTCGCATAGCCACGCAGTGTCGAAGGAGTCGAGCGCGGAGAACTCTTTGACGGACTCCGTCGGCCACAGATCGGACGTCGGGTCGTTGCCGGAGCCGGGGTCGCACGGAACCATGCAGGAGAAACTTAGTAATAATAACCATAGTGTGCATAGATTAAGCGGCGTAGAGAGTAAGCACCAGGGTCACGACAAGAGGATGTACGATCCGAGGCATAAGCCGGTGGATCATCGAAAAGACAACGAGCAAAAGTCGTACAAGTACCCAGACCCGTCGAGGGTGGACCGCCAGAGAAAGTCGGACACCCTCGAGCAGAGGTGCGAGGAGGTAAGGAAGATCATCGAGAAGCCGTTACCTCTGCCGAAGCCGACGCTGGACGCGCCGTACGCTCCGAACGCGCAGAAACCGACCCACCACACTAAATATAATCAACCCGAGAAACTGCAAGCCGGCGGGATCTCTGTCGACGGGAAACTCATGGCCAGTCAAGGCTCGTTCACGCAGGAGAAGTCGCCGACCGGTTCCAGTTCGAGCTTGTTGCTCTCTCAAAAGCCTCTGTCCTCGAAGACGGTGTCGAATCAGCACACCGCTCACGGCGTGTCGCAAATATTAAAAGACACGATCAAAAACGGTAGCTCCCAAGCGTCAAGTTTGACGTCTCTAAACAATCTCGACGACCCGAAGACGGAGAAAAGGCCGCGACACGATGAGCTCGACAAGAACTCGTTGGATTTGCAGCAAGGCGTGTTGCAGACGCCGCCGAACAAGCACAAGTCTCTGTTCAGTCCAGAGAAGGTGCCGACGCCGCGGGAGTCGCACTCGCAGAGGCCTAAGTCGAAACAGAAGACGCCGCCCTCGGCGGCTAAAGTTCCTAAGCAAGAGCGCGTGTCGGACGCGTCAATAGGTTTTAATTTAGTGTCGCCGTTCGCGAGCCCGCCGGCCGTGCAGCAACAGGAGTCGGTTACGATGAAACGTTCGGCCAGCGAAATCTCTGCGTCGTCGCACAAGAGGCATCGTTCTAGCTGCGCGAGTGAAGGCGGCCAGCCAATCAAGGTGAGGGCGGAGGACACGTCAAGCTTTGAGGCGGCGAAGATGCTCGGCAGGGTACCGGAGCTGATACAGCCGATCCGTGACAATCCGTCGAACGGCAGAGCCAGCCATATCGTGAACGATGTCAAGATGCCGGAGCTGATCAAGCCGTTCGACGTCGAGTTGACGATGCAACGGTTCAGCGGAGGGCAGCATCAGCAGATGTCGTCGAATAATCCGCAAGTGATGACGAATGGGCTGGACACGGTGAAGCAGGAACCACAAGAGTTCCACACGAAGAAGGACTCGTACAAAGCGGACGTGAAGAAAATCGAGCAACAGACTAAACAGGAATATCTGTCGCCGATGAAGTCCGCGCAGAGCATAAGCGCTCTGCTCCAGGAGCCTTTGGCACCGATGCCGTCTCTGCTTCAGAGCATGCAACCGTTCAACCAGTCGATGACACAACCGCAAATGCCCCACGAAATATTCCAGCAACCGCATATGCAACAACAGCAGCAATTACCGCCACATCAACACCATCATCACCATCATCAACACCAGCAACAAACACAGCAACCACGACCTATGTCCCCTCCGATGTTACTAATGGATCATCAGGTCCCTGTTCAGACTCATTGTTTGACTCTGCCGACGGTTAGCGAGCCAGTGACAGCTTCAACCGTTGACATAAGCGCTATCTCCGGGCCGGTGCAGAGTACCACCGAATCGATCGTTTCTGTGCCGACATCGACCACGACGTTAACGGTGCCGGCGCCGGTCGAGGAGAAAAGATCGGATCACCATAAGAGTGAGAAGAAAAAGAAGAAGGAGAAGCACAAGCACAAGGAGAAAACTAAGGAGAAGCACAAGCACAAACATAAGGACAAGGACAAAGAGAAGCATCGAGAGAAGGACAAGGAGAAGGGGGGCGAGGAGGCTGTGTCGGCGGTGCCGATCAAGATCACGATACCGAAAGACAAGCTGAACCTGAGCACCGAGTCGACGGGCGGCAACGTTGCCGGGAACGCGGTGCCGATCGACAAGAACAAGTCGCCGCAGAACACCAGCATCAAGATCATTATACCGAAGGAGCGGCTGAAGGGCGCGGAGAACGTGTCGAGCTCGCCGGCGCCGACGATGGTGCAAGGTCCGTTGAAGATCAAGATCCGTACGGACGGGATGTCGCGGAGCTCGACGGGTGCGTCGTCGACGACGAACAGCTCGGGCAACGTCGTGCCGGAGTACGCGAACGAGAGTCGGAAACGTGAACGGGCCGACACAAAGGAAAGTCCGACGACCAGTCTACCGCCGTCAAAGAAGCAATCGCAGATGTCCTCGGCGGGCTACGGGCAACACCGACCGGGCGAACGGCAGAACGGCAGACACTATAATTCAGGCAGCAATAACAAGGTACGTGGAGGCGGTAGAGGCGGCCGCCAGTATATCGGGCGTGGTCCACCACCAGCAGGATCGGCGTGCCATTACGGTGCTCCCGGCCAGCGCGACGGCTACTATCAGCAAGACACCTACAATAGTAACAATGCTCGTAATCCCCATCATCCCCATCCGTCGTCCGGCCGCGGCGATCCAGGCGGCGGCTACTCGAGGGGTGGCCCCGTCAACCAGTCCCAGCCGGACCCCTATTTCTACGCTAACTATCCGCCACCCTCAATGTACAACCACCCCGCCGGATACATGCCCGTCATGTACTATCAGTACCCGCAACAGTACCCGATGTATCCGGCGGGGAACGTGATCATGACGCCAGACGGCGCCATCGACACGTCCGTACCGCCGCCATCCTTACCGCAAAACATGCGACAGAGCCAGAGCATGATCCCTGTCCCGTCTGCTCGGCAGGAACCCAAGACACCGCCACCATTGCCGAGCGGACCACCCCCTAGTTCCTCTCCACCGCCACCCCCGCCACCGGAATAACGTTCGTACGGAAATCCTGTCTTGTAGTGGACTTTCAGAAGTAGTTTCCAACGTAGCGTTTGCTCACCACTTCAGCCACTTCTTAGTTTACTCGATTCTCTCGTAGCTCAGACAAGAGTACCAGGGGCTTACTAGATAACTCAGTGGAAAATCTACATTGTCGTTCGTGGAAGTATGGACACTTCGTTAACAAGTTAAAATAGTCATTCATGACTTTGTATACATAATTAATGTTTTTGCTTTGTATACAACATTAAGTAATGCAAAGTCGACTTTATCGACGACAGTATTTTCTCATATTAACATCGTTTGATAATAACGTTAACCTACTGCATCTAACTTCTTATAGTGTAATAATTATATTTTTATACAAAAGTAAAAGTGTCAGTGCAAAATAGTAAAAAAAAATGTCAGCACCATCTTTAGAAATGATGTTAATGAAATTTCTGTTCTTACTCTTTCTTTTAATTTTCAAGTGTCCATACTTCATGAGCAGTAATGTACTCGGTTCGATAACAGTCTTCGTTGTTCTCGAACTCCTTGGGGCTGTTCGTCAAGCCGAGTTGATATTGTTATTGGAAATGTTGAGTCATTGCACTGTTAATCTCTCCAAAATACTCGTGTCAAGAAATCCCAAGTATTAACTCTTACACAATGTTAATCGCAACCAAAAGCAGACTGTTGCTTTCAATAGTAGTTCGTCTTGCTGGAATATGGACATTGATTTGATATCAACAGTTTGTGGAAACTGCAGTTAAAAACTAGATCTTTCTCAGAATCGAATGTTCATTGTGGACCAATTCTCAAAATATGAATATCTGAATTATCTTGAGCAGTGTGCGAAGGTTAATGCTCATCGGGAGTGACAAAACCTGTTAACGTTTCACTATTGTTCGTGCTCAGGAGCTGAAAGTAGTTCTTAAAACTTGGCTAGGTAGTACAAAATTATTTGTCGATCAGGTGGATTACCTAACAATCTGTTATATGGGCGAGGTTGACATTAACCCTCTATAATTCAATTTGTTGCAAAGAGGGTTTGGAAAGTGTATGACGGAAGTTCAAAAGACTGCAAAAATCGTAACCAGGATATTCTTTGGTTTCCTTGAAAGAAAAACAAACAAACCATTGTATGTTTCCATTATTTACAATGACTCGATGCACAAACGAAATGAGGACTATTTTCATTCTCTGGATACGAATGATAAACTCTGGTGAGAAATTCGCGAGAGAATTCAAGAATGTCGTCAAGTTATTTTCTAGCAAATCCAATTTTAAAAAAAAGAAAAAATTTCCTAGGTGTTTTCTACTTCTTGCAACAGATGTAAACATCTTGGTTTGCATACGCATTCTGTTTACCTCTGTTCTGGTGGCTCTAGCGTTAAATTTGTGTACTCTCCCGGAAATCGTGCAATGCTTTTCAAAAATCCGGTTCGAGCCAAGAGATAGAAACGAGGAAGAGAAGTGGCTGGATCTTTTCACCTGGTCTCCATCCCCCTTCTTCACCCTTCCAGTTTTGTGAATGGTAGAAGTAGCAGCATGCCGTACGATCTCTATCCCCTAGTGTTACGAATCACCATGTTTCGATCTTTCCACCTTTGTACCTGTAGCGCATCTCCTTAGAGTAGTTATCGAAAATGAGTGCGGGAGAGTCTTCGTCGAAGAACGAACGCGGTGGCTGACGGTCCTCGGGATCTGGGAAGAGAAAGAGGATCGAAACTGCGGCCACGAAGATCGAGCAACGTGATAGTGTCGCGATTCGTTGAAGAGTTGAACAGTGTCCGACTTCTGACGATGATTCGGGATGAATACAAAGTGCCGGTTGTCGAAGGGGTAGTTGTTCTAGGGGAATGAAACAAGTTCGCGATGATCAATATCTCGATCGAGAAACAGGAGACACGCGAGACATTCGATGCAAAAGTGGTGTAAGTGAAAAAAATATTGCCCACTGGACAATGAGGATAAAAGCATTTAGAACCTCGATTATCTGAACACCTTCGATGTACGAATTCTCTGGTCTCCGAACATCTTTTACATATGAACTAATAGATATAAGGTGCTCCAACTATAGCACAATTTATCGCATAAGTGAGAGTTTGATCTAGCACAGTGCCCAAGTGACTGTTCTATTAGCTGACACACCTACGTTTCCCTGATCAGTTCGGTTAACTGAGGTTCTATTGTACTGTACCACCTCGAATAGACATTTTGGATAAACCAATTTTGAAAATTGGTTATTGTACAAAGGAGTCGATAGGGTAAATTGACTCGCATCACTTTTGCATCGAACTGTTCATATAATTTTGGAGAGGGATGTTGTTGAGAGAGTGAGAGAGTGAGTGAGTGAGTGAGTGAGTGAGTGAGCGAGTGAGCGAGTGAGTGAAGTACTGCCAGATGAATAGAGGGGGAAGCAAACTAACTTTCGGTCACGGCGAAACGTGTCGGTGGATCCTAACTACCTGCTCAATCGCGAGAGAGATAGGCCCTTTTTCAATTCTTCTGTTTCTGTTTTTTTTACTTCTTTCCCACCCACCCCCTCTTTGTAATATCAATGATATATCGAGGAAAGCTCGTTTCAGGGTGGTCAAGTTCCTTTGCTGGCAAAGGGTCACAGGGAGGGTGGATGTCGCGTTTCGAAACGCGTGAACGCTTGAAAACAGAGAAAGAGAGAGGGAAAAAACTAAAAAAAACTAGAAGAAAAAATGAAAAACTTATTACAAAGTTACTTAAAAAAAATATCTTATACACACAAACACACGGATACACACAGTCCCACAAAATCTGTATACATGAAGTAGTATAAGAGTGTACGTGCTCGTTAGTGTATTATCTCGGTGTGTGCTGCTCGAAAGTGTTCACGTGTTTGTAAAGTTCTATGTAACTTCGTTGGCAAACTTGTTCATTACTCTGTCAGTGTTCGGGCCGTCGACAGAATTCTCATCGACGCGTGAAAATTCGAGAAACTATCATCCGATTATCCGCGTTTTTCGATTTTCAACGATCGACGATTTCCAGAGATCCACAAGGTTGTTCCGCGATCGTGGGATGGCTGGATCACAACGGTTGGCTTCATAGTGATCGTTTCGTAAGAGATCTAGGAACCCGGAATCGCGAGGAACATGATCGACACGCTCAAACGATCCGACTTCTTGTATTCCTGAGCTTTTCTGATCGAAATCGGATCGATGAAAACGGAGGAAAGAGTAGATCGAGTGTAGACGTTTTAGAAAATCGTTCCTGCCTCGCCTCCGGTATCGAGAAACTGAAAAATTGTGGTTATTTCGCGAATTGACCGGGTTCTTTTGCATAGTAATTATTCATAGAGAAAGTGGGGATGTTTTTCTTGATGTTCCGGGTCCATTCAGGTCTTCAGCAATTTTTATAGATAGGATTACTCTTCTCTATCCACCGATTGATTAAAATTAAGCAATTTCGTTTAGTCTCAAGAAACTCACAAGTCTTTGAGGCTGGGTCTTAATGGACCCGGACATCGCAGGCCGAAGGCCACAGGGGAAATACAGATTCTCTTGGTCTCTCGTTCGGAGATCCGATTCTTCCACTTTTGTACCGTTGCATTTAATTATGAACTAATTCAAACAATTAAAAATGAAGGATATCTCGAAGGCGTTTCTGCTGAATTTAAGATGGAAACGGTGATCTACTACTGCAGACAGTAGCGCAATTGTCAATTTGTTTTTTGATTCTTCGGGATAAAAGCATTCCTTGAAAATAACATATTACACGTGTAGTATTTTAATAACAGTTGTAAAAATTCTTTAACTTCTATGGAACAGTGCAGTGAAACTATGAGATTATGTAAATAAAAAGAGAATATTCTTGATCGTGCGCGATAGACAGAACAATTGTCTAGCAATTTTATCGATATCTCTCACAAACGTGGAAAATACAGTGATTTTCTGATTGCTGCATATTTGACAGAAAGCTAATATGAGTTTGAGAATGATCATGTTTGAGACTTTATCCCATGGATGATCACCGAGGATCGAAAAAAAACAGAAACAAAGCCAGACTACAATCGACTACAATAATTGAGTTTCTCGTGGCCGACTGTGCTCGGTGGCCAAGAAATCGTATCGGTCGAGAGAAAACAAAATACGAACTAGTACGTTCGTCGTGCAATTAGTTAATAGTTCACTTAAGAATTTTATTTTTTACACACTTCTGTACAATAATGCTTCAAGTTCGATTACCGTGCGTGTCTCTCGTGAGTGTATGTAGTTCGTTTTTATATTTATTTGAAGTATCGTGGCGCGCATGGGACCTTTTTTATTCTTATTAATAATCGACGTACACAAGGACACACACACACACACATCTATATACGTATATCCACGTTTTTGACAATATATACAGAAAGAAAAACAAATGGGGAAACAAAAATAGGAATAAATCATTGCTATAGAAAGGATATTATCTCAGGAACGCGTTGAAAGAGAGAAAGAGAGAGAGCGAGCGAGGGAGAGAAAGGAAAAAAGAGAGAGAAAGTGTGTGAACTAGAGACAGTGTGACATTAATATATTATAAAGATATATATATATATACATATATATAAAAATATATAAATTTATTAAGAATGCGTTTATATAATAAACACGAATGCACGGCGCGTGTCATTTGTGATTGCCATTTTTTTGTGACAGACAAACAAGGAGAAAAGGGCTAAAATTAGGAAGAATATAATGAGAGAGGGAGAGAATGAGAAAGAGAAACATATTCTTTTAATCGTGCCCGCTAGCGTTAAATAGCGCCTCGATGTCATTGTTGTTGATTGTTATAATTATTGTCACGATTAGTATCTACTACTCTCGACGTAGACCATTTACATGTGTACTGTGTGATTGCTATGATCGGTCGCCTCGTTTCCCTGGCCTTTCCACGCGTTTTTCTCGCGTGCACAGAGTGCAGAAATCGTTATCCGAATTCACTATGAAAATTTGCGCGGGAGGGCGTCGAACGGACATGTACGATTTTCAGCGTCGCGAGCTTTTCGAGAAACAGTTCTCTCCCCCCCCCCCCATCCCCCAACCCCCGAGAGATCGAGGCCCGTTCTGTTTATTATAATTGTTACACGGTCGGGGTTGTTCGAAGCAACTCCTGGAACAGTTCGGAGGATTCAGGAAGAACGCCGGGATTTTCTGATCGTCAGTATCGCCAATTTTTCGCGCGCGAATCCACATCACGATCCTCCTCCCCTTAATTTTTCGGAAATTTTGAAAATTGTGTTGCGCGGCTGGGAACGTTGTTTTCGGGATCCCGAAGCACACAACCCCGCGTTCTTCCTGGATGTACAAAAGCAACGAATATCCTTTTAGGTGTTAAGGACCTTTTCGTCCCGGCCTTAATCTATTGACGACGTTGTAACGAAGAAATCGAGTGAGAGTGAGATAGTGAGAAAAAGGATCGAGAAAATGTGTAGCGTGCAGGATCGATGCAAGCTCCAGCGATCGAACGGGATCGGCCTAGTTGTTTTCAAAGAGAAACATAGAAAAAAAAAATACAAAACGAACATTATATGTGCAATTGTGGCAGTCGTTTGAAGACAAAATAATTGCTAAGGTAAATTATATAGGTTTTGTACTCTCCGGTAGTGAGATTAAAATGATGAGAGAAAAAAAATGAAGTTTTTGACAGAAAGAGTTATTATATATATATGTGCAATACACATATGTTTACACATATATATCTATATATAGATATATAGATACATTTACGATATATTATTAAAATATACATTAATTAACGATTAAAACACGAAGCCCACGTATATGTGACCAGCGATCGATACGAGTGATAAACGATGATACGGACGTTGATAAGCTACGGAAGCGGAACGCGGCAAAGAAAGATGTGTAACAAATTGCGAAACACTGCATTCAATACTGTACACAATGTATAATCAACCACTTGTCGCGTACGTTGCCTGTTTCTTTCTATTTTTTCTTTTCTACGACAAACATCTGCGTTCCACGGCGTATATCAAACACTTTCTCATCGGTTCTGTGGAAACTATTCGGATTTCCGGTCAGGAAGATCAGGTCATTTGCGAAAGGTAAACGAAAGGGAGGGAGTCCGTGAAATATTCTGCTCGAACTTTCCCTCTGCAATTGCAAAAATTTTTATCTTGTCGCCTCGTTGCAAAGATACTCCTTATCGATCGTTCAGTCATTTCCTGTGACATTGGTGTCATCTAATTCTTTTTTTACAAATAATCAACTCAACCGCTTCGTAAATAGTTTTGTCGACAGCGATGGTATTAACCCTTCGAGAAAAAATGTTGATATATCGGAATATCTACTTCCTGAATTTGACTACGGATTTTATGCATTATTATTATTGTTCGCGTGCAATCGATATAGAAAATTTTGCATGAAGATCTGCTGTTTATACGTATCGTTATATAAAATAAGTGTATATCTTTTTCCCCGCGATCTAAGCCTCTAACAGATAATCGAATTTCCGAGAGAAATGTTCCTAGGAAAACCTCGAAGGGTAAGTCGTGCCGAGGTCGATTAACTTGCAACAGGTGCATAAAAGTGTAGATAAACGATCAGGAAACTGCGAACGATGAACGTTATTTTTCGCGACTGCGCGAGGAAAGTTCGAGTGGTATCAACCTCGCGTTATCGGCGGCTTTTCGTTTGCCTTTCAAAAGCAAATGATTCTAAGAGAACAAAACACGGACACCGCGAACAAGTTTCGAGAACGATCTACTGTGGGTCACAGGTGATCCACGACACAGTCGAGCAGTTTTCCATTTCGTGGCTAGAGAAAGGGACTCGATCATGGGCCACCGGTGACCCACTTGTCTCCCCGGACGTGGACAGGTCGCATAATCTCGCCGGAGGCAAGAGAAAAAAAGTCAACGGGAATGCCGAGAACCCGCGTATGGAATTCTCTCGATGACGACAGAATATATTATATATATATATATGGAGAACGCAGATGATTCAGAGAGAACAGTGAGTTTTCGACTGTTTGTAGATCGTGTATTAATTACAGGGACCGTACGCGTCACGTGTTCGACCAAGAAAAAAAAAATAAGCATCGCAAATAAACGTTCTGTGGAAACGAAAAGTACCTTAGTGATTATTTTGTCTCTTTCTTAACACAACACCATATGCATATATGTATACGTAAATATATACATAGGCAAACGTATGCATCTAGGATACCGCACGGTATGTAGATGTATATAAAAATTAAAGAAAAAAAACATATATTTATATGGATATACATGTATGTGTATTAATTACTTATATAATATTATCGCACATCATATTCGCCGCATCTTTTGTGTACTAACATTTATATAGACGTCACAATATACATATACATATATATTTATGTATGTATATATATATTTATATATGTATATATTTATATATGTGTATATATATATATATATATATATATATTTATATATATATATTTATATATGTATATATTTATATATATCTATATATGGATCACAGCTATTAGTATTGTAATGACGATGATCATGCGTAAGAGTCGGTCCATTGACATACATATCATACCACGCCGAGGAGCAGTATAACCGGTCCGCTGATTAGGATGGCGGTAAAATTAAGTCGTACACGTGTTTGATTTTGACATTCGCTTGGTGGAGGGTACCTGCGATTCGCCATTTTTGTTATTGTTCTACATCGGCGCTATTGTTGTTGTTACCTTTTGTGGATGTTGTCGTTGGAGTTGTTGATTCGTTGTTGTTGTTGTTGATGTTCGTGATGGATGTTGCGTGGGTGTGTGTGTTTGCATGGGCATGCGCCGCGGTAGCAGGCTTTCATTTGTGTTTGCGTGCATGCGTACAGTTTTTAAGACACGCTTTCGACTTGCGTCTCTCATTCGACCTCCTTTTACCGATGGGAATCAGCCGATGACACGGTTAACACTCGTTCAAAGGGCATTCCACGGGGTTCGATCTCATCCGGGGCTCTCAGGCCAGCTGGAAACGCGATGTTCATGAACCCCTCCCCTCCTCTCACCTAAATCCTGGTTCGTTCACGTAACTCGCCGATACGATACCCATAATCGATCCAAATCCATCGAGACTTCCGTTTAAGTGATCGCGATTGTTTCTCGAACAACTATTCACTCATCGAGCTTCGTTCACGATTCAGTCATAGATCTCTGTGCAATCATTGCGTACACAGATTCTTATCAACACTAGAACTACCCGATATAAAGTGACTGAATTCTAAGTTTTTCAATTTTCACAATTTCAACCCTTTTGTTTGAACACACACTGGAATAAATTTTTTTTAGAAGTTATTAATAAGTAAATATATCAGTCGCATTTTGTGCTCGGTAGTTCTAGCGTTCAGGGTGTGTGCAAAAGTTTTGGTCTTTTCCCATCAACTCATTGCTTCGAAACTGATATCTCTAACGAAGAATGGAAAATATTTTCCTAATTGATTTATTTGAGAATTGATTTTATACGAAGTAGAAGTCAAGAAAGGATCAAGATCTTTGCACTCGCCTAATGAAATGCAAGGGAACGGACAACATTGTTGTTTTCATAAAATTGAGTGAGGAAATCGGAAATGGTATAGAGATCCACAGTTTGTTAATGATTAGGCGAATAGAAGTAGAATTTTTCGTGGAAAGGACGAAAGAGAACATCCTAGAGACGGCCATCATGGCTTCCACTGTGATCGAGCTGGCCGAAACCGGAAACCGCAGTAATTAGTCCAAAATGGAGGAACCTGTGTTCCCGAACTCGTGCAGCGAATTACTGTTTCACGTACTATCGGTTGATCTTCTATTAAATGCTCCTAGTTTTATGAAGCGAGGGATGCTGAACACTTTCTACGATTTCGATAAAGTGACTCAATCACAAAATTCGAAAAATATTCCATACGCGTTTATTTTTACTTTAGAGATTATCATTCGTGTTTGGGAAAAGAATTAAAATTAAACACGAAGATTAAAATCTTCAATTTTCAAGATTTGCACATTTATTTTAACGAAGATGATCATTTTATTATTGTTTCGATATTTACCACCGGTTATATTCTTACTTATTAATGTATATTTCGTACAAAAATTTATCGAAATATTTTTTCTACAGTTTTCTGAACACGAATAATTGTCGCTGAAAACGAAATATGTGTGAAACACTTTATCGAATTTCATCAAAAAATCTTAGGGGATTGCTGAAGCAACACCCTTCGCGAGCGAGGGTCTTGCGCAACATTCCTAAACAGCATCGTTCAACCTCAAACTGAAAATTCGACCAATCAAACTGATCGATATCGATCTAGAACCAGCCGATAGTGGGGAAATTTTGTTCGATCTTTCGATGAGGGAGCAAAGTACCACAGTTCTGTTTGTATTTTCAGGAGAAGCACTCGTCTAGCCACCACAAGAGCTCGAGCAAGATGTCGCAGTCGCACGCGACGTAGTATTCGGACCCCGGTCGAAGAGGATGTCGGTAAAAAAACAGGAAAACAAAAAAATCCAAGCGAAAACTCTGCGAGCGGCCACGGTTGACCGACACCGACGTCCATGAACCGGAAGCCTCCATCTTTGCTGTGGTTCGTCGTTGCCCATCAAGATCAGAGGCCTAGAAGAGGAGCTCGTGTCCTTTCCTCGTTGATCAAGCTTGCTCAACGAGAAAGAAGAAGAAAAACGGACGCCCCCAAGATAAGACGCTCCCGAGGCCCGTTCCAACCGGCCATTTTTGGTGCCGTGTCTCGGCCGCCATTCTGGTACCGCGACGGAAAGACGCCGTTTATGACTAGCCGAAGCTTAACGCGAATCGATCAGCGATTAACTGCTTCCGACTAGAACAAAGGGAAGAGCACACAAACGGGGAAGATAATGTTCTTATACTCAGGTGAAATTAGGTACGCGATAAGTTATAAGAGGAAAGCAAACTTCACTTCGTCCTTGGTCGTTGGATCACGCGACCGATATCCAAGCTCACGTTTCCTACTCGCGCGTCTGCAATAGACATTGTAACGTAACTTCGATTTCTACCTTTGCGCCTCGGGATCGTTCCGAGTTCCATGATATCCTCGATTCAAAGCGTTCTACAATGCCGAGGGAACGTTGCTCGCTACCATTTCGGTGATCCGTTTATTATTAGTTGAAAAATTAGTTGTAGCAACTTAGGGATAACACCGAAATGACGCTACCCTCCTTCAGGTCGCGCGAGTGGCAACCAAATTGTAGAGAGGTCTCTTTTCATTTCTTTTATCATCGTAGATAGTTCTTCTTATTTCATCCGTAAACATCGCGCGAGTTGGGAACACAGAACGCTGTGTTCTGAATAGCTTAAAATAGGTAGAATATGATAAAAGAAAACTATTAAAATAGCGCGATGTTAGCGAGATGATGTGTATTAGAACATCCCATAAGTCGTGTCATCTTTTAACGCTGATTACAAGTGTAGAGTAATTCTTTCCATTTCAATTTTACGTATAACTCTTGATTTTTTGATGAGTCGATACTGATGCTGCAGAAATTTTGTATTGGTCCTTTGAGTGTGAAACGTTCACTCTTTTTTTAATCATTGATGCATCGACCATCATTTTCGTCGTTTCATCTATTTATCAGCTGTTCGGCTCTATTTTTAAAAAAAAGTTTAGTTTCGTACTCGGAAGAAATGTCTACAAAAATACGGTTCAGTTTTTACGAAATAGGATAAGGAACGATCTATGGGACGAGCTAATTGTTTGAATGATCGAATTTAAGAACTTCCTGGCCCCGATCCCGAGGGCACCTACGTTCCCAGCCCCTTTTGCATTTGTTATCTTGTTCAACTGCCACGTTACTTTGCATCGAACGAGAAGAAAAGACGATGCGTCGCCATTCTGACGGCTAGTAAATTGATCGTCGATCGATTCGTTAAGCAGGGACGTTCCCAGATACGGTTCGAAGCGATTTGCAAATCCGACCGACGAGGCACGCGGACAGGATCGTTGTTTTCATCGTGATCCTTAGCTGGCCGTTTCCGTTTTCTCGCATTCGTTGTGCATTTAATCTCTTTTTGATACCGCGTTCTCTCTCTCTCTCTCTCTCTTTCTCTCTCTTTCGAGAATCTGAAATTCTTCTCTTTTCTTTTCGCGATCTGCTTTTTATCTCGATGGAAGCAGACACACACACCTGTTTCGTTGCTGCCTAGTCCTGCAGCGTCTCCCGAGGTTCTGTTTCCTGCCGGTCCTATATCGGAACCGGTGATCGAGATTCTCGACGTGTCCCTAAGCAGCGAATCGTTCTTGACGAACATGCATGCAAGACATACACACAGACGGACAGAGAACGAGAATAGAGGGAGAAGGGAAGGAAAACAAACCACTTGGTCCATTGTCCAATGATATTTATTCGTGCCGTTTTGTTATGTAAATAGCCGGAAAAACTGCATAATATAGTAAGTAATTCGAATTATACTATCGCCATTTAGTATAAAGGACTATAGATAAAATAATTAATATTATTGTCAGACTGTAAATAAAATTATTTTGTATGCCAAAATAAACCAAATGAAATGACTCGACACACAATGGTCACACAGTCTCGCGTTACAATACATGTTATAACACACCATACACGTACACAAAACACTGAGGAATAGAGAAACGCAAAGAAATGGAAGTATGCGAGAATGTACTTACGGGTAACGATAACAGTGAGGATTGCTCAGCCAGCAGGACCGAGTGCAAGAAGTTTCGATGCTAGTTCCTCCTTTAGACCAATTCTGAAATCTCTTAACACTGTAGACAGTCCTGAGCCCACAATGAAAGTGTTTACGGTCCAACTGGGTCAGCTACTTCACTGAATCTTTACTTCGTAGTGTGTACTTGGAGGTATAACGAGGCAGCAAAGTGTATACTCTAGTATACTCGAACTAAGACAACCCAGAAAGGGTACAAAGCAATTTTTAGCTTCGGAAGTCAACATAGAACTTAACTATCTTAGGATCAGTACAATTTTTTTCATTTTTTTTCCTATTGTAATCAATTGTTGGCTATCAAAGACAGTTCTGGACCTGTGAAAAAGGTACGGTAGATGAACACTTTGAATTTGCTACCTCGCATTGTTACCTACAAGTACACATTTCAATGGTCAGCGACGCAATCCAGCAGGACCACGAGTGGAGAATCCTTTGAATGCATATTACGACTAAACTGCTAAAACTTTGCTAAACAAATTCTTGTTATTCTTATAAAGTAGTGTAATATAGTCACTTTTAGTGTCCTGTGAACCTAGCGTTAAGAAAATCTGCTCTCAGTGGCCTGTTAGTATCCAGTAAAATTGTAATTGCTTTTAAAAGATCCTTAGCATAGAATCAGAACTTTTAAAGACAGTCTCTAACAAGGAATAAGAAAATATTCCGAATATAAAGGAGGATCCTCTTATAGTCCTGTCGGGTTGTCTAAGTAGCTGGACTCGTGTCGTTATCTGCGAGTACAGAAAAGCGAAGAGAAACGTGGTACAAGTTACAGTACGCGGCATCGGACAAGACAGCACACGATATCTTTAACGAAGCATGCGCATAGTTAGCGAACCACGGTTTAATACTCGCAGTTCCGTTCACCGTAGGTCGATTATTTTTTAAGTGGAGAGAAAAAGAAATAAGGGAAAATCGGGGAGACACGCCGTCCCCTGTAAAAAAAACGGCCGTGCTACTGTATACTGGAGAGCAAAGCGAATCATTTTGTCTGCCGGTTTTTCCACAAAAGATGGGAGGGACATCGTAAAAATATTCTATATTTCGTAATCCGAGAGCGATTTCCGTTGTCGCGTCGACGAATTAACAAAAATACCGAGAGAACAGCGGAGCCCCCTTTAACCCGTTCTATTTAATAATAATTACTATTTAAAAAAAAGTATTGATAAACCATTAATCACGATTATTATAATAACACCGACGCAGAGACCGACCCACCAAGAACACACACCATGGAGAACACACACGCGCGCGCACATACATATGTACATACCAATACATGTAACGATAATGGTAACGATAAGAACCGCGAAACGGTGGAGAACAAAAATCGACCCCCATGTATCGTTCAAAGGATGTTCGAGCGAACCTCACCGCCAGCCACCCCCATAGCCATCGGTTATTCTTCTTCTTCTTCGTCGTTAATTAATTCTTTCCGTGCATATCGGGGTTCGTGTAGATCACCTCCTCCTCGTAATTGTTTCTCGTTAACGGGACAGAAATTAGCATGAACAGGAACATGCACGAAGTGACAAAATAGAGTGGAAATTTGCGAATACAATTGTCTGTATTTATTCTGCGATTTGTCGGATCGAATTGTTAAGCAAGGGATGTTGGCCAAACGATCTTCTTCGATTTTTATGTATTACCAAGCGAATCCTAGCTGGCTTTATTACTTTCGTATTGTTATCAGATAAAACACTAACGCATAATTACAATCATTAGCTTTTTATAGAATATATCATTCTTCAGATTAATAGAATAGATGGGGAACAATATAAAACGCTAATGGTTGTGGTTCCTTTCTTTTTTTTGTATTACATCTTTTCTGAATGGCTGTTATTGTAGAGCTGGAGAAAATATTCGACATTTATTTTTTTAACAGACACTGTTGCTATTTAAGGGTTGAAAATAGCCCCGAGAATAAGGGATGCAAGTCGTTCGTCACGGAAAGTATTAATTATAGAAAGAAAGATTATGTATACGACTTGCGTGATTTTTACTGATGAATTTCGCCGATGTAAATACATTTTTAAACGACTCTTTTTGTACAACATATATATTGTGAAGAATAAGATCTTTTTGCAAGTTACTGCCGTAAGCGTTGATTTATCTTGAAATTTATACACAAGAAAGCAGACAATCTCGAATTTTTCCTCCATAAGCTTCGGATCTCGGATAAATTAATATTTTTAATTTAGCATTGCAGTCTTCGGATCTCAGATCAGTTAGAACTTTTTATTTTATATTATAAGCGAAATTGTTGCAAATGTTTTGTAACTCTTTGGGTAGTGTCAAATATTTTTTAATGGACACGTATCACTGTGTGGGGTCGTTACAGAAATTTGTTGAATGTTAGAAATAGAAGATCTGGTTTGCAGACTCGTCTTCGAGCGCCATTTTCATCCCTGAAACAGGACGATCGGTTACAAAGACATAGTACTATACTATTATACTTGAGTATATATTTGTGAAATATTGTTTACGAGCTTTACATTGTATTTGTGTTCCATTGAAATGAGTGGAAGGTTGTTCGGCTAACCCTTGCCGGTGATCGTGGATCGTGTAATCGATGTCAAAAATGCCTTTGACGCGTTCGTTCAACGAAAAAATGGTACCGTTAGCAATAAATGTGGTGTGCGGCGACTCGGCCCGATAAAATACAATTGTTTTGCTCGTCGGTGGGCGACACTGCGAGGGATATTTTTCATTCTTATTAGGAAACGGATGAGGAAGAAGCCGACGAGCCTATTTTATCGCGCCGACCATATGTATTTTTCGTATGTCCCGTGGCCGAGAGTAATTCGAAGAAGGAACTCTGCTTCGAGGCTGCGAAATCATTCGCGTTTTTCATCTCTATAGAACAGAACAAAACGAAGAGAAATCCGAGCGAAAAGGAAAAAAATTAGAGCGACGCTAAGCTGTAATTGACAAACTTCTTTAGCATTCTCTTGGCTGTGCGGTACAAACGACGTTTATTGCTAATTGTTTTTTTCTCTCAGTCAGCGGACAAACGAAACCTTTTCCATTATTCAAACAAGAATTCTAGATTGTAATGACGTCCGACGATGTTTTATTGTCGCGGGTCTTTCCTCTTTTCGAAGATCGAAACGGATTCGCTCGGGAAGTTTCATTTCCGGTTTACAAAAAAAAAAAAACAAGCAAAAAGAGAACAAAATAGAAAATTGTCCGAAAATAGAGAGAGATAGAGAGAGAGAGTGAAAGAGTCTCTCTTTCGTTTCCTTCTTCGGAAAAAGCCGACGAAAGAGAAAGAAAATTGTGCAGCAGCTTGAGCAAGATATATGAAAATGGACGAGAGAGTAAATGTTTTTTCTTTTCTTTTTTTTTTCTAACGATGCGAACAGAAGTTAACGAACCGTGTCCGCTATGTAAATAAATTTATTCTTAAGGACTTAAACAGAAACGACGATTCGTGAAGAGTGTATACTTATTATTATTATTATTAATTATTATTATTATTATTAATTATTATTATTATCGTTTGCAAATCGTGCATTTGTATTTCACGCGCAGGCCAAAACGGCCGCGTTTAGTGGATACAGGCTCGTTCCGGAAGTCCTCAGTCGCGAGAAACTTATCTTCGTTCGAAATTCTTGGCGCGAAGATCGAAATTTTGCAGGGAAAATGCGAAAAAAATACTAGAGGAATGAACATTTTTATTTCTTCGATTTACTTTTTTTAAAAACAGATTTTGTCGATGGTGCAGGTGCATGGCACAACGACGGTGAAGAAGATTCAGGGGATTTGCGAGTCCACTGATTTATTAGCATCCTTCCTCGAGCCACGAGTACAATCATTGTATCATGATGAGGACTCGCTTCTAACGTGTATATTTAGAGATTTTTAGAGAGAAGTTTAATGAAAACGGAAAAGGAAAAACGTGGCAAGGCCTTTCTTCGATTTCTCACGACTGACGATCTTCCGGATTGAGCTGAGCTTGCCTAGTTTCAGGCAGCGTTAAAAAAAGTTATCCTCAATAAAGAGAGAAGCAAAAGAATGACTAAAACTATCTGCTGACTAGTTCTTCACCTCAACCTTTTCCATTACCACCGTCCCTATTCCGTACCTCAGTGTTTTAACTATAAAGAATGTAAATGTTCAATTCGAAACAAAATTCGACTGCTATACATTGTTTTATAAAAATGACAACACTGAATATATTTGAATTTCTTGCAATTTTCATAACTAGTGTATTAATACCTGCTTGAATGAAGAAACTCGTTTAATAATTTCTAATGGGATTATCCTTGCAACTTGAATGATTATAAAGTAAATAATGTGACACGCTTAGTGTTATACTAAAAAAAAAAAACATATAATTTATGTAGAGTACACGAGTAAGTAGAATCAGTAAGCCGTAGTCAGACGCGCCAGCAGTGCGAGCTATGGTTGCACCGGTGATTTTTCGAATTGAAAAATGTTATTCCTGTTTTCCAACGTAACGTGGACTACAGAGTCATGTTCTATCCGGTCTCGCTGATAATTCTACGATATATAACCGAAATGGCATATCAGTTTAGCACCTATCTGTGAATACAAGTGCTGAATTAGGTATGTGTGTCAAATTACATACGTTACTTCAATTTTTATCGCCGCGATAAGAGGATTAATCATATTATATCATTCTAAATGATTGATAGCGCACTTATATAATTAGATAATAAAAAACAGGGAGAGGTAAATGAAATGGTTTCATTTAATTCGAAATTTAAAATATGCGTTTGCGCACTGCTTCAAATAGGTTAAAAGACATGTACATACTGTAGCTATCGGTGACGGAAGATTTGCTACTTTGCAGTATGTAGTACCCGTATTTTGAAGACTTCGGCTGACAGATTTTCGCTACGTAACGTTTACACGTGATTCGAATTATTATATATTTAGCGACGTTTTTTATATTCTACATTTTATTCGACTCTATTTCAGCGATTGCGTTTTGTACAGGTATTTATATTATTAGTAAAAGGAAACGTAATACAGACGTTCTTTTGCATCAGTTATTTATTATTATCAAACGTCATTAATTGATTTGATTTATTGAATAGTTGAATTTTCGCGATCTTATCTGCTAAAGTACTAAAATGCTTTACGTGTTTAAATATTTAAAATTGTTACATTAACAGCTGCCACAATGAGTCACATTAAATGTTTACGGCACCCCATGTCCTGTCTATTTACCTGCAATTTTGAGCCATTTACAAGAAACTTGGTGTTGAAGAATGGATACCGGCATCTCCACCATTCGTAAGTTTTATTTTGCATATATACATTGCTGTGCAAAATCAAGAAGCACATGGCTATAGAAAAGCGTAAGAAATTAAATAAGAACACAGCAAGTTTTGAAGGATTCCACTGTTTAATTAAATAGTTCTGAGAATATGTGTTATTGCGGATTATAATGCAATAAATCAATCATTGTACAATACAGTTTCTACATAAAGATAGTGTTTGTCATTATATCTTATAATTATACTGGGTACTTCTTCCTTTAGCACAGTAGTGTATTAAAGACTCAGAATCAAACGACTATGTTTAAATTGGAAAAATACTTTAGGTGCAAAATACTGGTAGTTGGAGGCGGTACTGGAGGTTGCTCGATGGCTGCGAAGTTTGCTAACAAGTATAAAGACCCTAACAAAGTTATTATTATAGAACCGAATGATGTAAATTCTTTTTTCAATATATACAATGTTCCTGATGTCGAATACTTGCTCGTATTAATTGGAAGTTTATGTTATAGGTACACTACTATCAACCACTGTTTACTTTAGTTGGTGGTGGTATAAGGTCCTTCGAAGACTCTAAGAAACCTATGAAACAGGTTTTACCATCGAATGCGAAGTGGCTTCGCGAAAATGTAATGAGCTTCGAACCAGAACAGAACCAAGTGACTATGAGCAACGGCGATACAGTGCAATACGAGATCATGATCGTTGCAATGGGTCTGCAACTACAGTGGAAAAAAGTGAGGTTGGAAAATTGAATTTATATCATTGAATTAACAAATGGAAATTAATTGTGATGTATATTTACGCCAGATACCAGGTTTAGCTGAAGGTCTCAAGGACTATACGTCGCAAGTTTGCTCTATTTACGGACCAGATACTGTATCTAATGTTTATACTAAACTTAAAAGAACTAAGGAAGGCACAGCACTATTTACTTTCCCAAATAGTCCAGTTAAATGTCCTGGAGCACCACAGAAAATTATGTACATTGCAGAAGAATATTTCAGTAAAGTATGTTCCACTGATACTAAACAGTGTGTCTTCATGTAGACATCTGTATGCTTGTATTTTTACAATTACGTTGTCTCTCATAGAACAATATACGCGACAATATTAAAGTTGTATACAACACTTCGCTGCCAGTTATATTTGGCGTGAAAAAATACGCTGATGCACTTTGGGATGTCTGCAAACGAAGGAACATTATAGTAAACGTTCAGACAAATCTTGTGGAAGTAAGGCCGGCTTCTCAGGAAGCTGTGTTTCAGAAATTAAATGAATCGAATGAGATATTTGTTGAAAAGGTACTTAAAAAGAAGAAGATCGAGTAAACGTCACTTTTAAACAGTAAATGAACATACTCGTTTTTATTTTAGTATTCGTTGCTTCATGTATGTCCACCGATGGGTCCACCGGAAGTTTTAAAACAAAATACAGCATTAACGAACGAAGTGGGATTCCTCTCTGTCGATCCCGCAACTTTACGACACACGAAATATTCGAACATATATGGAATAGGAGATTGTACGAATTCTCCAAACTCGAAAACAATGGCTGCAATAGGTATTAATAAATAGATATTAATAAATTCGACTTGGAATTTGTTTAATAATGTATATTTCATTTTCAGCGGCCCAAGGAAAAGTATTATACAAAAACATCTGCAACGATTTAGTTGGTAAACCAATGACTATGGCTTACAATGGATATTCGTCTTGTCCTCTAGTTACTGGCTACTCCAAATGTATTTTAGCCGAATTCGATTATAAATTGAAACCGCTGGAAACATTTCCAGTGAATCAGGGACGGGAATATTACTTCATGTTTATTCTCAAGACCTACATTTTCCCATTGATCTACTGGCATTTAATGTTACGGTAAATTTATTAGAATTTTTACATTTTCAATGTGACAATGAAAACCGGAAATTGGAGTTTTATATTGTTGTCGTTTCAGTGGTCATTGGGATGGACCAGAATTATTCCGAAAATATACGGCGCTGATAAAGAAGAAAGAAAAGACTACAAGCTAGAAAAGCTTGTAATAGTTTCCAGTCGCTTAGTCAACAATTTATTTATGAAGTAATTGTACAGTGCCGGAGAAAATAATAGAACATTTGATGTATTTGTATATTTTATATAACACAATAGGATATATGTACATATTACTCACCCTATACATATATTAAACATTTACAATTATTTGAACAAAAATATTTTGTTGAAATATACTATACGATTAAGAATTGATTTATACAATTTTTTAAAACGTTTCTGGCGTAAAATACTCCAATTTGGTGGTAACAATATTTTGTTTTAATTCCATTACATCTTTGTATTGGTTTCCATTCTCATAAATGTTTTTTGAAAGTTCTGTCTATATTGTATATTCAATAATATTAAGGACCGGCTACTCGAGGCATGTCACATGTTTAGAACTAAAATAAGCTTTAACACATTTTGCGGTATGTATCGCAGCATTATACTGTTGAAAAATAAACGTGTACTGCTTTGTACGCCCTGCTTATTTACACATATATAGATTGACAGACTGATTTAATAACTATTGTTTTTAATTACATGGAGTACATCTATGGTATATATCTATTTCATGCGGCTATTTTAAT
>CM052326.1:13727785-13751290 GCA_028455615.1 Lasioglossum zephyrum | reverse complement strand
TCGTAGGTTCGGTGGGCTCGGTTTGGGCTTGCCTCGTGTGCTGGTCCTGGGCCGGCACAGTGGTTCCACATTTCCAAGCTCAGAGCCAGCCCGTCGGGCCGATTTACAAGGGTGCGCGGGATTTGCATTCTCATTTCGTAATAATACAAACGCGGGTGGTTTAAGTAGTCAAAAAGGCTAGATAAAAGATCAATCTATGCAGCAATCGTCCACAAAAGTTGAGTTGTAATACTTAAATTTCGAAATTTTCGAGAGTCTGGCTTGTCGTCGACTTGGGGGAGGCATTTGGAAAGAATAGGTGGTGTAATAAGTATATTTATTCATTGTATTTTTATACATTGATATTGTTTATAGATTGATATTGTACATATGTACATAACTTATATTTTAACGCATGTACCTAAAAGAAATGATCTGCACTTTTATACTATTTAAATAAATATTACGATTTCGAAATCGAAAGGACCATCCGTGTTTGGCACTGTTTTGAAATTATTCTTGTCGATGGTGGAACTTAGTTGGTAAGGGAAGGAACATGATTGACATGATAAATTCTTTATTGCGTTAATTCTGAAGTTGTATAAATTCGAGATTTAATGCTCGTTACGTACAGGTACAATGTATTATTGACAAGAATTACCTACTCTCGAGCACTCTAGGCTACTCTCGGGACTCTCTGAGAATAATGAAGCTTGTAATTTTAATATAGATGGCAGCAGGTTCGTTTTTATTTTGCTAGAATATTTACACGTCAAGTTTGATGTGACATGCGTTGCCAGCTATTGGCAGGTTCGTGTACCGTACGTCTTACGTTCTTTTACGCACAGATTTCGCATTATAGTACGCCTTATAATAATTCATAATTGATGTAAATATCACGGACCTAAATAAATATTGACCTGTGTTTCGTTCAATTGTAATCATGAATCGTGGTGGATCATCAAAGGTTGTGCAACATAACCTGTCTCCGATGCATCAGAGTGACCAGGATCGCGATTACCTACAACGTGTATGATTTCTATTGATTTTATGTTTACTTTTCCTGTCTGTTCCCATTTACTGTTTATTTTCCTAACACTAGTGCCAAGTAAAACTGTCTCTTAATCTTTTGCAATTCACTGTGATCAGTAAAACTTTTATTGAAACTTATTATAAAATATTACATGGGTGCATACGTGGAAAAACTCGAATACAAACATTGTTTCCTCTCGGTTTATAATTTTCTTTTTACATTAGGAACCGACACTTTACACTGTCAAGGGCATGGCCATCCTTGACAATGATGGCAACAGAATACTGGCCAAATATTACGACAAGAAAATATTCCCATCGTCGAAGGAACAGAAAGCATTTGAAAAGAATCTTTTCAACAAGACTCACAGGGCAAATGCAGAGATCATTATGCTAGATGGTTTGACCTGTGTTTATAGGAGTAACGTGGATTTGTTCTTTTACGTAATGGGCAGTTCTCATGAGAATGAGGTGCGTATATTTTTTAAATATCACTTGTATTAATTAAACGATGTCCTCTGTGATGGTAACAAAATCTTGAAACACAGAAGCTTTAGAAAGCTGAAACTTAGTACATTGGTAGCCCAAAGGGATGCACGAATATGCTTTTATCCTGGAAGTCCTATAGGATTAATTGCTAAAAATAAATTAGTAGCAACAGAAATTATGCTAGTTTATAATATATATTTCTTTATATTGTTCCAGCTTATCCTGATGAGTGTGTTAAATTGTTTATACGATTCAGTAAGTCAAATCTTAAGAAAAAATGTTGAGAAAAGAGCAGTTCTGGATAGCTTAGATATAGTTATGTTGGCAATGGATGAAATTTGTGATGGAGGGTAATTAATATTTATGTAACAAGTAAATAAAGGTAAATAACCAGTGAGATAACATGAAAGAAAATTGTTTTAGAATTATTTTGGATGCCGATGCCTCCAGTGTTGTTCAAAGAGTCGCGTTGAGAATAGATGACATTCCTCTGGGAGAACAGACAGTCGCACAGGTAACAATTAGTATTACGTGACAATCTTGATGAACCTATTGTTCTAGTAAAGTTTCTGTCCATTTGAAACATAGAAACATTTTTGATTTCTTTATTTTGTGTTCATGCATCATTCTACATTCTTCGCACAGTCTCTGATTGTAAGTTTTTGTGAACCTGGAAGGCGCAGTGTTGTTAAACAATACCTAAGCAACTTCCATATACGTTTGTGAATGCTTCGTTTCTGTTCTAGGTTCTGCAGTCTGCCAAGGAGCAACTGAAATGGTCTCTATTAAAATGAATTTTACACACGAAATCTGTGTTGCACTTATCTGTAAAAAATATCAATATCTAAAAATACAAAAGTATTCAACTGTTTATTAAAATTAAGTTCCAACTACTTTATTAAATAATCAAACCACAAAATTCGATTTTTCTTTTACCCCTTCTATTAAATTAAATCTCTCAAGAATTGAAGAATTTCGACATACTATACTGGCTACTTATTCAGAAACTACATATGTATGTCGGACAGTCAATTTGGTTGGGTTTCATTCGGGTTAGGTTATGAACTTTCACTCCATGTGGACTTGTTTTCGTTGAACCCTGCAATCATGTCAGAGCTACTACCGTTGCCGCAAAAAAAATATTACAGACAACGGGCCCACTCGAATCCCATAGCGGATCACTGTATAGAATAGTACGTATTTCATTTGACAAGTAAAACGAAACTGTTTTACAGTCATCGTAATAGAACGTTATTGTTACCCGAAAATTTCATTCAGAGATCCTCTGACTTTACTTTTAAACGAAAACTCTTTCCAGCCCTGTCAAACCTGATGAAATGAACTGGAGTTCTCTGTATCCACATTACTTCTCAAACAGTGAAAGTGAATCTGATGGGAAAGATGCCGAACACAAACTCGTAGAATTTGCTGATGTTGGCTGTGGCTACGGAGGTCTGCTAGGTACGTAACATTGCAGTTGTAATAACGATTACTAGACTGCGAATGTTTATGCAATTTCTAATTTTTGTAAATAAATTTTAAGAAAGTGTAGATATAAAATTAAATATTATTAAATATCGTATTCTAAATAATATTTTTTGAAGATTTGCATATACCATAAACACATAAAACTCCGCAGTCTGATCATTACTAATGGTACAACATTTTCTGTAACAGTTACATTGTCACCAATGTTTCCTGACACTCTGATTCTTGGTATGGAAATCAGAGTAAAAGTTTCCGACTATGTAATGGATCGTATAGCCGCGTTAAGATCCCAGAATGCTGGACAGTATCAGAACATAGCTTGTTTGAGAACTAACGCAATGAAATATTTACCAAATTATTTTTACAAAGGGCAGGTACAAATCAGAGTATGACTTTAAATGGAAAGCTTAATAAATTTCATCGAATTTAATTGCTGTTGTATATCATTGCAGTTGAAGAAAATGTTCTTTTTGTATCCAGATCCACATTTCAAGAGGTCTAAACATAAATGGAGGATTATAAACAAGACACTCCTAGCAGAGTATGCCTATGCTTTAGCCGAAGGGGTAATATTATTTTTAGTACTTCTTTTGAACAGTTCGAATTCATATTTTTCTGAAATAAAAATCATTAATTCTGTGCATTATTTAAAGGCAATTGTATATACAGTAACAGACGTTCATGATCTACACGAGTGGATAGTACAACATTTTCGTGAACATCCACTGTTCGTTGATGTTCCTGAGAAGGAATGCGTAAGTTTCTTTGAATACGAATAAGTAGAGGTGTGCGAGGACCTGAAGACTGTTTTGTATGAATTCATTATTTATTAATTCATTTCCTACGCAGAATGAAGATCCTATTGTGGAAAAATTGTACGAAAGCACAGAAGAAGGCCAGAAAGTTACAAGGAATAAGGGAGACAAGTTTTTGGCTGTGTTCAGACGGATTCCGGATGCATATACAAAAGAAATTAGTTAGTATCAAGTATAACTTACTACTTAAGTATGTACTATTTAATTTCAATCTGAGAAGGACACTCTAAATGAATTTTTTGTATGATGTTCTTTCATTCTACCAACAGGCAATGGAATATCTAAAAAATAGCATTTATACAGTGGTTTCTATTCAAACACGAATGTTATTAAAGAACTGATTTTTTAAAAAATTATCTTTCTGTATTACCTTCTTCTTCATGAGGTATATGTTGTTTCAATATAGTTTTGATGTAATTAGCGTGTCTTACATCCTCCTTGGGAATTAAATGAGCCATATCCAAAGAAAATTCTTCATGTAATATGAGAAACAATATCTGAGAAGAAATATTATTTAAAACATCATCACAGAAAATCTCCAATACGATTTTATTATCGTTATATATATACTTCTTCTAATATGGAATTAATAAATGTGAATGGTGGTGAAATAAACGATCTCTTTATTAATCTTCTCCGCTCGGCTAGGCTCATTGCAAACTGGGAATAATATAATTTCGTCTTAGGTATTAAACATTCTTTCATCGTCTTCAGGAATCTTCTACCATTAACAATATCCCTACAAAATATGATTTTTCAGATGATTGATTTCTCATTGTTCTGTTTATATCTTTATAATTAAAACTAATATTTACCATAACAAACCTTCCAAAATGAATGTGGCAATGTTAAGTTCTTTTTCGCTCCCCATGATGTTACAGTTCATTCTGTCATCGAGGAAGATCGCATGCGATGGTGCAGCTTCCAGTTCTTCTTTTAAGCTGACTCTTAGACACTCATCTTCTATAGGGTATATGGTGCAACGAAAACTCAATGTTTTGTGAAACGATTCTGGTTTGTCCAGTATTTTTAGCCATGGTTTCTACGACAACAATAGTCCTGGTAGAAATATTCATGAAAGTTCGTTTTCATATGAACCGCTTACTGGAACAGTGGTGCCTTTTTCTGTGATAACAAATTGTCCTTCCAATTCTTTGCTCAAAAGATTATACTTCAGAATACTTCTTCGATATTTCCGTTCATCGCTGGCATTCATAAATTCGCAGAATATATCAAGATCGCATCTGCCCGAGTATCCTCTTGTGAATAGCTTCAGCTGGAAACACTTCACGGTGTTTGGACCTATGATCCCTTTATGGGGAAATACCTCGACTCCAAGAAACTCTGATGCATGTTTGCTAAAACAGTTCGATGATTTTTTTTCGAGAATATGACAAAAGAAAAAATGTTAAATTTTTACTGGAGAATTTCGAAAGCTACCATTTCCATTCGAAGCCAAGTGCATCCTGATCCAAATTATTTTGTATAATAATCATTTTAATAATGGTGTTATGCATCGGAAGAGACCACATATCGATGCAATCTATATTGAAATACACAGGCGATCCCAAACTTTTGCAGGTACAATAAGTTGGTATTGATTTTCCGACTATAGTTGATCTAAAATCACAGGACGACTCTCCTTCTAATCTCAGTTCCATCGTATGATGACCCAATGTTATTGGTACTACTACCTTTGTGGGATGAGAACATTCTATACCATCTTTCTTAGCAGTTTAAAGTATGAATTAAAATTGTTTATACCTTGAATAGCCCAAACATTCTAGGCTGAAATCTTAAAAGCAAGGGCTTGGTTGATCGAGCTTCCACAATGCCAGCCATAGTTAAGCAGGAAAACACTTCGCAATGATATCGCTCATTGATCTTGGATATATTATCGACGTTCACGCAATACGCTAAATTCGTATTCGTAATGTTACACATCCAATGCACCTACAATTTCATTTACCTTATATCGATTTCGAAGAGATGATTGAAACTAAATTTTACTTTGTACACTGCATCCCTGTTTCCAAAATAAATATGTCCGAATTTTACGTAAGTGCCGTATAGAAAATTATATTTCTGCTCAGATTCAGATATGCAATCAACTAACATATTTAAAGTAATATGACGATCGTGTCCTATGTCCAAGTCCCAAGTTAACTCTGATTTTCCGAGAACTGTGTGATGTACTTCTATGGTGAGCACAACTTCTGCATACCCCTAACAAATTTTACGCGACGTTATAGACAAACTATTGTTGCTTAAATTGTATATTAATAACTAGACTGCGGATGCTTATGCATTTATGAAGAAATTGGCTAAAATCTAAAAATCTAAGAATAGTGTTATTTTGTTTTCAGGTATAAAAAACTATTAGGGAATGAAATGAATTTGTATTTAACTACTGCTACCTGCAATCGCTGCTGAACATTCTTATTTTTCATAAGGATCCGTAGTCTATTAATAACCAAAGACGTGTACTTCTAATTTGCCAGACAGTGGTTGCAACAAACAAATTTTGTGGTGAAAACAATCGAGCTCTTTTTTCTGAAACGAATAGCCTATCTTCTTCAGAACAGGTTTGCAGCCGCACGGAAGCATCTTGAAGCTCCAAGGAACAGAAAATCTTGAGCAATTCTTTAAAGTTACTTTTACGAAAACAGTTTCGTGGTTTGCAATCACTGGGAAGAATGTTACGTTCCATTTCTCTCTTTCTCCTGGCACTATTTCCTTAAAAATTGTATTTAATCTAGAAGTAAAACGAACAATCAGACTTATTCAATCAGATCACGCAATGACCGAGTAATTATTGTGATCATACTTATCTATTTCCAGAGCTTTCCACAAAAATGGTTTGCTCACATTCATTGGAGATGTTTGCTTGATTCCATAAGCACATACGTTATGAACCTGTTGAAACATAAATATATAAAATCGAAATACGACAATAACGTAGAAAGTAATGAAGAAAAGTCTTTTACCTGTAAAGTGGGCAATACACACATACAGCATGCGATACAAACTCTGATAGGAATTTGATCGGACAAAACAGTATCTATTCGAGAATTAATTCTGACTAAATATTGGACAACAAATTCGTAATAACCGGGGGTATGCGGTGTAATTGAAATCGAGATTTTTTTCGGATAGCTAGTGAAAATGGTTCCTATAGCTGGACGAATCTGAACGTCTTGTTCAAGATTTCCAAGTGGCCAATTTCGATGGGCACAAACCAATTTGTAATGAATATTTACTTGGCTATGATTGTACAAATTAAAATTCAGTGTTTTCGTGGAATTGTATTCCATCTCTTGGAAGTTTAATTCCTCGGGAATTGCCTAGAATGGAAGGCGAACTTTTAATTGGAAAACGAATTGTTGAAAGGGAATTTTACCATCAAATTCATACCACTAACGTTCCCTCCTTGCATCGTCCCCGAACTCGTAGAATCACGCAGCTCTTCAACCCAAGGATACTGTCGTTTTTTATAACAATTAACACGCATTGCATCTCGAAATCGTAATCGTACGGTTCGTTCGGTTGGAACGAGTACTCCTGAATCAAAGTCTCATTTGGCTCAAGCTCTCCGCTCGATGTCTGCATAGTGAGTTCGGTTGGTATTTCGTAAAACGTGTATCTATCATGTCAATACATCAATATACATATTACGAATGACGCCAAATAAATCAATTTCCGGGACAAACTCCCATTGATTTACTTGATCTTGTGTCTCGTGGTGTTTCGAAATCCGAATTCTTTGAATTGCTGACACCGTGGTAAAACCGGCGCGAAATCTAATACACCGCCGTTCAGGAACATTACGTTCGCGTACTCCCCGTAGCCCTTGAAATCGATGTAACTGGCGTTCTTAGTATTCCCGTTGAAGTATATAGTCCATCGTTCTACGTAAATCTGCTCGTTCTCATTTTTCGGCGTCATTTTCACTATAATTATTTGAAAATTTCTGCAACGTACAATGAAGATTATACTACGCGTGCAAGCTAGAATGATGTGTCACGCTACATCAACAGTTTTAATTCATGTGCAAGCTAGACTAATTAGGGGTACTATAAGTAACCGGCACCTGAGCTGAATCATAGCAGCGTGACATCGGTCTGACATCACTGATTCAAATCTGTTCAGTTCTGTCAATCTTATCGCGAACGAAGACCTCATTATTAACAAATAGTATGATATAATGATCGTACTCGTGAATCAAGCCGAGCATTGGCTTCACAGTGAAGCGGGAGTTCGGTGGTGGAACGAATTGAAACATCAGGGGTAAATGACCGAACCTTCTGACCAAGAACGTCGTGTAAACCGGAAATGGTGGCACGCATGGCGGCATTATTACAGTTTGAGGTATTTCATAATGCGGAATCCATCCGTTCGATGAAACCGGAAACGTGTGACCTACAAATAGTTTAAATTAGTTTTTTTTTTACTAAATTCTAAGCGATTAAAATCTCCCTTCCTCATGCATTCTTGCCTCGTTAGATTGCTTATACAGTCTCTCTAATCGAATTTGATTTAAAATAATCACACCTATTACTCTAATCGCCATAACGAATGGGAACACAATGTCCTCCCTGTGTCTTCTGGAAACAGAAGCGACAATCTCGCGTCCAAATAAATTGTTGCTTGCGTTTGGATGAAACGAAAGATCAAACAACGCCGACTGCTGCCCCTTCACAAGCAGATTGTTTGGTGTCACGTTGAAAACGTTCTCACGATCTGTAACAATATTAAAATTCATCTATTATAATAGTCTCGAAAGAAATTACTGCGTATAACTTGTTGGTCTATAAATTAAATTGAATTACCCTTCTCCCACACGATTAATAGATCACACGGACTGTGATTAGTGAGACACACAGCCTGAGTGATCCTCTGACTATCATTTTTGATTTCAAATTCAGTGCGGCCAAAATCGAAATAATTTTCCGACAAGGACACGGTAGGTAAGTCGAGAGTTGCGTCGATGCTATCGTTTATATATCCTACAAAACCATTTTTTTCTTTCGGAGGAAAATTAAAATAATTCGGATCCTCTCTCCTGTAAACCGCGCTACGGTATCCGTATAAATCGATGACGATCGGCTCCTGAATAAAAGAAAAAAGGAACAATTTTGTTATTAACAGTAATTCAGGAACTCGGAACTGAAGTTACCTGATGCAGAATTAAGATGAACAAACGATAACTATAAATTCCGTCCTCGGACGGAGTGAACGTAATCGTTGCGTATTTGCAGCCAAGAGGATGAATGCTGCCGTGCTTCTTATCCGATTTAAATGGCTGGTAATTATCGTCTATAGCGAACATGAAAAGAGCCGATGTCCTTGAATTATTTATGAGCTTGATCCGCCATTTTGGTTCAGGATTCTTGTCGGTACTTATCAGGACGATTCTCGACGTCGAGCAAGTCACGTTGGGACCTGAAAAAATTGTTTAATATGAGAACTAAAAAAGGATAATCGTTGCACGGGGTGAACCAATGAAAATGATTACCATTAAGAGAAATATATACGATGCGAGGTCGTTCAAGGTTATTTGTAGGAAGATATATTTTTAAATAAAACAAAAATTCACCGAAATATATCATCAGTAATGTTATAATTCTTTAATTATATTTTAACAGCAAAAACTAAACAAAGACCAGTATAATATGACTTGCGACGTAAGGTCGTGCAAAGGTCATATTCGCGAGAAAAAAATGATGAAATACGATGGAAAAAATTGTAGTAATTTCTTTTTTTTGCAGCATCACGATTGTAATTGTATACTTCATTGTCGTGAGTTCTACAGCGTGAAATATATTCGCGGATCTAATTTTTCTCGGTTCACCCTGTACACGTATATAATTAAATTCAATATTCCATTATGCGCACCGATGCAAGACCCGCGAGTAATTACTTTTGAACAGTTCCCGCAGGAGTCCGTGATGGTGAAGTAATCCACGTTTGCCGAGAATGGAATGTACGGTTTGTAACGTATTTCGCAGACGTATTTTTCTTTCGGCGCCAGAATCCAAGTGTACGATCGTAAATGAAAAACGTGGTCCAGAGGATTCGTGATCGGATCTCGTTGGGCTTGATAAGTCAGTTCGCAATGCTGCACGAATTTACAAACGCGTGTCTCTTAATTGACTATTAACTTTCATAACTTATCTTTCTATATCTCTTACAATTTTCGAGTTACGGAATAAAGTAGAAAAATTATCATTCGAACCCTTCTGAGCTAATTTTGCTAGCAAAGAGATCACGTATATTCTATACTCTTTACGTTCCCAATGTTTTTCATTATTTTTCCGCTCCTCCGCAAGTTTCAGTGAAAAATTAAATGTCGATAGAAGTGCAATTTTCTGCAACGTTTTGTAATCGCTGCTAACGCGAGAGAACCGGATACTTACAGAGCACTCGTTCCATAATTCTATGGTTTTTACCGCCGTTTTGCCGACCTCCACATCGTCGAAATTCAGCCGGATCGTTTTCCCGATATTTTCTTTCATCCCTGCGGGATTCCGTTCGGACGTTATGTATGAGAATGATTTTCGTTTAGACGTGTATTTTCGTTTTGAAATACAGAGAGTCAGAGCAGGGATCGTCGATCTCAGGGATCGTTCTCCTTCCTTCTCTCTCCTTCTCTCGGACACGAGAGCCGCATTCGTTTTGTTTTGATACGTGGATGACGTATCCTCGAAGACGGTGAATCGGACCTGAACTATTCCGCGAAAATATCCCACGTCTTCCGATTATTCGTCTCGGCCGCCGTGCTCGTGTTCGCGTTCGCGGCGAATCATCGGGAAATTCATCACGAGCTTGATTATTCGTTGATCAACGGTGACGTTAACCGTGTCCTTTATGGCTTTCTGACAGTTCCTGCGAAAATGGCTCGATGGGACGTTTTGTATCTTTTGTGTTTGATGCTACTCGCGAACAATTGCGTGAACTACAGCTCGTGTTCTTATTACGGGCCACACTACAATATATGTGAGTCTTCCGTATCGAAATCTTTCCCATTATGGTCTCGGACACTTCATTTATAACCTCTTCTTCCTTCAGATGGTTTGGAATCGGAGAAGGTCTGTCACATGCTCGGCATAAAGTCTACGATCGAGACCAACGATGAAGCCGCTATGGTCTTGCCCAAGCAAATGTTCGAACGTTGGGAGGTCCTCCAGAATGTTCACTGCAAGTTTGTTATCAAGGCGGCTAAGGGGGACGGTCTGTTCGGAGTCATTCAGAAAATGTCATTCAGAAAAAACGGAACGCAATGCTTGGACTATGTGCAGGTACATTGTTTTATTTTATCCAGCAGTTCCTTCTATTGTAATTTTATCTTAACAAATTCAACATCCATGTTTATTTCAAAAATTTACATAAACAATGTATTAGTTTAAAAGGAAAGACAATCATCGGACAGAAAAATTCTGTGGTACACTGGACCGCAGTAGAATAAAGTATTATCCAGTTCCTGAACCCGAGCACAGCGAGTACTCATCTGCCCCTGTAGCAGCCGCAAAAACCTTCGCCGAATACGATCCGAGTGGACGCAAGTCTGGAGGGGAACTGGAAACTGAAATATTCATCTCGAAGAATAAGTTGGAAGACAATGAATTTCTTGCCCTCAGCATCGTTTACACTCCATATAAAAGTACATGGAATTTAACTGGATATTTTCTCACTCTAACTTCAATTAGAAATCTGAAGATCATTTTTTGCATTCATTATTTGCAGACTGCAACAACACAGACCCAGCTAAATACACGCCAATTCTCCAGGACACCTGTCTACGGAAAGACTTTTTCTGCGATGGAATTTACAATTGCGCGCCAGTTATTTGTTCGGACGAGGAGAAGTGTCCGATGAATGCCAATGAGTTCATTAGCACCGGCACTGGTACAAAAGTAACAGTGGGTGCAGTGACCACAATGATCCTGTGTTTTATTATATTCGTTATGGGTTTATGGATATGCAAGAGGTCCCAGAAGTTATGCTGGTCTTTGGATTGCTCCGATCCAACGGTCTGCTCAACAAGACCAGGTCCACTGCCGCATGAAACTGAAGGAACAGTGAACCCACCGGTACCCACAGCACCGATGTTGGAAGTTGCTGTGTCCTCGACTGTCGCCGACAAAGATCTGCCGCCGAGTTACGATTCATTATTCCCGGAACAAAGTAACCCGGTTAGATCATAATAGCGACTCAAACGTAAGTTATTAAGTATAAGTAATAACTAGACTGCAGATTTATAATGCATTTACGCGAAAGATGGCTAGATGCAGCTTAAAACAGTAGAAATGGTAAAATGATTTAAGAATGACGATTTATTATTTTCAGTATGTTTGAATGATCGAAGAATGAAATGTTTATTCAGCTCCAGTCTGTTGCAATTGACGCAGACAATTTTTGTTTTACATAAAAATCCGCAGTCTAGTAATAATTATCGTCAGCATATTATCTAATGTTTTAATTAGATACTGCTGTGCACAGTGCAGTCTTCATATGTATATGGTATGAATGAGTGCCTTTCTATTCATTCGAAAATGATACACAGTTACATGCAAGAACAAAACTATTAGATCTTCGATCGTTTTTTTCATTTTTAGTGTTTTATACCTACATTTTTTTTTCCTATGCTGTTTCTACTTACTACAATGTTGTAAATGTTTATATTTTGTTATCTTTAAAACATACTGTTTTCCACCGCTCCGAAATAAATACTCTTCTTGCCATAATTGAGATACAAATATGCGACAACGGCTGTACAGCTCGAGTTCAAGATATGAGAAACTGACTTTTAGAAAATTCGATTAATTAACAACGAACTATATTATACGAAACTTCGTTCGATAGCTAGTAAGACCTTTTTTTAAATATTGGAAGAAGTACAGTATTTAATAAATGTAATATTTATACGAGATTGTTTTTAATTCGTGTGAAAATACTTGCGACTCATTGCAAGTAACTGAATTAAAGCATGATTTAACGTCGGTACTCTGCATTAGGATAATCTATGCAACAATTATATCCTTATATCGGAATGCGTATTTATTACAATGTAGGACGATAGTTCTATGCATTTCTCGCGAACACGGAATAATACAGTTTATACATATGTAAGATATTTATAATGTTTTTGTACGTGTACCGAAGTATAAAAATTTTATAGTATTATACAACCCTCTACAAACATGTGAATATCTCAAAAATTTATTTGTTAGGAATCTCTTTATATACGTATACATGGCAAATTTGTGTAAATATTAAATTTGTAATAAAATCCTGAAAAGTCATTAATATTCGTCGCATCGTTATTCCTGCGAGTTTACACCTTCTGGCTTATCAGGCGAGATATGCTCTTGAAACCACAAGCAAGCATTGATAACGTTATCGATTTCCACTGGTCCTGTGGCCAGAGAATGATTGTCTTCGTAAACGAGCATTCTGCAGAGAAATTACACAGATTAATTGATTAATTTTAAGGAGATCAAACACATTGTAATATCTTTTAAGAGCATTACTTCGTTTTAACGTTATTCGCTTTGAGCCGGTGATACCACATTTTTCCTTGAGAACACGGCACACGCAAGTCATTTGTGCCTAGACATAATAAAGTTGGCGCTTTGACTTTACCAACATGAATGATCGGGGAACACGTGAACATTTTCACAAGCATTTCGACTTGGCCCTCCTCTGGCACCGGTTTGCTCTCGTCGAAGGGATAGTTCGTCTCCGTGCAACACCTAGAATGATCAATAAAAACAACATTGTGGACCCAGTGTGACAGACGTTGTAGATTATGCTCGACATTTTTGCCATTAAAGTATCGGTTAGATTTATTGCGTTAGTTATTTTTGCTTCTTAAGATATCTGGGTTTTACGTTTGCGCTTACTCATCGTAATGGTACTTAATTTTCTCTTCCTTAGACAAAGCAGAGCGACTGCAATATACAATTGTGACAATTCAGAGGTATGAAAGATTTGTAAAAAATAGAATAATGCTTTACCAGTCCGGGATGTCTGATATCGTGAACATCGCGGCAATGTCGATTACTGGGTTCCTTGAGACAACGACTTTGTACAGGTCCTGAAAATATGATTGTTAACATCATACATACTAAAAGCTTCGAGTTGCACATTTCATAGACTTACTGGGTATTGACCGCTCAAATGAGCCACTAAAAATCCACCATGAGATCCGCCTGTCAGTCCTATTTGGTCGGGATTTAACCATGGATATTTTCTTAAAGCCTCATTCGTTGCAGTTACACAGTCTTTTACATCAACGTCACCAGCTTTTCCTAGTAGATACTCGACATTCTTAGAACCCATTCCTGTTGAGCCACGGTAGTTGACCTGCACCATGGCGAAACCTTAAATATGATTATAATTATTTAACTATACTGTTCAACAAAGTTATACGAAAATACTGAAAACATTTCAGAAAAAGCGGTTTCTCTACTTTCTTTTAACAAGACGCACCTGATAATACAAATAAATAATGATCCATTGCAAATTGGTTCGTATAATTAGAGTGAGGTCCACCGTGTGGTGAAATGATCAGAGGTACAGACTTTTTGTCTCCGCCCTTTGGCCCAAAATATATGAAGTTGAAGTGTTCTAGAATTTTTTGGAAGTTAAACATGGAAAAACTAAACTCGTTACATAAATCGAATTTAAGCTACTCACTAATTTCATCGCCATTGTCATAATCATAATCACAGCATTCGTACATTATGTTCTCAGAATCAGGAATTGTTGTAGAAGTTGTGATTTTATTTCTTGGAATGCTACCACTGTTAATTATCGCCGGCTCAAATTTTCCGACCACGAGGGCAGTGGGTTCTAATAGAGATGTTTGCAGAAACGCGATAACGTCGTTCTTCACATCCAAAATGTGTAAGCTGCTTCTGTCGTTCTGAATCTCGATCACGCTCTTCGCTTCTGCAAATAATGATTATTTATCAGTGTTGTGTTCGACTAGAATTTAATCAAGACTAAATATATATGTCTCACTTATATCAACAATGTAGGAGCGAATGTTGTTCTCTTGAGGTGAACTTAAGAATATGTATTGCGAGTCGTTGCTCCAACATCTGCGTGGTAAGCGACCGTATAAACCGTAAAATTTCTCGGAATTTTGTATAGTTATACTAGTAGGCACGACGTCAACAAGAATATTGGCCTAGAAGAGAATAAATATAAATAAATGAAATTTATATTGGACCGATACTTTAACATACAACTACCTTTGGTTTTGTGGAATCAATTTCTAAATGCATTAACTTGTGAGCATTATGATGTGGACCGCCAGCGTCTCTTTCCAACCAAATTAAACTTTTTCCATCAGGGCTGAGTCGAGGACAGCGAACAGCACATCCATCAGAGGAAAGCTTTTCTAAAAAAGATTTATTTAAAATTAGAATCATTGGTTTGACCAAGAAGACAGGGATAGTACAAAATATTTCTTACTGAACTCTCCATCCTTCAACAAGAATATCCAGGAAAGCCTGTTGGTGCACACAAGAAGGCCTAAATGTCTCGGCTCGTGTTTCCACGCTACTCCGATTATTCCCTGATTATCACTCCTCCACAACACTTGTCCAGGTGACAGTTCATCGGGTATATTAGAAAGAGCTGAAATCGTGTCTGTTGTGGTATCGAGAACAGCAACCACTGGTTTATGTTTACCTACCAGTTGCTCTCCCCAATGGGGTTTATAAGAATATTCGTTACCCTGTTCCAAACATTTGATCATAATAAGCATTAAAAACGTCACGAATAATATGTACATAATAGAAAACAAAATGCTTTACCACAGATTCTTCACTTTCATCTTTCTTATCCTTATCTTTTGGATTAAGAGACTTTTGCTTGTAAAATGGTTTCGATTTTGGAAGTTTTTTCTCTGCAATATACAGAATCTTTGTTTGATCCGGCGACCACTCAAACGAAGAAAATTCAGCTGCAAAAATGAAAGATATAAGTTTCTAGTTATTAGAGGAATGATATTGAATATGCAATATTTAGTTACCGTCTGTGTACACATCTCCGTGAACATCTAAAGTGGCTAGGTCATAATTCTTCACAAGCTTCTGTTTATCCCATATTTCGATGAATTGTTTCGTGGTATTATCAACTGTAGCTTGTCTTAATACTGCTCTACGCTGTTCATCTTCGGTCGACGCAGATAAAAGTCTAGAATGAAGAATGTAAGGAACACAATTGTTGTGAACATAATAAACTGTTCAAACGTGACATACTCCGTTGTAACATCAATAGGAAAACTTTCAGACAGAAGTTGCAATTTTGAATCTAAAGTGTAGTTTTGACAGAACTTTTGGTTCACTCTCCTTTCTAAGTTTCTTTGCGACCATCCACCCAAAATTGATATTTCCTTCTCGGTTGTTTGAAGGATCTTTGCACTGCTTAAGGATGGATTTCGTGCCAACGTCCTGTACAAATTGACAATTTTCTCGATCTACAAAAATTAATTAATGTATTATTAAAATATCGCATAATTTTGTTGTGTAAAAACATTTATTTAATTTATCTTTAACGGTTTGATTACCTGAGGCGATGCCATTTTGCGGAGATGTCTATTCCACCGGTTCGTTTATCAAAATGCAATGAACGCGCTGTAAAAATAATCTCAGATATATTGATAAGAACTAAACATCGACGAGATTTGCAAACGATAAAGTGACGTTCAAAATCAGAGCTCGTTACATTATCACGCACTATGCGATAGCAACTTATAAATATCTTTGTAAATGCAGAAAGCGAGGCAAAATCGCAGGTTTCTATTTATATATAAAAGGAGAAAAAAATTGCTTTGAAATCTGACAAGGTTATTTTTTGCGATTGCTCATAAGCGTTATTCGTCGTTTATATTTGTTGCAGTTGAGACTTGGAATACAGATAAATTATATGCGAAATAAAAGAGAAACTGTAAATAGTAAATCCTGCTTCAGCTATTTTATTTTCAAGTATAGAATACCAATTTATACGTATATAGTCAATATTGGCACTGAATCAAAATTATATCATAGAAACTCACTATTCTTCCTATTTGCAAATAAAAAAATAGAATTTATTTCAATAAATTTGTTTGTTTAGACGACTATAATGACTAATGAACTAAAAATTTTTATCTCTCCAGGATTATAAATGTGCGATCGTTGAATTGGCAACACTAGCTGAGGAAATAAATGGCGCCACGTTTGAAAATGTCTTACTGGATAGGAACGTAGTAACGGAGTTTCTTTAAAGCAGTTGTTTTTATTTTACATTAATTTGCAGTATTTTATCACAATATCGACACAACGCTACGTTGACCTCGCTTTACCAGTGTAACGAAAGCCTGCTAAGAGAAACTGAATTAAACAAATTTATTTACAGTGTATAATTTTACAAGTGTATCCGAGAGACACATTCACGGCTCTTTGTATCATGTATATGTACAGTTTACAACAACACTTGTGGCTTTAATAATTCCATGCGTAGAAAAATAATTAAAAATCGTTCTTTTACTCGAATCCGCTTCGTTCAGCTATTTTAAATTAATGCAAATACAAGACACTATATTGACATACAGGATTGTTTATTGGTAATATGTGAATGTTTATGCATTTTTTTTCAACTGCATGCACTACTTCACAGAGTCAAAGAAATATCGATATCAATAATTACAGAGTCAAAACGCACTGAGGGTAAAAATAAGAACTGTGTTCACTGCTTTTTCTAATTTCTTGCTCGGTTGTGTTACATATGTATATTTATATACGCCATAAATGCATAAACATCCACAAACTAATTATTACACATACTACGACAAAACTTCTCCCAGAAAAAAAATGTATATAAATATACTTCTCCCCTATTATCTTTCAATGCACTATATTGTAGTGTCAATGTAAACGTTTGGTAAGAGCCACGACTCCTCTAACGTTGCTTAAAATCTTAATCATACAAATGTCAATTAAGCTAACACGTTTAAAAAATTATTGTACGTTGCAGAAGGCTTTAACTATAATTTTTCTCGGAATAATAGAATCGTCAGAGGGATCCGACAAAAACAATCCAGACCGAAACGGTGCGTCGAACGTTACAACACTCTCTTCGTCTGCGTTCAAATTATAAAATAATATACACACATATACATTAAATTGTACTCATGCGAACTCAGTCGTTGAAATCTATTCGTCGCTGTTAAAATACAACCGTCGAAAAAAAGTCCAGTATCAAACACCTACAACACTAAACAGAGAACATCTATCGTTTCATCGACAACGGGCAACAGGATTGATCCATTTCTTTTTCTAAATATAAAAAACAGCTTCGTTTCTCGTAAGCAATACTTTCAACGTTCAACGTAATCTCAAGAATTTTTAATATTAGAACGCGCTCTAGTAGTGTTATGCTATCGGTCATTCAATTTCAAATGCACTCTAATTAACTATAAACTTCCTAAGGATCGATAATCATTTTTGTTAAAAACGCGATGCGCTGAAAAGCCGATAAAATATCCCACCAATTTCGAAACAATTATAAACTTTCGCAATTTCTTTTCAATCAAACGTTCACGCTTTAACGATGCGCGATCGCAACGAGGATTAGAATACGTGCAACAGCGACTCACTTGTTTATTTAGTTGCAATGGGAACAACAATCGAGAGTAAAAATTGTTTTCTATTTATACTTTCTTTGTTATATCTATCGTTCCTCTCTAATACTTTCTTTTGAATAGTGATACGAAATCTTATTTATGTAATTCATTCCATTATTATAAACGTTAAAGGAAAACGTGAAGACTGGCCAATTGTAACAGCATCCATAAAACGATAAAAGTTTAAGGCTTGCACGACCCGGCGTGATACAGTCATCATTGTTCAGGCTTTCACGACCCGACGTATTGCAGTCATTACTAGGATTGCGGATTTGATCCATTTGTACTACATTTAAAGATCAACAATTAAGAATTTCCTCAATAAATTGTTTAAAAGCAACATCAATTTCATTCATGATGTAACAACGTCTTTGGAAATTATTATTCGAAAGGAAATTAACGAGTTTCTTTTAAACAGAGATCAGTCATTAAGAGGCTGTTAACAGACCTTGCAGGTTAAAAATATTCGATTTTGCATAAAGTTCCGCGATCGAATTGGCGTTATACAAGTGTGTGAGTCGCTGCGCAACATTCGAACAGACCAGTGTCGCGTACAAAACAGGTGAACCGATAAATATATCGAAGGCAATCGTTTGTAATTCCATTATGGTAGCGGAGTCGCCACTTTCGACTCGGTTTCCCTTTCAATTGCCGAACAGGGCAGCTTTCTGTCTGAATTGCGCCCGCCTCGCCGCCTTGTCCTCTTCTTCCCGTTTCCGTTCCTCCTGCTCCATGCGAATTTCGTCCTCGAATTTGCTCGCCTTGCTCAGCTGCTCGATCTGCGAGAAGAAAACACACAAGAGAGGCCCCCATGAATCGATGCGCAGGAAACATTAATTGGCGCGGACACGCTTTCGCGAGTCCTGCATCCACTACACGTTATTAGAACCAAGTCATTCATAGTTTCACTCGTTCACAATTTCATTAACACGCTCCGCGAACCGCGCGCATCATCAACGAACCGTCTTTTTTTCTTTCTATCGTTTGCTTACCGACAAGCTGCGACGAGCTTTCGATGCAACAAGTGCAACGATGCCTGCTCGCGTCGTCGCCTTTGTGCAGCCAGCGACAAGTTCTTTTTATTATTTTATTTTTAGCTAGAAAATTCATTGAACTCCGTTCAAGTTTATTGCGTTACTTCAACTGGTCCGTTTTTCTCGATCGATTCATTCATTTGTTGTCACCTATCCTCGGCTATTTCATTTTATTTTCTTTTACTTCTTGATCGTCTCTAGACCCATATTCCATCTGTTTCATTCTTTGTATTTCATTCAGTCAGTTGAATCACGTTAATTACTATATTTTCCTAATTTATTTTTGTGCAGCTGGTGTTATATTTTTTAAAAATTTTATTTTCAGCTAGAAAATTCGTAGTTTTTGTAGCACAAAAATATTGAATAATTATTTTTTTCAAATATTGTAAAAATATTTTTTAAGCCACATTTTTTCATATGAGAAAAATATTGGATCTGAATATTGTATACATGTACAAGAAATATAAATTGAATGTTTAAAAAATATAAGCTAAATATTCAGAAACTATAAACTAGATATTTAAAAAATATAAAGTAAATATGTGAATCCAATATTTTTGAAAAATATAAATTCAATATTTAAATAATATTCAATAAAATTTTCAAATGTAAGAAACAGTTATAACAAAAATTAGAAACTATGAATATCTATTACTTTCTGTGCACTGCTTGAGGGAATATTCCATTTTATCTTCCAAAGGACCTTATCACAATTAAGAAATTTTTATATTATATTATATAATTTTATATAATTTCTGATATTACATAAAGATTTGTTTTATAATGAGAAAAAAATATTTCTTTCATATTATGAAATAAATATTATTTGTATATTAGGTAAAAATATTCTACTTCTAATATGAAATAAAGATCCATATATTATTTAGAAAAAAATATTTTTCTCGTAACATAAAATTAGATATTTCCTGCATATTTAAAAAGAAATATTTGTTACTTAATATAAAATAAATATTGTATGTATATTTAAATATTCAGAAGAGATTGAATCTCTTTTTAATATTATATGAATGTGTATACAATATTTTGTGCTACTAGGGTTATTTCGTTACTTCAACTGGTCCGTTTTTCTCGATCGATTCATTCATTTGTTGTCACCTATCCTCGGCTATTCCATTTCATTTTCTTTTATTTCTTGATAGTCTCTATACCCGTATTCCATCTGTTTCATTCTTTATATTTCGTTCAGACAGTTAAATCACGTTAATTGCTACATTTTTCTAATTTATTTTTCCCATCCCTAGCTACTTGTTAAATCGTTTTTACCTACTTTAGCCACATCAATTCCTCTTCTAATTTTACTCATTTATTAATTTATACGTTGCAGCGGTACCCCAGCAAGATTCGAACAAATCGATTCACCTACTAGCAATTGCAAATCCAGGGAAAACATAATTTAGGAAATGAAATGCTCTTATCCGATTCCACAAGTGATTCGGTCTGAAAACCACGTCGGTCATCTCGGAAGAAATTTGTGGGTCACTGTATTTTCGTGTTTCCTCGGCGAAACTCGGGCTTTGATAGAGATTAATGGCTGGGTTATTTCCGTTTCTAACCGACCGTAAGCCTCGAATCGATGAAATACATTTTTCCTTTATTAGCTACCGTCTAAAGTACTCTTTCAACTTTTCAACCCCACAGAACGATGTTGAACGGTGCACATTTTGTGAATTCGGTGGTCGGTTTGGCTAAAGCTTTAGATATTTGAACGATTTCATAAGTAATGTTGTAGAAAATGGATGTGTACCTTGGCTTCGAAGAAGTTCTTGGCTCCCGTGACTCCCACCTCGTCCACATCGACTTCCGTCAACCGGGCCAGCTGGCCCAACCCAGAATCCTGTTCTAATTCACCGGCACGTGCCTTGCGGTAGATCAACAGAAACTGTAACAAGACAGAAACCATATATGTTCACGTGTACGTCGAAATGACTCAGTTATCCGGGACGAGTCTAAGAGGCAGCCGGTCAGCGACCACCGTTCCTCCACTTCCGGTTTCGCGATATTTAATCTTTACTGTCCACTTATCCACATGATGCTTTCATTTTTGCATTCGCTGTTTACATAGACGCAGCAACACGTTCGTCATCGGCATGTCTTTCGTTAAAAAATTATTAACACTAGATCTACTACGCCAGTCGAAATTACTGGTTTTACAATTTCATTCAGAAATTCCTACTTCATATTACATTTTTTTCTAGCAATGATTTGATGACTTTTACAGCGATAAATATTATAGGTTTAATACAATGAATTTTATTTTTGTTTTATCTATACCGAATCAAAGTAATTTCGTATTATGGCTACTTATACCAATACCGGTCAATTTATAATACATAAAATAAATAAATCTATATACATAAAAATTAAATGTTGTTCAATTAAAAAAAATGTTCGTAATAGTCCGGATAAGGTTTTTAGGGAAAGAAAAATTCGAAAAGTTGCCCGGGAAAATGGAAAATTCGGGAAGAATGAAAATGCTCGCTTCTTGGAATTTTTCTATGAACTCTCTAGACCATAACTAACGATTTGAACAATGACAAATGGGACAGGACACAACATCTGTCGGGTCAGCTAGTATATAACAAATTGTAACGAATAAAATAATTCTATAGTCCGTTTCCCCGAACCCGAAGCCGTTAATTAGATGTGTAGATAGATTTGTCGATGGTTTTGTTAGGAAATATTATGTAGACAACTAAAAAAATATGTATAATATTGTATATATTATATATTATAATTATATATATAATATATTACAATTATAATTATAATATATAATAATAAATATAATATATAAATATATATCTAAATACAAAAAACTTGGAAATTGGTCAACTAGAATCCAATCAGCTATAGAAAGTATACGAAAATGTTTTCCAAGAAAAGCAGAAGTTCATCAGTGCCGAAATACTTCTAGTTTGAGGAAACAATTGAAATTTCGGTGGCATAATGAGCAGTCACGATTTCAGTGAATCTGTTCCAGGAAAAGTGACCGAGGATAATCGATTAGCCTCGAGCGATCTACATGTATCGACAGGACGATGACTAATAAAGTAAGAGGACGGCGGAGCACAACAGTGGTCACTCACTATAGTTGAGCGTCGTGAATCACGTTCTCGATCTACGGAACCGGTGGCCGCGTGTGGATCGCTTGCATGCAGATCGAACCGCTTTGTTTTCGAACCACGAAAAGTCACGTAGGAATGCACCAGCGGTGCATTCGCATCGCGGGACTTTCCTTCGATGCAAGAGCGTGTCCTCGCATTCGCGATTTATCCACGCCGCGTTTCCAGCGAAAGTTTCCTAGCAGGCGCCATGCTTAGCGATTCCCCCTGTTTATTTTCATTATTTATATGCCAGCCGGGGAATGATTTAATTCGCGCCGTACAATGGATACCCTCGATTATATTCGCTTTACTTATTCGATAAGTTCTCCATTCAACACTTTCGTATTCCAAGCGCGGTCGCAAGCGCAATTAGAGGGAAATCAAACACGGTTTATGAGAACGTAAAGCGAGTGACTTTTTCAAAGTGCGGCTCGAGCAGAGTTATTATTGCGATTGTTATCGCGATGAAGATGATGGAGAAACTAATGAAGCAAGCGGAAAATCTGCTTCAAATATGTTAGCTCGGCGTTACAATCTTTCTACTATTCTTGAGTCAAGTGCTGCCGTTCCTGAGCACTTTTTAATGATACTTGAAACGCGCTTGTTTATGCTGACTCGTTTTATGAAGTAATCAAGCGAGGATTAGATTCAGACTAGTATTGCGGTAGTCGATCTATCTTAGAAAATTTACGATAATGATTTTCATTTTTATAGACGTCATATATGTCGAAGAAAATTATTATTGATACAGATGCAGTTTTTATTCCCGATGAAATTGCATCCGGAAGGGCTGTATGCGTTTTAAGGTAATTTTTGTAATTTTTCTGGTTCGGTCAAGGGCCTCTACTGAAATGTTTTTTACAATC
>CM052326.1:13587824-13727685 GCA_028455615.1 Lasioglossum zephyrum | reverse complement strand
ATATTTATTAAACGTCATTTACTGAACTAATTCTTCTAGCCTTATATAGAAATTGAAATCGTTTGGTTCATCCAGGTGATCAATTATGTACGTAATTTTAAATCTTCCCTTACACCTTACAACAATCTTTCGCGCTGTTATCAACCGTTTTGAATTCTAGTTAACAGCTGGCTCAAAGATGTCGCGGACACTGTACAGCTGTTCGAAACTGTTCGAAACACAGTGTAAGGTGTAAGTGGACGTTAGCACAAAACGTAATTGTGGATTACAGTTTATTACAACACTGTTCTGGTTCGTTTTTCTACGCTCCTTTCCTTAGGGTCAAGGTTGACGATTGCAGTGGTCGAGTGGTCGGTGTCAGTATGAGTTTTGTTTTCGACTTCGTAAGGAATTTGTTTCTAACGATGCTGCAGCTAATTTGGTTCGGGAAACGGAGGATATCTAATTCTCTGTGTATATACGTGAAAACGAACACTGGCAATACACTTGCCGTCGATCTGGATCCAAAATGGGACATAAAAAACGTGAAAGAAATAGTAGCACCTCAAATGGGTACATCACCTGAAGATATTAAAATTATTTTCGCGGGAAAAGAGCTGCATAACTCGACGATAATAGAGGTGAGTTTTTGCATTTCGTTTGACAGTATCGATGACAAAACTGTTTTTACAAGAAAAGCTACAATCAGGTATCATAACCTATTAAGGCTGTTGTTCACTTAACAGCACCAGACCAATGTCAACTTATTCATTTCTATCGAGAGGAGGAAAAAGGAGAAAAGTGATGTCATTCATCTACAATGCAGTTAAGTGAGCAACAGCCTCTACGATGAACACTGTTGTTTAGATATTTACTGTTCTCAATGCGATGCTATTGTAGGAATGCGATTTAGGGCAACAAAGTATTCTGCACGCTATCAAAACTCCTCACCAAAGACTCAACAGAAGCAAAGACACAAGCACTATCGAAGAGTCTTCCGAGACATCTGATTTCAATGATAGCGGCGGCAAGCCAATGAACGAAACTCTTACTGACTTGCCTTTGGAAGATTCAGACCTGCAAGAGAATTCATTGAAGGAAGGTAGAATAATCGTAGCCTTTTAAAGGGTAAACACATGTGTTCAATGTGTATGTCTATCAATGTAATCTACCGTGAAGTTTCGCCAATTAATATTATACGATTGTTTGCAGACCATCGAGAGAATCGAGCTCATTTCTTTGTGTACTGTTCTGCACCCTGCAAAGCAGTTACAACAGGAAAATTAAGAGTGAGATGCGCAACTTGTAATAGCGGAGCAGTTACAGTAGACAGAGATCCCCAATGCTGGCCAGATGTACTCCAGCCATTGAAAATAACGGTTCATTGTGAAAATGATCTGTGTCCTGCACCTGCAACAATTTCTGACGAAACTGAGACACAAGTTTTGTATGCTCATTTTTATTTCAAATGTGCGAACCATGCCAGTCTCGGAGAACAAGATGAAGCAGTTCCACTGTACCTTGTTAAACCAAACTTGAGGAAGATTCCTTGTTTAGCGTGCACAGATGTTAGGTAGTTACTGTACTTTGTGTAGCATGATCTGGGTTCTCGTACCTTTAAACAAAGTTACATTATTACAGAGATACAGTACTAGTTTTTCCATGCGAAGCAGGACATGTAACTTGCCTCGATTGTTTTAAAGATTATTGCTCAGTTCGCTTAAGAGAACGTCAGTTCCAGTTTGATGATGTTAGAGGGTATTATACTCTGCCTTGTCCAGCAGGATGCCCTGACTCGCTTATTCCTGAAGTGCATCATTTTCATCTTCTCTCTCAACAACAGGTACTTCGAATACTAAATAGTACTTCGAGTTGTTGTAAATTCTGAAATTTTTTGAATATTTACCGTATGCCTGTGTATTATTTAGTATGAACAATATCAAAGGTTTAGTACAGAGGAGTATGTTTTACGTGCTGGTGGTCTTCTATGTCCCAGACCAGATTGTGGGATGGGGATTATACCAACTTCCCCTGACGATGGTACCTCTGATGAATCATGTAGGAGAATCCAATGTATCGGTGGCTGTGGAGTAAGCATACTTGTGTAAAAATATTTTACAAAGTTTAACTGTTTTGAGCATTGATAACAAATAGACGATTGCGCTTGCAGTATGTTTTCTGTAGAAGATGTCTACAAGGTTTCCACGTAGGAGAGTGCGAATCGCAGCCATATGAATCTTCCAATGGAATGCTAAACTGCAGTGGATATTCGGTGGACCCGGAAAGGGCTAAAGATGTACTTAGACCGATTTTATACAGATTCCTTTTTTCGTAAACCTATAAAAGTTATACTACGTTATTTTCTCCAGGCAAAATGGGATGAAGCTACTTTGGTGACCATAAAAATATCGACAAAACCATGTCCAAAATGCAGGACACCGACTGAAAGAGATGGTATTTACAATAACGTAAAACAAATGAATATTATCAATGTACAGTTCAAGATTAATGAAATATATTTTTCAGGGGGATGCATGCACATGGTTTGCACGAGAGCCGGTTGTGGTTACCATTGGTGTTGGGTGTGTCAAACCCAATGGACAAGGGAGTGCATGGGTAACCATTGGTTTGGTTAATATACAGTCAACATTTAGAAACTTATATATATATATATATTATTATTAATTTATTAAAATGCAAATAGAATAAAATTTGTATATTGGCTGTCCCAGAAAGGGGCAATTCTTGAGGTGCTTGGAATCACCTCTGAACTCCTTTCTTTTTCTGACACTCTCTCTTGGACACACTATATACTGATTTTATGGAAAACTAGATACTAAAAATTGAACTAGTATCTGGAAAAGAATAGAATCTATACATTTTTCGAAAGAAAAATTGGTTTTTGTATAGCTTTTCGGAATTGTACTATTTTGTAATTCTATAAATAATTTATTAAAATATTCTTGTTTCCTAAAGATTTTGTTACTATTTAATGCGTAACAGTTGTAGGTTTATATATCAACATAAACTGCACTAAATTATTACCAACTAAACGAACAAGTACCTTTGCTTTATCTACGAATAAATAATCCAATTGTTTGTGATTCGATCACGCTTCTGTGAACTCTGAGGAAGACACCATATATTCATGCTCCGTATACTTTATTGTAATAATTATATTATCCAATACATACCATTTAAAAGTATTAAGACACGATCTTCGGACGGATTGATTTCTTGGAAATCGATATTGAATTGATATCAATTTATCGATTACAAAACGCTTAAATTATTTTCGTTCCAACAGTTTGCCGAATGCAATTAGCAACCTGTTCGATCGATCCTGATACAAACGGTAACGCATACTGTTTAGGCTTATGAATAATTGAGAGGTTCGTAGCAAATGCGGTATAAATTTTCATTGTCGTCTAAAAAAGCTTGTCGGCTTAAAAAAATTTAACAAACACTTTTTATTTCGATTCGGTATATCTAGAATATAAGACAAAATTTCCTGTTAATCTTTACAATAACAGGTGTTAAAACAGTTCTACAATATTTGTGACGAAGGTCTTTGTCAAGAACCTTTCAACATCTATTGGGTTGGCAAGAAAGTAATTTCGGCTTTTATCCAAGCAATGAACTTATTTTCATTATGATCCTTTGCTAAAAAGAACAAACAAGAAAATATTTATCGTTTGAATAAAAGAATTCGGTTTTATTTCACCTTAAAATTCCGAAATATTATTTTCTTGCCAACCCAATATTTTATAGAAGTGTGTGGGAACCCTAAATTGTGTCGGATCGGGATGGGTCGAAAAGTTTTAGTCGGAAAATCTGACATTTTCGGGTTCTCGCGTGGTTCTACTATTTTCATATTGCACCTACGTAGACGCGTTTTCTACGTTAGTCCTTTTCTCTTGGTCTAATCACCTAGCTATCAGAATAATTGTAGAAATGAAGTAGCAACGATCTAGCATTATTAAAACTAATTGTATCACATACTTAAATCAAATCGCTGTAGTTTGCGGGGCCGGTGGTGGTGTCAACGGAGTCCAAGCGGTAGTTTGATGGTCGTTGGCAGCGATGTCTGATTCCTGCCGATGGTGTCTGTCAATGACTGTCGTCAAGTATCTTCGATTCTCGTCTGGCTGCACATCGTTCAACGTATCCGCGTTTTGGTCAGCGTAACTGACTGGTATATGATGTTCTTTTGGTGGAGTGTCGTACTCTACACTAACGGGCGATACTGTTCCAGTCTGTTGGATCGGTTGCAGGTGTAACATTTGAGGATGATGGTGTTGCTGGTGGCGATCAGGTGTTGTAGACTGAACAGGTGACGTCTGGTACTCGTGAACATAATCATCGACTGGAGGAACTGAGTCCGTGCCGTTGGGATGCAGGGGATGATGGAGACCGCTATGAGGAACTGAAGCGTAAGACGACATTTGGTGATGCAGATGAAGGTTCAAATTCAAGTAAGGTTGCTGTTGCTGTTGCTGCTGCTCCGAGAGAGAGCTGGGATGAATCCAGGCCGAGGTGTCGGTGCAGTGACCATGCTCTTGGGGCACAGAAGGCAGGTTCGATGGTACGTACAGGGCGCATCCTGTGGCTGTAGTTGGCGAGGATGTCCCGACAACACTTCTGCTGAATATTGTGTGAGAGGATGATGTTGGTGATGGCGACGGGGACGTGGGCCACTCTTGAGCAGGTGGTAGACAAGCTGGACTCAAAGTTTGCAGAGATTCTGGGCTGCGCGGTGACCATCCTGATGCTGTCACGTATGCCGTCGAGTGCAGAAGTTGTACCGGACTGTATGGGTCCGCGCGTTGCTCTGTAAATAAAAGTTGAACAGTGGAATTCATTGATTTTTATTGTTTTTTATAGAGGAGGACTTTACCGTCTTGTATGTATTTATGTCTCAGAGAATAAGGCGTGGATCTGCACGTATTTCTGTGGCTGGCTGTAGACACGGTACAGGAATTAGTCAGATGATTATTGACTGTCACCGATGCTTGGTTTTGCGCAGCTGCTATCGCTGTAGCCGTGTTATACTCGTATCCCATAGTCGGCTGCGGCAAAAACCATGCTCCCGTGTCTGCAAATTGTAATATAGATGTTAGATTTTATTTAACAAATTCTATAATTTTGCACACTTACATTGCGGATAAGTTTGTGGGTCAGCGGGACGTTCCTTGGCATCAAGGAACGCCTTCGCGAAAGGGTTATACTTGATCTTCAAGTTCGTCACGTCCTCATTTTGATAGGCCGTCACTGCTATGAACTGTGTCTCCGGATAACGATACGTGAGCACCTGGATAAGACGAATATGATAAATCATTTCGAAAATTGAATTACAAGATCCATTGAGAAATTGTAGTGTTGGTTAATGTTTTACCGTTCTTTGTTCCATAGCATCCACACGGACAAGATGAACTCGAGGTTCATACTTGTGCAACGAGTTCAACATTATCTGTCCATTCCCATTCGATTTGTTGGTTAACTTCACTTTGGCGAATGAAACTGCTTCTTTCATCCAGTGGGATCCGAAATTAGGGCTCTCTGGGTGGATATAGATCGGATTAGGTGGAGCAACCTCCGCTTTACCGCCTGGTACCCATTCTCCATTCACGAACTTCCATCTGTGAACATCGTTCTGCTTAAAAATAATAATTATAGTAAACTAGGAGCAACATTGCCAGGCTATTAAAACCAAAGTGTATAAACATGTGACTCGCATTTGCCTAGGAGCTAAAATATTATGTAAAGGGTTAATTCTACAGACAGGGAGACAATTTACCTGTGCGGGTCCACCTGGACGAATTCAAGAAGAAGCGTGTACATCGCTTTCAGCTCCAGTCCTCGTGCCACCACCTTCACCACCGGAAACATTCGTCTGAAATCAGAAAATAATGGGATGTAGCGGACCGGGAGAAAGATATTCGTCTTGTAACTGTTACCGGCTGCTGTTCTTCGGTGTCTACATGTCCTTAGCCTTATCGGGATCTCACCTTGGGGTCCTGGCTACCATCGGACACGTTTTGTAAAATGATAAAGAAACCCGGCGTGGCGTGGCACGGCCTCGAGAGCAACATTTTATAAAACACTAATGAAAATAACACTGAGGAACAGCTCGATCAGCAAGAGAAGAATCGAGCCGCCTGCAATAAAAGTTTACGATGCCCAACGATACCCGCGTAAAACATTCTTCCGTCGAGCTGATACCTGCGAACGCCTCGTCGCTCGACAAACCGTAATCGTTTTTAATAATATTACGAATCGTAAAACTAGCCAATGCCGCACCGGATGTTCTTTGATCCACCGGCCTGCGCGGCGACCGATTTCCCCTTGGACAGGTTCATCCGTCTTTCGCGGTTTCCGGTTTTGTTATTCATTAGCCGACTAAGGATTTTATGCGTTTATAGCGCGCGAAACGCAAAAAATCGATTTTTACCGATTTTCAATGCAGTCTTTGGTTCACGCGGACGCTGTTTTGCTTTCGAAGTTCGTGTAGTGTTTCTATTTTATGACTTTTAATTTTTGCTCGAATTCTTTGAGAATCCGTTTTTAGGAGTTTATATTAACTGTACGGAAATGGACTTCCTGGACTAGGCAATTTATTTATAAATATTTCTTTTCGAATTTTCAGAAAAGATGCGAAGTAAGATAATTATAAAAGGAATTACATGGAATGTTGAGTTATGGTGGCTGGTGAGAAAGGAATACTATCAAGTAGCTTTTATCTCGTGCACGGAACGCAGGTTCGCGTGAATCATCTAAATTCTCGTAACGTTTCGCAATGATCTTTTTCCATTCCGCGTACCGTTTTTCTTCTACCGAGTGGTACATATGAACTATTATTTTTACCTTCTGCCTTGTTCACACCGGCGCTCTAATTAAGTCATTTTTACGCGCGACGGCGAGCCATGTTTGCTACGGATCTTTCGACCACCGAAGATCCTTCGACGTTCTCGACGGGACAACCGACAACAACCAAGCCGCATAGAAATTACGCGTCATTCCTGGGAATTAATTATATCCATGCAGAGATCTTCACGGAGTGACGTCGCAATGTCACGGGACATTATTCTTCTAGGAAAATTACGTCTCAAAATTCGACATTTTTCCTTATTATTATTTGACCGTCTTGAGCAATTTGTTAATTTATGTGCTCTTTCAACTGTTTGCCTCTTTCCTAAATTGTAATTTCACGTAGTCACCTATTCTTCAATTTAATCTGATCGATTGCATAGATATTATTAAAGCTCCAATTTGTAAATTCAGTTCCTTTGTTGGCAACTATTGTTACACGAACAATTTCATCTCGCTTACCTGCCATTCTTGGTAACAATCATCTCATTGGTCAGACATTGGAACTTGATCCATAGTTCTCGATCCTCGAGAGACAAAGAAAGAGGCAGACCCTGGCTTCCGGTGATCGTCATGCTACTAAGATTCTGCCCGGAAACCACGGTCCTCTCGTCGTTCTGTTCCTCGTGATCCCCTTCAGGCGATGATCGACTTCTAGCACTGCCATGTTCCCTGTCTCGATCATCGTGGATCTCTCTTTCTCGCTCTCTTTCGCAGCATGAAGATCGCGCTGGCGATCCAGGTTTGATCGCTGGCTGCTGCATTTTCTTTGTTCTCCAACTCTGCGTTGTCGATCTTCTATTTTTCGAATTTCGCACCTCCAACTCTTCTAATCTTCAGCTACTCTTTCACCTCGAGACTTCTTACGACAACCAGATGCCTCACCGATGTGAATTTTATCCTCAGTCTTGCAGGAGAAGTTGGTGCAGTCTGGAAAGGTTTCAAACTTAGAATCTGCTCGATCTCCTTTGTGGTTTAGACCGTCACTGTCAATGTCCTGTCTTTAAAATAATTAATAGTCTCCTTTCCCCATCGTATTCAGAATATTTAACTAGTTGATGACTTGATGAAACTGATCACTTGTGTGGGTTTGTATTTTGGAACCATCTAAACGCGTGTATGTTCGATATGTGAATGTATGTTTAATGTTTATGATTCGAGGAAGATCATCATTCGTTACATATTTTGGCAGCGGGACCGCCGACCGCAAGTTATCACCTAACAGTTCAGACAAAAAGGGGTGTTCACGACCTAGGATAAAGTGTGTGTGTTAAATATATGCGTAAGTATCTTTAGACAAATGAGTGAGTGAGTATCGAGAACGTGAACGAACCTTTTTCGAAGGATCCAAGTGCGCTAAGAGCGATTGTATTTTTGTCAGTCAGTGTTACGTCTATTGTGTTTATTACGTCAATTTTCTAGTTTATACCATAAATTTAATTACGTCCCACACTAAGAAAATGAATCGCATACCCAATCATAAAAATCCAACAGTCTCTCAACTTCTCTTCACTTCACAGATTATATTCCCTCGAACACGATCACACACACACAGAATACTCCCAAACTTTCACCGCAGAGAAGTTCACAAGTCAAATGTGCATTCAAGCACCTGGTTCACAAACTAGGAAGAACCTCGAAGGTGCTGCGACGTCTCCTTTGTCCAATATCCACGAATCCTTCGATTTCCGTATCACTTCATCACCGACCATTACCTTGTCCCGAATTTCCGAGACACCAACCACTAATATCAAGAATATTCAATTCTCTTCCGATTCCAATCGCCACAGTTTTTCAACAGCCCTCAAACTGTATCTCAACTCCGGGATACATCAGCCAAATTAAACGCGTCAAATGTCGATCCAGACCAGTGCTAATTGATCATCGCTCAATCAAGACGATTGTACCAACATTTCAATCGGTTCTCCACCCGTTGATCTCTTCAGCAAAGGCTCCCGCTGTCCGGAACGTGTCCACAAACCGGTAAACCGAGAGCAGGGGTGGCGTGCAGGGTGGGTCCGCTCGATCGGCATCGATGCGTTCGATCTTTCCGCCGATTATCCACGGGCGCGAGAGAAAAAGAGAAACGAACGTGGGAAAGTCGGCGTTCGATGGTGGAAGAAGGACAACGGGCGCGGCGTATTCCTTCCGGAGACTATTTCGGCCCCGTGGTCCTCGTGGCCGTGCTCGTAACACTTGGGCGCGATATTTCACACTAGTCGGCGAAGACGAGTCCGCGGACTTGACTGGCTCGGATATCGTCGTCTCTGTTCGACAAAGTCTGTCTTGACTCTGTCCTGCCTCTGTTCCCGACAAAGGTACCCGACGGGCACCGTCCAATCGATGCCTGCATCGGGTGCCCCCGCCGCCGGTCCAGCCAGGTGCTAATTAAAGGTCCGAATTAGGAAAGCACGCAGAGCAGCATGGCGGCTACCGTCAGGATCGGCCAGGATTGGTCCGCGATCTCCAACCGTCGGCTCGATCCTTTTCTCCGGAGAGGATCGAGGACACCGGTCGCCGCCTATTCGACCAACACCTGGCCAATCAGCCATACACCTGGCCAATCCTCAAACGGTTACGTTTCGCGATTACGCGTCGGTTGGTCGATCCCAACGGCACCACGAGGCAAGTCAGTCCGCCCACGCCTGACTCCGCGATCATCCTCGGGATCGCCTCTGTTGTCGCGTTCGCCGGAGTCTCGCGATCCAGCTTTCTAGATTCTCGATCCAACCGGAGGCTCTCTCTCTCTTTCTCTCTTTCTCTCTACCTCTTTCTTTATCGCACAGGATTTGTTCGCTCACTTTAATACTGCGAGATTATTATTGTTACACTGACTTGATCTACTTTTTTTCACAACAGTCTCTTTGGGTGATCCTCGGATTAACTGGCAAGTTGTAGTGCAACGAGGATCAGTCGTGTTCTGGAGAGTTTTGGTAGAGATTTAGTGGTGATACGGGCTTGATTTTTTGGAGGATTGAAGAGTGTGGTGTGCGCTGAGAAGATTCGGAGACTTGCTGGAGACTGGAAGCAGTGATTGGTAATTAGATGATTTGTTTTATGTTGTTGCGAGAGGTATTTGGGGTTTGGTGAATTGTTTCTGACACGTTCGCTACCATCGTTATGAATGTGTGACTTGAGTTAACGCGTTGTTAAAGGTAGAAGTCATTAGATTCGTTTAATAAAACGTTTTAACGAGGACGATGAGCAAAGACACAAATGCTGATAGCGAACGTGTTTATCTTTGTATCGTTTTAGAATAAGAATTCAATTGGCATATCTAATCTTATACATCTGTTCTGGAGAAATGCGACAGAGCAATACATTATGTTTAATCCATGCAAGAGGAATTTTGGCTTTTGACAAATTTGTGAGAACCATATTTTTTCATCTAAATACAGTAAATTCCTGCGCATATACCGCGACCAAAAAACTGATTTCGACGGATTTAACATACTTTTTCTATTTCTGGCAATTTTTACGCGTCTCCAGTGAAAGTTGCTCTATCGAAAGTGAAACTGAAGATAGCGACAATCGTAAAGATTTCACTATAACTTTCGCTTTAGATGTACGGTCGTAAACGATGCTGCACTTGCCAAAAAGTTTTGTCGCTCCTTCTCCAGTGTAGCATTCATGTATTTTCATGCTGTGAACAAATAGATTCCCCGGAAAGTTGAAAGAGTCTTCAAAATTGCGATAAAATTTTGTTTTCGTTCCTCCTGAGTCAAATGAAGCAAACTTAAAATGATGATTGCAATATCTGTTCATTTCTATTTCTTATAAAAATGAATATTTACTTTTCAACGAAATGTTTAGTATTTAATTAACTCTCGTTCGCCTCGTGTCAATTTGACACAGTTTTTCCCGAAACAAGTTATATTGTTCTGTTATTTGTAAGTTCATTTTCCCGAAACTTTGTGCGATTTTTATTGTATCTAATACGGAACACATTATCGGAAAACCTAAGATGTGTAAATGTTAACTCATGAATTTAACTAACAAACACCAAAATTTTTTTCATTTTGTATGACTGTGTCAATTTGACAATGAGGAACAGATTTGGTTCGTGAAATGAGGAACGGATGAGGGTTAAAACTTACAAGGAGAGTGCAAGGACGTTGTCACACTGATTTAGTTGAGACTCTGTATACTTATCAATCTCGATCTTCCATTTACGAATATATACCATTATAGACGCCACACTCAACAGTTTTCGAGATATTCATAAACAAAGTTCTTAAGTGGTATACAACGAGACTTTCACCCGGTGGGCTAGGGTTCGATTCTCGTTTGGTGAAAATTTGTTGTTTCATATTTATTTATATTATTTATTCGCTGTGTAACATTGACTTGTCTATATGAGATTGCACATTTATTACAGGTTGAAGAACAAAAGGATTAATAAATTATAAATAAATTCGCTGTGTAACATTAACTTGTTCGTAAGATATTGCACACTTATTTATATACAAGTTAAAGAACAAACGTATTAATAAATTATAAATAAATTAGCTGAAATTAATTCGTTATATACCTCTAAAATAAATATTCGTTGTATACCTTCTCTACAATAGCAGATTTAAGCAGTAATGTAAGAACTTTGTTTATGAATATCTCAAAAACTATTGAGTGTTAGCGTCTATAATGGTATATATTCGTAAATGGGAGATCGAGATCTATAAGTATACAGAGTCTCAACTAAATCGGTGTGACAACGTCCTTGCACTCTCCTTATTAGTCTTGTGTGTTACGCACTGCGATCTAGCGTCTACGAGATCCGAGTCTTGAAAAATTTGGTTAAAGGATAAACATTCGCGTAAACAGCCCGGAGTTAACAACACCGAATAAGAAAGCCAAGCAACACGCGATTATTTCTTCATTCGCATCGTTTTGCAATAGCTCGCGGACAAGATAGCGACGCGAGCAAACATATTCATCTTCGCGGATAGTAAAGCAGCCGCGGTTTCGATCGTGATGGGGTTAACGGGTTAAGGTGAAACCGTCCTGGCCACGGTGGATCACCGCAGCTGCAGGCGAAAACGGTTAACCGTTCTCGACGGATAGACTGTACTGACCGTTTCCCGAGTCAAATGACAAAAATCAACAGCAAGTTACGTCCGGCCGACCGATGTATCGTCGAGTAGATATTTGACCAGGACCGTTTCTTGTTTGCCCGAGCGCGCGAGTTTCGGCTGGCAAAGTAACCATTCAGCCCTGGCTGATATTTGTCCTAGTAATTTCGTCGGGGAATGAAAAAAAGTCGCGATATCGGTGCCGTGACGCGACGACGTCCTCGTAACGGAGTGGATGTACCCATCGGGATTCGATCATTTGTTCAACGGTTGTGCACTCTTCGTTGTTAGCAGTCTCCTTTGGCTAAACGTCCTTCGAATCTGAAACGAAATCGTGAAAGCATTAGTGCATCATTAATTAAACCTTTCTGCAGTCATGATAATATTTTTACTGGAATTCTAACATGAAGTTTACTATTAAGATCTACCGATCTTTGTATAAATTGTTACTATTGTTTGTTCAATGATCTCCATGCCCTCTCAATTATTAGTACACTGTGGACTGTCCGCGATTATGGCAAAAATGAGTAGCTGAAAATTAAAACAGTAAAAAGATTAAATCTTAACACTGAAACGGTGAGCATTGTTCAAAATATTGTTTACGTTACCGAATGTGTCGGTATCTAATTAATTGATAAACATTTCGAGAGGTATTATATTTCTGCAGTCATGATCACATTTTTACTGGAATTCTAACATGAAGCTTACTACTAAGATCTATACCGATCTTTGTATAAGTTGTTACTATTGTTTGTTCAATGATTTCCATGCCCTCTCAGTTGTTAGTAGATTATGGACTGTCCGCGATCATGGCAAAAATGAGTAGCTGAAAATTAAAACAGACTCAAACGGTGAGCATTGTTCAAAATATTGTTTATGTTACTGAATGTGTCGGTATCTAATTAATTGATAAACATTTAGAGAGGTATTATATCAATTTCATATCCATAAAATTTGAAAAATCGTAGGGAATAGAATTATTCTAGGTTGAAAGAAATGTTTAATTTTCTAGTGAAAATAGCTCCGAGTGCAAAAAGTTGAAACAGTTCAGGAGTGTGGATGATAAAATGAAAATTGTAGATTCTCGAAAAGTGTATATAAAAGAGCAAGTTGTAGAATAGAGAGAAATGGTGATTTATGGATGCAGGGTTCGCCGGTAGTTGCGACGTGAGCATCCCGTAAACAGTGGCAGGGTGCAATAAAAGGAAAATCCCTTACCCCGAGGATCCTGCAGAACGCAACGCAATGCTTCATCTCGTGCCCCGAAAGTCGTTTATGATACGGATATCCCGTCCACTACCTGTACTACCTGCCGGTTTTAGGTAGCACCACAGATGGATTCGGAGGTTCACGACATTTTCGTTTTTATCGCGTTTGAAGAATGCCGCCTTCTGTTGGTTCATCCATAATAAACATCCACGATTACAATCGCTTTGATAAACCATCACCGCCGAACCTGGACCCGAAGTTTTTGTTCCTTTGTTTACAAGATGCATTCTACCGGTGAATCCTCCGACAGAACAACGGAAACGATTAATTTGTTTTATTGGCAACGGGACCATTAAAGTGACCGACCACCGTCTCTCTGTTTCTCTCTATTTTCTACAGAGGAAACACTTTCAACCCCTCTGTCAATAACCGACGTTTTCCAAGAAGTTCGATAATGTCGAACCACTCAATTCTAATCTTTTGACGTTTTTTCAAAGCACGATTGCAAACACAAATTATTAGAAAATGATACGAGCGATCGCAAACTTACTGTTTATCTTTCTGTGCCTTATGTCAATAGCAATAATTTTTTACAGTGACTGATAAGGGCAAACCACTCGATCCTAATCTGTAGACCCTTTTTGTTTGGAAATACATTGCAAATATCTATCTATATAAATAAAAATTAAATTTCTTAAAACTTCTTAAAAATGGCTAATTTTTCATCTTTATTTATTCTTAGTTTTGTTAAATTTTGTTGTTTAAAAATAAAATCTCGCAAAGCTAGCATATCTAACGCAAATCTAGCACAAATTAATATCATTATTAGTTCTAACTGAACAAAAATAACTGCCTTTTAATTCTAACGATTAAGTAACACTTGAAAGAATAATGTACAATGGTCTAATGAGTTTCCAACAATTTCATCAAACATCTTCGTGTTGTATCGCAGGAAGCATGTTCGAACGTTTAGGTGAAGCTTCCTCTTCGATGTTCAGGTTCATTTGTCTAATCTCTGCCTCGTCTTTCAGATTGCCTTTTGAGGAACTGTTGTTGTTGCTGATACTTCCGGTGCCTATTACTATGTAGCTTTCGTTGTTCCGCTCGTTTTGATAGGTTTCATAATTTTCTCGTTGACGTAGCATCGCTTGCATGCCCGATGGATGCACCACGGATGCGTTACTTCGACCGAACCATTCTTTGTCTCTTGCGCGGTGCGAACAATCCAGAACTGCGGTGCAATTCTATAATTTTTCATATACAAACAGAATCAAATAATTCTATAAAATCCATCTTTCCAAAAATAGTTGAACAAAACAAGCAAACCCTTTAAGTATAACAAGGAACGACTAAAACTCCAAATATCAGTTTCGAAACAAAAATTTACGCTCAGTACTTGCTACACAGCGGATCTTCCTGCAAAACCAAAAAATTTTCCACCAAAATTGCAACTGAGTGACATACAAATTCCTTTCCTTTCTTAATCTATTTAATAGGTCGAAAACAATATAACAATATTTTTATATTCTTCTAATGTTTTGACTGTTTTAAATTACAACTACTCATTTTTGCCGAAAATGCATAAAATCCGCTGTTAGTAATTATTGATTGAAAACTTCCTACTAGAGCTGTGACTCATGAGATACCCAGGTACCCGAATTACCCGTGAGATACCCGGGTAAACAAAAATTACTCGGGTACCCGGGTACTCGGGTAAACAGCATTACCCGGGTATTCGTGTAAACAAAAATTACCCGAGTACCCGGGTATTTCATGAATGCATTGCGGATCTTTATGCAAAATACAAATCGTTTGCATCAATAGGAAAAAGTAGACGATATATTACGATTACTTATTCTCTTGAACGATTTTAATAAATTTAAATTAATATATCAACGTTCTTTTAATTTCATTATTGTTTTAAATTGCACAAAATCATTGCATAAAATCTCATATACCCGGGTAAAAGTCCGAGCTCTACTTCCTACAGTGCATCCCCGAGAGAATTGTCACGATTTTTTTACCACAATATCGTCAGCCATCCTCGGTCCTCCGCATCTCTGTTGCCCGGAAAACCAGCAGCACTCGTTCGGGACAATTCGCGACACGATTTCCCCGTTCGCGTTGATCCTGTGAATTCTGGAAGCTCCGAGGATACCGCAGGATCTCGTCGCGAAGGGAAACAGAACAGGAGAGGTCAGGTACGTCTTCGGGTGTAACTGAGGACAATGAAAGAAAGCCATCAGAAGAACAGTTTGTTCTCGACTGTCGCATAGATATCCGTTTATTTTTCTCGTTTACGTTTGCTCGCGCTCGTTTCACTCGGATGGGACTCACGCAACGTGATCCTTCATCGGACATTTTCTCATTTTTTCGTTCGAGGACAACGTCACAAGTATCCCGTGCGTCGAGCGAGCTTGTGGCTCGACCAACGGAGCGATCGTGTTCACCCTCGATTCTCGCATTTTCATTTTTAAGCTCAATAATACACCGGCAATACATTTATCAATGTACACACGTCCGCACGAACGAAAACACGACTCGTTCCACATGATTCCATTTATCCTTCGACTCCGTCGGACCTGTTACTTTCGATCAGAGTCGCGAGAACTCGGAGCTCGCCATTTCGTTCCAGGTATTCGAATTTCGAATTAAATAACAGGATGTTGAAGTTGACGTTTGGATATCGAGTAGGACAATTTTCTTTGCTTTAGTTCTTTACTCTTATACTGTCTGAAAGTTCGAATCGCTTCGGTTCATTGGTTTAAACTGTCTCCAAATTGGATGCACTCGAAACACGTTCAACCATTTCAAAGTTCGAGCAAGAAGTTCTCGCAGAACATCCGACGTCCGACGGAGTCGGCAGCGCAAACACGCGTCATCGTTCGAATTCGATACAATAAAACACGAGCCTTTAGAAGGACTGTTATCTTTTTTTTTTCTTTTTTGTTTTAAACACCGACGTTGGCACTTGCAGAACTAAGAGGATGTACACAAGTATCTGTCGTCTCCTCCTGCCGAAATCGCGTTGACAGCGCGGCCCTCCTACTCTCCTCATTTTCGGTTTACTCAGCTCGATTTCACTTACCGATTACGGTTAATAAGTCGCTAATAATTAGACAGAAAGTCGTTTACGTGTTTATATACGCATAGGTTCGCCGCACTCTCGCGACCGCTCGACGCCGTTTCCGTTTTTCTCTCTCGTCTCTCCGACGACGGTCCTATCACAATCTACACATTAACGTCGTTGCCAATAACGGGATCGTGGGTCACCAGGGACCCTTAAAACCACCATTTAAAACCGCGAAACGTCCTGTACTCCTATGTTACACAGTCACCGCCGTCAAAGACAGACCGTAAAGTAACAAAATTAGTTAAAATTTTAATTAATCAACGCGTTACTGCACTCGTCGTAGGATTCGCGACTTCCGACGGGTTTCTAACGATGAAATGTTCGTTGATAGGCGTCACTTTCGCTTCTGGAGCTTCGATAACGTAATCATCGTTCTACAATAATTTTTTTAACCTCTATCTGTGTTGTTGTAGATATTCTTTTAAATATTAACCGAATTCTTTGGTTTCGTCTTGTGTGGGCAAGATGGCTGTGCTGAGATCTCTGGAAGACGCTTCAAAATGGCGTTTCGTAAACACTGCTCTATATTTTGACAATTAAGTTACTTGTTAATCCTCAAACAATAACTTATACCATCTCTTAGACATTTTAGTGTACTTCTCTGAGTTTACCCCGTCGGGCATGGAAGACGCTCCGAAGATCATTAATCCTTTAATATCGAAAACTTTGTAAAATTAAAAACGAGCTTGTTACTATTCCCTTTCAATTTAGTCAGTAACCTTGCGACTGTAGCGTCGTCGACCGTTTTCATCGCTCTTGGCGCTTTGTTTAAACATTTCCGTCTCGAAGCGATCGTTTTCTTTTTCAAATATTTTGCCACATTGAAATTCTTCCGAGAAAATTGCAAATATAATAGAACGCAATAACGAAATAACAAGTTTCCTTCTGGTTACGTGCTACAAGAAGTATTCGGCCGGTACAAATAAATCTGCGGTTTTAAATAGCACTCGTAGAAATTGATAAATCATTTTTCTCGGTTTCACGTATCGACGTTCCAGAAGCGAAGACAGCCGATGGTCGATCGTTCAATTACAAACGGTTTCTACGCGTGTATCGTTAAAATGTGCTGCGCGGTTTCTATCACAACTCGTCATGCGACCGACGCGTTTACAATTATAATCATTCTTTCTATAATCTACATCGTTCAATTTCTCCCCTAACCATTTTTGTTTTAAAACAAATCACAGCATTATACATCATTTCATGTTTTCCCGGACTTACGCTCGTCCAATAGAAGATAAACGAAGGTGCGAACACCCGTCGAAGGTGTCGCCTACGGACAATAATAATTGTAAACTTCAACGTTTCACTCTTCTTAAATCGAACAGCGTTCGTAGCTGTCTGCTCGACAGAACGTTACGTCATGGCGAACAGCATAATGCTCCTCGGGATCCTCGTGATTCATCGCTTAATTAACGCGGTCTCCGTCGGCCAGACCATCAAAGAATTTTCCCTCGCATCAATATTCACGAACATATCGAATATTCAGAAATTGCGGACAAATTCAAACATATTTCTCGTATTTGTGAACGCGAATATATATTTTTATTTCGTTATTCTGTGTCATTATTTTAGCGAACAATTTTCCAATCGATAAAAGACTCCAGATTTCTATCAAATAATTCACACAAATCAAAATTCACAAGCTCGCTGATCATTTCGCGAAAATTTGCAGCTTACTATACGAGGAAGTCATACATTTCGTTTCTTTTAGATAAAAGAAATTTGAATTTTTCAATTTGTGAACGCGAATATATATTTTTATTCGTTACTCTGTGTCATTATTTTAGCGAACAATTTTCCAATCGATAAAAGACTCCAGATTTCTATCAAATAATTCACACAAATCAAAATTCACAAGCTCGCTGATCATTTCGCGAAAATTTGCAGCTTGTTATACGAGGAAGTCATACATTTCGTTTCTTTTAGATAAAAGAAATTTGAATTTTTACTTCACTTGTACTTTTTTATAATCCAATATAAAATATTGTTAAGTGATCTGAACTGAACTATTTATTCGTGAAGTTTGTGCGATGAGAAGGAGGATCGAGGAGCAAATTGCGATCCAGCATGGATCCTCGCCTCCGATCCGGAGCGATCTTAGCGAACAGAACGAGGGAAGAAGGATTTCCTTAAAACGCGACAATACGTGTTACGTTTGCGCGACGGTGAACGTGAAATAAAAGCTTCGCTTTTGATTTGGTCCCATGATAGGTACAGGGTTAGCCGGCATGAATTCTGTTCAAGTCGATGATGTACCGATCGATCGATCAACGTGGCTCGCGAACGCCGACACGGGGATTCAGAACTCGATCATAAAAGTATACGGTGTAATACACATCCAAAAATTCATACGTTTGCTCATTTCGATTCCGAACGGTAGATGGGATTTTTAAAAAACGTCTTCTATCAAATCGATCACGTGGGATTCGGTCAATGCGAACCGGGTTTATCGTTTTTTTTATCGAGTCTTTTTCAAACTGTTGAGAACTCGGAAAAGGTTCAGGAGTTTCGAGTAGCTTTTTAAAAACTCTCGAGTACCGTAAATTGAACGTGCGTCGAATAGAATGGAACGGAAGCCTCCAACTTCCTCAACTCCCTTCACACTAGAACTACCAAACGGGTCGGGAACGTTTCAAATTTTTTGCGATTACCACGAGGAAAGTTCTCCGTTGAAAATTCATTTGTAGAATCTCCACAATTTATCCGTTCGTTTTGCTGACGTATAAGTAAGAGCAAATGTTTTACACAGAAAATCACAGAATTTCTCAGAACAAAGGATAATACTTACAGTAGGCTAATTTCACATAGTTTAATGGTATAAAAGTTGCTTTTAGGCCTTAAAGCGTGCATGAAGCTTTTCTGGCCAAGCCAACTGATATAAAAAAGTGTGATATATACAAATGCATAAAATTAAAGACTCGGTGGAAAGAAGAATAAAATAAGATAAAAAAAATTGAAGACTAATTTACTGGACTGTTTGGTATTCCTAGTGTTGAAGAGCGTAGAATGGGTCCTTGAGTTGTACGATATACAGTCGATAAAACCCGTGCCTTAATATCAAGTTCAATCTATAATGAAACAATTGCATTAAAGAAATTACTGATATTATAAATGTATGCTACGAATTATTCTTTCACACGATTATCCAAATATTGTGAAGCATTAAAATGAAAATGTTAACAGAAGAATTCCAACATGTGAAATGTTTAGTTTGACAAATAATTATTTCAGACTTATGTCTCGATAAGATGACGATGTTTGAAAGAATAGAAAGGCAGGGGGTTGATCCAAGTGTTTACAACATTGTTTATAAGTAATGTCGAAAAGGTCCCGAATTTTCTATAAATCCAACAATGAATACACGATAAAACGGGTTATATAAAAAATTCAGTTAGCTAGCCTTATCGTCTACGATCTCAAAACTCGGAAAATTCGTCGATCATCATGGTCGCTTGGTGCGCGTTGATAATATTGTATATTAAGATCGCGATAGGAGAGATAAAATCGATCCTTGCTTAGGCGAGCGAGTTCTGAATACAAAGTACCGTGTAATCCCTTCGAATAGGGTTGTTTCCCCGAAAAAACCGGAAGGGTGTTTATTTCGGCCCCTCGACTTCCTGCGTGCGGAATGTTTCTTTATTTCACTTTTATTTATACGTTTCTCCGCGCGGCAATACGTGTCGCCTATAATTCTACTAAATAATTTACGTACTTCGTCGCGCGATTTTTCGTTCCTCCATTAATATAAGTACAATATATATATACTTCTTTAAATATATATATATATAATTTAATATATTTTCATAACCTATCGTCCGTACACTAGCATCGTGTATCGTCGACGATACCTAACAACTTGATGGAAGGTGTCGACCGAATCTTTTCAGCGACACATTTTGATTATACTTTTCAGCTGGCCCGAGCAACCTAGCTTGAAAATTCATTCAAATTATATCACTAGATTCTTTGAAATTAATAATCTGCCAGTAAAGCAATTAAAGTGCAAACCACGAGGATCTTGGGATTCTCAAGGTAGTTCATGTTCTCCAAGTTCTCGAAATTATAAAATTCTGCGGTGATCTCCAACATTTGCGAATTTTCAAATTTGACAGTTCTTCATTTCTTAATTTTACAAGAATTTAAAAGAATTGTAATTGAGTTTCAATCAAGACTCCATTCTTCATCGTGCTCGTCGCGGGCTACTGGTTGCTCAGTCAGCTTCTGACGTACGAGACGCTCCAATATCGTGCTGTTTTTGATTTTTCTGTGTTTCACACGACCGCGAATACTGAGTCTCCGCGATCGCCTGGAAGGCACAATTTCGGCGAGCAAAATTTGCCGATTACGTTTCGTACGCCATTTGCAATATCTCCGAAGTCTGTCGCTTTTGTACAAATCGAAGAAGTGTCGAAACGTTCTTACGATCAGCAAAAAACAATTAATAAAGCCGTGACAGCGATTTGATCGCCACGATAATTCGTAAACTAGATTTACAAACAATTCGGTGTCTGAACCACAGCGAACGGATGCAAGATGTTGTCTTCAGTTTGCACAAAGCGTCGTCGACGTCGGAGATAGTAATTTACTCCTAAATAAAAGTGGACGCTATTCCGCATCCTCAATGAATCGCTAATCCCTTTCGCGGGCCATCTGAACTCTCTAAACGAAAAATAATCCCACAAACTCACTCGTAATCGTCATTATAGTCAGCGTTTCACTTATCAGGGTGTAGTTAATACTCTTTTAAAAAATTGTATGATTCACAGCAGTCTCAATAGCTAATCGAGAAATAATCGTAACTACATAGACTGCGGATTCTCGAGTGAAATAAAATTTGTCTGGTTCGCTGCATGACCCATTTTAATGTTTACAACAAAAATTGCACAAAATCCACAGTCTACGCATGAACAACACAATAACAGAATTGTTGAAAATTATTCCGGTGCTCACTGATACGACACGTTTAGTAAGAAGCCTATCAATAGACTCCCGATAGGCAAAGCGATAAGTTGAAGAGCCCGACACTCCTCGAAGAATGAAAAATTCGTGAAAAATGTCCTGTCGGCAGCGACATACAAAGTGGACCTGCTCCTCGCAGTGTCTCGCATTAATTTCACGCTGAATAAATGGCCGAATTCCCTGTCTGTGAGTAGGTTCCCTACTCTCGCCGTTCCTCTGTCGTTCACTTTGCTTAAACTCTAACAGGAGAAACGAACTATTGCATAGTTGAATCAATTGATCGTGTGTCAATGCGGAAACGCATTTGATTGTTTTACAATAAAGTATATCCGAACGACTGCCTTGTAAATGTACATTAAAGAATGTTTACAATGGTTTCTCACACCGTCGACCGTTATGCTACCTCCTCCCGACCGACGCGTAGCATACTCTTTACATACTTGGACGCAACGTTATAGTTGTTTAAAGCTGTTTCATAGACTAACGTTTCCCGATACGAGGCTGCGTCTGATCAAACCAAAGAGCACTCGAAGGAAAATGGTCTGTTGAGTGGACTGTTAAAAGATTCTAATAGTTGCCACGCGAGGGGACAGGTAGATTTAGGTGACACATTAAATACTACTCTGTCATCAGCCAAGCTTAGCTATCCCCACTCAAGGGGTGCAGACAGATTTAGTATTCGAAATAATGAAGACATTTGAAGTGAAGAAATTAGCTTCTACATATAATACCCTAAACAACAGAACCATTCGCTTCGTCGACTCCTCATCATTCTTCAGCCAAGTTCACCAACTCCCTCGCTAAGGGTTAGGCGAAAGAAGCCCGTTCGGGAAACGCTGTAGCCCACGAAAGGGTTAAAGATCCGCTTAAATTTCGCTACCTATAGCGCCTACGTGAGGACTGTGCCAACGAGGGGCGGTTGGCTGTCCGCAGTACATGCCAATGGACGTCGGAGCAACGAGCTCGTTGCTCGACTCATCGAAGTCCGCTTCCTCGTTCTCGTCGCTGTTGAAGCTCCTCACCGTGGTGGTTGCGGTTGCGGTTACCGCGGCTGCGGCTTCGTGGCTCGCGGATCCAGCACCGTTGTTCACGTCCGAAATACGTTCAGTACTTACGTCGGGGCTCTCGGTGTCCGGCACTTCCACGTTCCCGCCGTTCTCGCCGCCCACCATGTTCACGAAGAACTCGGACCTTGAAAATCGGCCGATCTCCGTCGAGCCGAACGCCTGGTGGAAACCGGGCAACGGTTGTTTGCTCACCGCTTTTTTCTTTGGCTCGAAGCGGTCCACGCAACGACGCGGCTCCTTCTCGCGCGGCGCGTTCGACTCCTGCTGTTGACGTGAATTCATTTTAGAAATTGCTATCCGAAAGCACAATCGTTCCAACGAGACGATATACAATCTATCACAGCAGGTGGACACATGGAATGGATAAGGACAACTTAGAGACAACTTCAAGATCTTGCGGATAAACTACGAACCTCCATGAAAAAAAATTGTCTAACAATTGTTGGAGGACGCATTTGTTGCAAAAATATTAGTCACATACTTTTCGTTAGCGAACACCGGTCATATTCAAGGGGTGAGGACAAACGAATGAGATACTCTTTCAAGAAACCGAATGATTCTAAATAGAATTGCGGTGAATATTTCTGATCTAATAAACACTTAAATGGAAGTTGATAAAATGAGTTATATATACACGCAAAATAAATAAAACCTGATAGGTAAATACATAATGGGGTGAGTTAATGTTCCCGACGATTTTCCCAGAGCTCTTTTGTAGACGAAGGTAACAAAGCCAATGGAAGTCTTACCGTGGTCGGTGTTAAGTTCTCCATAGAAATTCCATTGTTGATGGTGCTTGGCTCCCACCTAGGTCCCTCGTCGTCCCGTCGAGTCCTCGATGTGGCTGTAGAGTCCACCATGGAGTCCACCGACGATTCTAATAGTCTTGGCATCTACAATTTGTATGCAAAAGCATTACGATATTGTTACTCCTGTTAACATTGTTTTATACGTGCAGGAGAGAGTTGTCGAACGTGGACTTAGTTTACAACTTTGTACAATGTTCTTTTTCAATCGACCTTTTGCTAGATGCATTTGTAAACTGGTCCAAATTCGACTTACTCCTGTTACGAATGAGAAGGGGAGAAGACCTGATGTTCCGGGGATGAGTACGACGCTCGCATGCTCTCCACGTCGATTTTATTCGGCGTGTATGGCATTCGTGCCGATTCCTCGGTAAATCCGCAATGTCTACCGGTCAGACGGTCCCGCAGCAAAACGGTGTGTCGTGGTCCACGAACTCCTATGCTTCGAGGCATGGTCGGTACATCTGTATAACAGAGAAATCGAAATATAATTTCATTGAGATTTGTATTATCCTTTTTTTAAAAGATCTTTGTAACACTCACGCGGCAATACACCGTGGCAAAATTGGCCCCATGGTCCATGTCCGTGGGAACTCGGACTTTGGACGTTCGGATGAAGAATCCCGCTCATCTGAGAAGGGTGCGACGACCTGGGATGCTGATGAGAACCACCGCCGTTCTAGAATGCACCAAACCCAACCATAAATCGATATCTTCGCGAAAAGAACCGCAAAACCGACTAAAATAGACGCACGTTTTAACCCTTGAGTGGGCACAGGAAAGGTTCCATTGTATACACGACGTTCCAACATACAACGTCACATTCCTAAACGTACAGTCAACGTACAGTCAACGTACAGACATTCTAACCGAATTTTATGCATTTGCAATGAAAATGAACATGTACGATTTAAAGCAGTGGACTTATTAAAATCGTGAATTCACCAAACAATTTTTTATTAACCAAAGGAAACCAACTTGATTGCCATACGAGGTTTAATATAATTGCTATTAGGTTGCCTGAAAAATTTGTATGTTTTGTGGGACAACCTAATGTAATTTCGAGAATCATTTCCATCATTACTTGATAGGGATGCCACTTCTGGCCGTCGGTGAATTCACCAAACAATTTTTATCTTGCAAAACGTGGATTTATTAACCAAAGGAAACTAACTTGATCGCCACACAAGGTTTAATACCATTGCTATTAGGTTGCCCGAAACATTTTTATGTTTTGTGGGACAACCTAATGCAATTTGGAGAATCATTGCCATCATTACTTGATAGGGATGCCACTTCTGGCCGTCGGTGAATTCACCGTATTCTTGCATATTCTCCTGTCGCCGTAGTTCTCTCTCCCGATTGACATCGGCGAAGTCAACGGAGTATCCTGCGGCGGGGAAGCTGGGGCCACAGTCGGGGCCACCAGGGGCAACGCTGGTCTGCGTGCTCCTGATCGCTGGGTCCTTGCACTTGTCGATAACGGTTGCACGCTGATGCATCCCGGCGGCATGCACCTGCAGTCTGTCGATCGGCTCGCCGTACCAATTGGTCATTCTTGGCGAATGGATCGGTTTCGGTCGCGGAGCCGATTGGAACCAGGGCTCGGCAACACGATCCGATTCCACCGGCGGGTTGATCGGAAGACCGGAAGCTGTAACGCAGCCGAACCGGTGCTGGTGATCCAGGAAACCGGCGGATCCAACCGGTCCCGTGATCACACCCGCCCGAGCGATCGCGCTCTGCAGGATCGATCGCCTCGAAAGCTCGCGACTCTGCTCACGCATCGCCTTTCGCAGCCTGGCCTCCTTCGGATTGTACACGTAATCTGCACAGGTAAACATTTCGCACATTAGTATCGCGAATTATCTTTGCTTTCCGTCTCGGCCAAAATGCTTTTTTATGTTTCATTGTTTCGCGTCGCCTCTCGTATCGCTTTATGCCTTTATTACTCCCGTTGTTTCTTTTGTATTTTTAGGCATTACTTTTTTTTAAATAGTTTTGGTACATCGAAAGTAATACGACAGTGCTGTAAAAGAAAATTGGAGAAGCACTGACAATTGAGGATTGAATTTTAAAGAATTTTAGAGCGCAATGGAGAAAATCAGATTGGTGATGCCACAGAGACCGAATCGTTAATGAGCTGCGCACAAATATTGTTTAAATATGTTCTGTTTTTATCGCGGTGACGAGGAACTGTGTAACTAAGTAGATAAGATTCGCGAAACGCGATCCTTGAGACTTTAACATTGACTCTGCGTATAATTCTGCTAATTGTTTCTCTGTACGAGAATGAGATGACATTTACTAGAAAAAAGTTCATCGAGTTAATAGGGGTTAAGTGAGAAATCACTCGCTAAGGAATGCTAAAGTCACTAAGGAATAGTAACAACAAAACTTCTCGTGCAATGACTGATAGTAAACTGTCCATAATATTAGAATTAATAATGGAAGAGGGAAGGGGTCGAAGAGCTACGAAGATGATTTGTAGCCCAATAAATCGATAATAATTCGAACTTCATAATTTCCTATTTTTACGATCATCGTCGTTCTTTTTTTTTTGGTCGTCAAAAGTGTCTGATACGTCATTAATGTGAAAATCGTCACCGGAAGAGGATTTTATAGCAGCCCAACCATAATCTTTACCGTCGCATCAAAACTGTTCCCATGAAAACCGATTATACCGACACTTAAAAATCATTTTCTATTTAACGCCCATAAATTCCACTCGGGAGCGACACTCGCGGTATATACAGTGCCATAACGCTGTCGGAGAAGTAGCAATAATCGTTACTATTATAACAAACTTAAAGATTTCCGAAGTGGAGAAGAAAAAACATCAATCGGGAAAACTTTCTTGAAGCTAGATGCAGTGCCGGTTAGGCTCGTGTGCTGACCTACACGCAGGCGCAAAAGATCACTCACCCCTCGAGCATGCAACCCCTAAACCACTTATGGTTAATCGAATAGCATACATTCGGAAAAATATTTACTGTATCTTCTCGGAACCATCGAGACCCATTTAAACAAAATTAAAAACATAATTCTTCTAAAACAGAACATTCAATACACTTCCTGCCCTCAACATTTAGGATTATTTTCAGGACCGTCTTAGGACTATTTCTCAATTTCCATCAAGTCTGAAAAGGAACAGCACCATCAAAACTATGTTTCTTAAAATTGGTAAATAAAACAGTGAAATTATAAATAATTAAAAAATACTTTGGTACTATTTCTTACTCATCGAAAAGAATGAAAAAATCCGCAGTCTTGTTATAATAAATCTAGTCACCCTAACATTCGACACGGTTCTAAGTACTCGAAGTGCCAGGAAAAATTCGGTGGGGTTGGTACGAAATCGAAAAAGAAGATCTCGACGATCTACCTGCAGAATAGCCAGGCGGCACGGGTCCGTTGTATCGCGGGTTGTTGTCGATCGCAGCGGCGATCGGCGCCGGCTCATAACCGGCGTAGACGGGGTTGGGGTTATCGTAGCAAAAGTAGTGTTGCTGCTGATAAAAGTGGCCCCCAGCGGCGTACGCCTCGACGTAGTTGCAGCAGTCCATCTCTGCGAGAATAGCAGCGGGTCCTTATCGTGGAAACCGGTGCGCTGAACCGCTTCTGCGCTGTGCTTATCAGCTCGGTTGGTTTTGCGGGTAAATATCGGGCGCGGGAGTTGTTCTCGGGTGTGAGCCACGAGCAAACTGTGTCCAAAAGAATGATTCTTCCCTCGAGACTCTCTCTCACCGAAAGAAATCGGTCCTGGGAAGAACGAGGATCGTTCCCTCGGCGCTGTCTCTGGAACGGCTCGATATCCGTTTGTCTGTCGATCGTCGGACGATTGTGGCTCAACGGGTGCATGGTGCACGCGTCACCGAATCGAATTTACGTGGGAAGAGCACGCACGGGGTGTCGTCGCGAGGAGGCGTTCGATCGGCCTCCTGCATTCCGTCGAGAAGACCCAGCGTTTGTAATTTGGTCGCGCGTGGCGTCATCGTCGTCCCCGGCGACGTTGTCCTTGTCCTCATCGCCGTCATCGTCCGAGTTGTCCTCGACAGCCCTGTTCTCCGTGTATATGTGTGTATGTGTGTGTGTACGTCTATCTCTCTCTATGTTCGACCTGCGCCCACCTGACTAACTATAGCTCGGCCGATCGCGTCTCCAGGGCCACGAGGCGGCCCGCCGATCCCACGGTGCACACGATTCGACGTATCCGACCAGCCGCGTCATGGTAGCTGCACCGGGGACGAGAGATCGATGCTCGAAGCTTTTTCTCTTCCTCCAACCCTTCCCGCTCCCGTTTTACCTCCTCTAATCGGCTCGCCGGCTACGCACCCGCGGAACTCTCTCTCTCTGTCTTTGTCCCCCCTCTTTCTCGCTCGGTTGTTCCCTCCCTGCGAGGAGCTTCTTCGCTATCACATGTACTAGACGTCCGGCAACTAGCCTTTGTCTTCCGGTGTCCTAAATTCGGATGACAAACCTCGTCCGTACAGATTCATCTTTTTTTTCGAATGAAGTTTGTTGACTCGGTGCCGCGCAGCCAGCCGATCAATCGTTTTTTTTTCTGAAATGGGGAAAGCTCGATAAATACCTTCGATTTTTGATTAAAACTGGCCGGTCTTCCTGAATTATTTTCCTGAAGTCCTCCGATTCTTGCACTAGTTATTTCCCCGTAAAGCTGGTGTCGAAAATAAAATAGTCCTTTCCTTCGAATCTTATGTATAACGTGAGATAGATCTCCTTTAGGTGTTCTTTGAGTATAATAGGACGTGAACTAGCCCGATCAATTATTTTCACCGGAAAATAATTATGAAGACAGTCGTGTTTGATTCTTTCTGTTAGCAGACTTATCCTCGTATGTTTTGATTTGAACTCGTGAGTCTTGACCAATAGGTCCTCACGTTTCCCAGGTAATTCCAACTCGATGATCGATCAATGATTGCTCTTGCGTCAGCGGTCCCAGCTGTTCGCGAGGCCAGGTTCGTCGATCGGGATCGATGCGTATTCGGGTCTGTTGGGCGGAAGTGTCCGGCGGATTGATCGGGTAGCGGTTGGTCAGCACCTCTGTTCCCGTGCACCGTTTACACCCCCGGCTCGATCAAATTTATCGTTCCGAATTCACGGTGCAGTTTCCGACGCAGTATTCGTATTTTCCCTCTCTCCGCGATTCATATTCCCCCGCTCCGACTCGGCCGCCGGGGGTCGCTCAATGGGAGGAAACGCCGCCACTTTTCCAACACTTCGATCAACCTCGACGACTGCCCCTTGGACCTCGACTGTTCAACCCCCTGCGTCCAAAGTGAGTCCGTATTATTTACCGAATCTCCCGCGACGATCACACCGGGACACGCGAATCGGATTCCTCGGGTAACTTGTTCTCTACACTACCTCTCCGACACGTTGACACTTTTTCTCGATGACAATGACACCCACGAGAAGTTGTCAGATGCTGGATTCCCTTGTTGACTTATTTGTTGATCGCTTATACAATGCGTTTATGGTTCCTTTAATTTTGCAGTAATTTCCGCGGTATCCCCGATCTTTTATTTACCACCTCCGGCGGCTCGATACTAGAAAACGCGGTCACTTCGACAGAAAGGGTCCGAATTTCTTTCCCTATTTCTCGAACTCTTCTACAAATCATTCAAGACTCGAACACTAGTCGAAAATCGTTCGGCGGATAGATGTTCGTAGACACCAGCTTCTGTTTATGTTCGGCAGTTCAGTCTATAGTAGTCAACACTCTAGAAACAATTTCAACACCGAACAACCCTCATGTTTATACCGATCAACACACAAGAACCAGTTTACAGTTTCGATCTTCGTCGAACACCTACAGCCTGAATCTCAACAGCGTCTATGCCGATCGAACAGTTGAGCAGGAGGTTCGAAGAACACGGCAAGAACCTCGAACTTTTATTGTCCATACCGATCGACACACGATTCTCCGAGAACTCATTTACAGTTTCATATCTTGAACACCGACCCTACACCCTTACAATCTGAACAGCTTCGACACCGATCAAACAGTCCGGAAGCTCCATTATGGAAAAAACCTCCGGCAACTTGTCCATACCGATTAGCACACGATTTTTACGAGAACACCAATGTTCGAAAGACACCGAGGAACAAACCCTATACTCTGAACCAGCTTGGACGTTGTCAGAGCGGTCTGGCAGACCGTCCGTTATCCGAACAACACGTTAAATCTGCAGTGTCCATACCGATCAAATCTCGGCAGGTCGGCAGCGAGTCGGCAGGGTTATTTTCAGACGGTTCATATTTTCCCTCCTCGAGCCAGGCCACGTCCCCTATTGTCTCCAGCTGGAATCAGCTCTCGGCAGACGGGCGCGTAGAGGTGTTCTCTCTGGTGCTCGGTTCGGTGGTCTGTTTTCGGCGTGGTCTGGGACCAGTGTTTACCGTCGTCGACGAGAGAGAAAGAGAGAGAGGCAGAGAGAGAGAGTGAGAATGAGATAGAAAGGTAGAAAGACAGAGACAGAGAGAAAGCGGGAGCAAGAGAGTGGTGGTGCGCGCGCGTCCGTCGACCTATTTCCGCGGCGGTCTCTCGGTATCTGCGGCGGTATCGCACAAAACAGCCCAGCGAGAGAGGAGAGAGACGAGAGGAGAGTGAGTGAGAGAGAAAGAAAGAGAGAGAGAGAAGAGAGGCGCGCGTGCCGCAAGCGGGAACCGCAGGCCGCGCACGGGTCGACCCGCGTTCCTTCCTCGCGGTGCACTCCGGTCGCACTGATTTTCGTGTGTTGCGCGAGCGACGCGGCAGCACCGTGCACCGTCCACGAATTTACGCGGAGGAGCAGCGAGCTACACCGACGGTTTCGTCAGCGACGAATCCGACGTCGTCATCGCCGGTCGACACGCAACGGTTCCCCCCTTCCCCTACGGAGGAGGAAGGGTGGCAACGAGAGGGAGGATAGTTCCCCACCCTGAAGAGGAGAACCGAGAGAGGTGGAGGCGGAGGAGGACGCACCACGAGGAGGCCAGACCGTTTCCACCTCCGCCGCCGCCGTCTCTCGGCCCTCTCCGCGAAATAAAGAAACCCTTCCGTCGCCTATCGATTCCGTCCGCCCGTGTTTCCTCCTTGATCCTACGCCGCGAATCTTTCCGTCAGATTGAACGAACCCTTGCCTCGTCTCGCCTTGCCCTGCCTCGCCTCGACGATACTAGCCTAGCCAGCTAGCTAGCCTGCTGCCACCGCCGACGACCACCACGTCGCGCCGACGTGTGTGTGTCCGGACGATCGAACGGTGGACTCGTTTCGGAAGCTGATCGATGTACCGTGTTATTCTTGCCGCTCTCTCTACTGCCTGCCTGCTACTCTGCCTGCCTGCCTGCCTCTACCTGCCTCTCTGCTTTCGCCTCCCTTGCCACTCTCTCTCTCTCCCTCTCTCTCTGTCTCTCTCTCTCTCTGCTTTTACCTCCACCGACGGCCCTCATCGATTACCCCAGACAGAGTTCGAACCGAGCGCAGTTTCGACGATCCGGCTCCACGGCTTCCTTCCCGACACCCTGCACGATCGATTTCCCGTTTGATTTTATAGCCAGAGCTGTTTCCTTCGATTCTGACGATGGCCTCTCGATTTGTTTTTAAGGACCACAACGCTACGGAAATTATGCTGATGTTAAAGGTCTGCTGCATCGATTGACAAAGGGTTCAAAGTGCAATTCTGGTTGGGTTTGGTCCTTTAGCTTGCAGATTATTTCATAATTTTTAGGATCTGCTAATATTTTCCTTTGTAAACCGAAGAATATATCGACTCTAGTCATAATGTAAATTATCGAATAAAATATATTAGAACGCTATCAAAAAAAGTAATAATGGGATACTAAAAATAATATAAAATAAAGTCATACCGTAATTCTGGCGGTCTGACTTCGCAACGAAAACGTAAGTCGACTCATAGGACGTTGTTAAACGAGGAGCGCATTAGTATGCTAAATTCAACTCGGTTGAACAGTTTTACATTGGTCTGGTTTCAACGCTCAATTAGTTCCGAATCACTCTTCATGGAAAGATAGTAAATGGACTATGAAACTGGATGCGCCTCGTTCATTGAAAATCGTTCCACCGTATCTACAAAATATTCAATGTTTAATAGAACATTATACCACGAGACCGGCGCCATTCAGGGACTCTTCTTATGTACAATTTTGATCATGCTTCACCTCTGTTTAATCTAAGTGCAAATTTAACACCACTTTGGCGAGAGAAAATTGTTTAAATGCATAAAATTCGCAGTTTAAACATTAAAAATAGAGAAACTACGTTTTCATAAGAAGTACCCAAACATTCAGCATAGAAAGTCTTTTTCCTGCGTAAAATGCATTTTTCAGAGCCCACAGTTCCCCGAAAAATGAATAATATATATGTAATTCCCCGTGCTCGACCGAGCTTACACGAATATAGTTTAAGATAATAGGCGAAGTTTGTAATTCAGGTGATTACACACTTGTAGAGTCGCTGGGCCAACAACCCTCGCGACACCCGGGAAGGCTTGCGCGCGGTGCACCGCGTGCCTGAACCCGTTATTTCCGTTAATAAACAATCTCGTCGATCCGGTGGATGCATCGGTAAGAGCTCGCAAAGCCGCGTTTCTATCTGTTGCATTCTCTGGTGTCGCGATGCATCCCGGAAAGTCACCCGCTTTACGCGCCGTCACATCGGTGCCACCCCTAAAACCGTGCGAATCCATGAGATCTGCAGAGAAATCCGCGCGCGCGGATCTAGTCACCGATTTAGGCTATTCCGTGCTCGAGTCTTTCCAACGTCGTTACTGCAACATAACAATTTTTGTTAGAATTCGCTGAAAAAGTCACTGAATTGTGCGAATAAAATTTTGTAGGTTTTCAACTGTTTAATATAGGAAGCATTTTTCGAAGTACAAGGTCCTACCCCAGTATTCGACATGAAAATCTGCAGCCTGCTCATTATACAAGGAGAATAGACGAGAAGAATCGAAGAAAGAGAAACGGGGAGCAACGCTTGAAGGATTAAGATATCCGAATCGCGGAGGGAAGCAAACATTCAGCCGCAGTCTCCGCAAGTGGCACCGAGAAGGAGGTGATTTCTCAAGTTCCTCGGCCTACCATAAGAAATTCCCACGGAGGAGCGCGCGCGGAGCTCCTCGACGCGATTTTCCGTCGGAGCCGTCGCGTCGGCAACCCGACGAGGAGAGCGCGTCGACGTGGCTCGTTTTCTTGAGCAACCGAGCGTCGCATTGATGCGATAGCGGATCGATGACCGGCGATCGTTACAGACGCCGAGAAATAGAGGGAGAGAGACTCCTCCCCCGACGTGTCTTCGGCTCGACGTGCCACCTGGATGCACCAGCCTCGACATTTTGACGGCTTCCCTTGGCGCGACCGTGCCACGCCACGCCAGACCAGGCCAGGCTAACTACCGGAGCGCCAGGGTGTGGAAATCGCTTTTCGAATCACACTGGCTGCCACTTCTGCCGACCCCTTTCCGCTATATCAGAAAATTACAATTTTTCTCACATACACATTCAATCTTTCCAACTCCATAGAACTCCAATTCTTTATTTCTTCAGCCTCGACCTTTTCCTTTTTGCAATGGTTTCCTTTAATAAATTCCACTTTCAAAAATTCGTCAGCTTTTACCCTTCTTACGTTTCACAAAAATTCTAACCTAAAACTATTCTATATTTTTCTTCTTTTTTTTGGCCACACCAACTTCACATCTACTCGTTAATTAACAAAGATGCCTTTTATTTAAAAAAAACTTCAGCCTTGACCATTGTATTGGAACATTTTTATTTTCTACTAGCTGACCCAACAGACGTTGTCCTGTCCAAATTTCAATACTCATTGGGAACCAATAAATGTTACTTGTACCGTTTCAAAAATTATGATTTTTGCAGTTTGTCCGAATTTTCCGACTTTCCTTCGTAATTGTCTCGAATTGATTTTCCTGAAAACTTTTCCAGCATCATAACGAACGAAACAAAATAGAATTAAGAATATCCATCGTTTCTAGGTTTGTACTGCCAGAAACCTGAACAGATGAGACACAAAATTAGAATTGAAAAATATTTGAACACTATTATTTTTGACAAGCTTGAACGCATCTCAAAGTGCATGTAAACTGCAATTTATGAGCGGTGCGATTGCAAGAGCGATTTCCACACCCTGGCCCAGCCAGAGTAGACCAAACCAGAGCGAGCTGAGCCAAGCAGAGCGAAGCGGAGCCGAGCGGACAGCCGCCCCTCTCTCGTCGTCACGCGTGCGATGCAGTCGCGCAGATGCACGCGAGTCCGGTCTCGCCGTGCCGCGTTTCTCGAACGCTCGCGCAGACCATATCGACGCTTCCCGGTGATCTTAATTGACCACTCGGGCTTGCTCGGGGCCGAGGCGCGCAACCGACCCCCAAAGCCCCCACTCGTGTCGATTGCGCGACCGACGTTTAGTGGGGAATTTAGCTTGGATCTTTGCACCCCCTCGAACTTTCAGCCAGCGGTGGCTATCGGTGACGAGGAGAGACCGTTTACCGGTCCGCGATATCCTCCCCCGCACACGATTCTCGCACCTCAGGCCACGGCCCAGAAATTTTGTCGGGGCTGACACCCTCGGCCGAGATTATCACGCAGTAACGCCTCTGCGACCGCTGAGGCTGTTCGACGCTCTCTTAACCCTCGCAGATGCTTTTCACAATCTTATACCTACGTCCATTCAAATCTTTGACACTGTTTTTTTTAATCTCACACGTAAAATCGTAATTTTACGGACATTGCGATGTATCGACGAATTACATTTTTCCATCGGGTTTCCTTGTATCAAAATTGGAAATATTTGTCCACGTTCGTGCAACAAAAATATAGTTCTACGAACGCTCGATAGCCTGTTATTAAATTATCGAAAAATAAAAAGTTCCATGGTTTTATTGAATTTGAATCACTGTGTAAAGTTTAACGAACGAATTCCGGCTTGTTAAAGTTGACAAGGCATTTATTAGAGCCATCGATGAAAAATTAACAGCCTTGGATTTTTATCGAATTTCACATCACCGGGAATTTGCACTGTTCCATTATGGTGTTATCTGTTTTAAATTAGAGATATGGAGAAGTTTAATAAAATTAAAGGAATGAAAGAAATTGCAAAGAATTTCGGGGAGGGTCGAAGAACGATTTGCAAAGAATTATTTTCATGTAAGAACGTCGCGAATGTTTCTTTTGTAATATGGAGGCAAGCCGACAGGAGTTCCTCACTTTCTGGCTTTCGCGATCGATTGTAATGTAAACACGATAATTAGAAGGGGGACGAGATTAGGTTAAGAGCGAAGCGATCGATCCGTCTAATATGCAATTACTATTTGCGCTCGGTATATCGGTTCATCTACAGCATTCATGGATTATTCCCAATTAATTAAAACGGTTAGAACAGTCGAACGTGCGCGTCCCCTTCTGGAACCCCCTTCAATCCCTTTCAAGCCCCTTCCATCCGACCTCTATTACTCAATTCGCATCGCCGAAACGATGTCGACGGGTCGAAATGCAGAAGCGTAATCAAAAGGATCGATTATGACTAGACTGCGGATTTTATGCATTTACAGCAGACGCAACTGGTATGCTGACCCAGCGAAATTCCTCAGAAAACTGCAAATCGCTTCTGCGCTTCATATTTTTCCCCGTTAACTCGTGAAACCACTTCGTAAGTGAAATATAAAAAAAAAAACAGCACGTAATCTTCGATAACTACAGAATTTTTATAAAATTTTATAAAATTTGGTTCACCGACTTTTTAAACAACTGTAGCTTTTCAACGGTAGGTTTTTGGAAAAATCTGAGAACACCGCGATTGGAAATTTAATTACGTTAATAATCAACCAGGATTTGTTATTGCACGTGGACAAAGTTATTTTATAAAAGCCGACGCAAGAGCGGGAAATTTATTTCGCTGTGCAAATGATTTCACTTGATAAAAATAATTTTGCAAATTCCCTGGCGAACGTAGAAATTTATATGATAAAATGTTTAAGTCGAGTTTACTAGATTTATTAGGTTGAATAATTTCTGGGTTTCAATTCTGCGAATTTGCGTGCCAGATTGTTTAATAATGGACACTTGACGAATTCACATTTCTCCATTATTAATATTCTATTGAATCATTTGCGTTATATTATTGCCGGTTCACATTTATCAAGTACTTGAAAAATATTCTTACCGAGAAAGGCAAGTTTATCTTTAAACACCGTTCACGAAACTTTGCCGATAAAAATGTGAATCCGTTTAAATAACCGCGGTTCGTTAATCGCAAAATAATCAATTACTGCCTAACTTTGCGGGCCAGGGAAGCATTAAGTCCGTCCGACAAGTATTGCCTGAAACCACCAGAGAGAGAGTGACACTAATTCAATTTTCATTTTCCCTTATTAAAGCTAGTTTTCACCTAACCCATCAACCTTCTCACTTAACTTCTATCACTCGCAATAACTTCAACCCTTCGGCTCAAAACGGGGGAATGAATCCGAGAAACTTCCACCATGATCATTATTCTAAGTACAATCTGTATCAACCGTCACATAATTTCACCAAAAATCATCCTCAAAGATGTACCCTCCAAAAACGAAAAAGAAAAAAAAACCACCCGATAGTCCAAAAAGCTTGAATCAATTCACCGCGAATATTTCTTATCAAAGCCGGATGGTCTCTCGATCTTTTTCCTGTGGCCATCATCCCCGATAGCTTGAAACCCTTTACCCCAAATGGGGGATGAATTCCTGGACTTTTTTTCGCAGCTAAATCCGTTATTAGCCAAGAGAAAGAGAGGTCGGACGAAGAGATGGTTGGAAAGAGAGAAATACAGATAGAGTGTCGAGTGAAAGAGAGAGAGAGAGAAAGGAAGAAAGATAGAAAAAGATGTAGCGAGAGAAAAAGAGGGAGTGGGAGGAGGACCGATCACGGGGGAGCTAAAATGCGATTACAGCTCGTCGATTTGTGGGTGGGATGGCAGAGCGATACGAGTTTTGCGGGTCGAGGTACAGGGCACAGGGTGGCAAGCGGAGAAATATTCTCGGGTGAGTGACGGGGAACGCGCGGGAGGGAACAGTAGAGACCGGAGGTATTGATTGCGACGCGACTCTAGGAACCTGCCCGATACACGACCGCGCTCTACCTACCTACCTACAACCTACACCTACCTACAACCTACACCCACCGACAAGCGCGATTATTCCTCACGTATCCCAAGCGTTACCGAGCATTCACGCGGCTAAATGTCCTCTCCGCGGGCCAGACAACCGGCGAACTCGCCGCCGACCCGCTCCAAAAACCCGTCCCCAGAGCCGATCATCCTAATGCCCACCCCGCGAAGATCAACCGATCGTCGAACCGGCCCAATTACACGAGGCCGCGATTTATTCGCAGCCCCGCAGACACCGCGTCCTCTGTACGGGGTGTGCGAGAAAAATTCGCCGCACACCCCTCTCACCCACCAGCCTCCACCACCATACCCGTTCGATAAAATATTTGTTCGTAATATTCGGCTGATACACCGGTCCTGTCCATCCGTGTTGTTACAATTTACACGCCCACTCGGTGCTCTATCCCTTGTCCAACGTTCGACGCAGAGGAATCTGCGAAAAATCTTTTTTAGTATTTTCGGTACTCAAGGGTGTACCTCTTTTTGAAAAGTGCCCGATGGAAGGGGTAAAATAATAGGTTTGATAGGCCAATAACAATTTTGTGCGTTGTAGAAAAATGTTTTAAGAATTTCAACTTCTCACAAGCCCCAAGCCACGTTACGCGAGAATAAAGCAAAATAGATAAAAGCAGGATGCGCATCACTGAAAAATTTAATGTTTCTCCGTGTTTTATGGAGCTCTATTAAATTTTCAACCAAAGTAAAATAGGGGAAAAGCTTAAGCTACAGCACTGACAATAACAGGGATCAGTTAGGCGATACCCTCGCCTTGTTTAATTAACGAAAAATGGTTGCAAACTGCGAATTTTAACCGCTGACATCAAAGAGAATTTATTAGAATATAGTTAACAGGTAGAATGATCGGAAAACGTCGGTGAATCGAGCCCGAACGTTCACCGGATATTTTGCGCACTGCGTACGCTATAACTGCATAAAATCCGCAGTCTGTTTCAAAGTGAAAGGAACAAAACTGTAAAAAGTGTCTTGCGGTCGGAGGATTTTTATCACCGTGGATGTTTCGCTGGTGCGCTATGGTTCTAAGGATACGACTAGTCATCGTGTACCAACCGAACGCACGCCATGAACATTCATGCATATCGATAAACTTCGGCGAGCCGCTACAAACGCGAAAACGGGGTCATATCGGTTCGAGGAGAACTACAGTATAAGCGCACCTGGATACTTCCTCTTGTGTTCCGCGTCCACTTCCCGCGCCAGAGAGAAATACTTTTCTTTCACGTCCTTCGCCATGTTCTTCCACAGGATCCCCAATCTGCGCACAGAACAACTTCGTCAAGAATTCAAACAATTCTACCATTTTTATAACCATAAATGTATGTGCCTTTCGCTGTTCAAGATTCTAAGTCGAAACTATTTTAGACCGATTTTTGCATTTTCATGAAACAAACATGACCCATCGCAAACGAAAAAGGAAATTATAAAATGAGAAGGATCCATCAGAAACAAGTACATTAATAAAATTTTAACGAACAAACAGTTTTGCCTCGATAATTGTATTCGATTCTCTACGGGCAAGGGTAAGAAACGCGAAGACTACTGTAAATCGTCAAGAGGCGGAAAACAGTGAAACAGTTACAGAGAGAAATCAGAGTGGAGGAACACCTGACGCTGATGTCCTTGTTGGACTCCCGAGGATTCTCGGCGGCGAGCTTTTTCCGCCACTCGTTCGCGAACAGCATGAACGCGTTCGCCGGTCTCGGAATTTTTCGCTTAATTCCGTTCGAGTCGGCAATCCGGCCATCGATGCAAAGGAAAGCCGGGAATCCTTCCGGGCGTATCTGCGATCGACCGAGTTGCTGCAGCACAAAGATTTTCTCCTGTTCGTCGCTCTTTTCCCGGCTGCCAGGGATCTGCCTCGGTTCCGCGCGGATCTTCTTCCTTGACCCATTCTCCTTATCGCTCGAGAAATCTTCATCAGCCGTTCTCAAAGATACTTTGAATATCGTCTCCCCTGCCGTCGTCCTCTCCTTCGTGCAATCGTCCCGCGACTCCTCGATTAAATTGCAAGGATACGGCTTCCTGATGGATGTACGTTGATCAGAGGATGATGCCACGTCCTCGGTGCTCGTTACCTGCTCCCCGGAACACTTCTCCTTCGCTTCCGTCCTCGCGGCTCCTGAAACGTCGTATCTTATTATTACACTGATCACAGTAACGCGTTTATTGCGAATTTACAGCGTTTCAAATCATTGCACAAAATAAAGACTGTCTTTTTCAGTTCCGACCAGAACTTCAACATGCTAGTTTGTAACATAAATATTTATAACAGAAAAAATTATAGAAATGTACGTATCTGGACGATTTTAAGTAAAACTACAGTCGAGATAATTTGCCGGAGCCAGACCGAGGAAGATTGTTAGGAAAGTAATTTACAATTGCTCGAAGTTTCGCGACGCTCGCTTTACAATGTATTTCCGTGGTCGAGAATCATGGCAATAATAACGCCGCGTCGGAAAGAAATTGTTGCGATCGGGTCTCACCTTTCCGAACGAGATTCAAAATTACTCCTGAGGCCTCCATGCTGATTCTTCTGATCGCAGGATCGACCGACCGATCAGCAAATTATTGCACCGTCTTTAACAATAAATACAGAACGCGAAACGACTAATAATCACGGAAGCTAACACACGAGCGTTGCTATTATTTCGTTGTCGAGAGGGGCGCGTTGGTTTGTTGAAAACACTTGAAACGACGATCCGTCGATATTCATCCTTTTTTTCGCGGTTTCCCAGCGTTTACGCTCTGACATTAGCCGCGAATAGGCAGACATAGTTTGGGCGATTGATGTATTTTGGAGCAGTGCTTCGTGGGTCTTGTTCCACGTTGTGAATCGTATCTTTTAGTGGTGTTTTGTCTGCGACAGTGAAAGAGATGTCGTGCGAGGAAGAATGTTCGTGCGGCAGACGAAGCATAGATTATTATGGCGTGCTGTCGTTAAAAAAGAATGCTAACGATTTGGAGATCAAGCAGGCGTAAGTGAGATCTTCTCGGTTGCATTGCCGTGTACCTTTCTCCGTCGCTTCCTTTATCGATCTTCTCCGCATCGCGAGACGTTCCTCCACTTCCGCTTCTGTCGCCCGACGCTTTCTCCACGCGGAACAACCTCTCGCTGCCTAAAAATCGACGTGACATTCAATCCATCGTCAATAACAACCTCCCACACTCTCCTCGCAATGTTTTTCGCTTTTTTGAACGTTGAAAAACCCACAACAACCGCAACTCGAAATTTGCGGTGTTAAAATTCATGACAAGATTTTTAAAGGCTGTTCAAATTCGTGCTGTCTTAAAAAATAAATTCTACGTTATTCTCTCGAGTCCGTTAACGAATTTTACGGAGCGAAACGATGTCTACTTAAAATTGACATGAAATTCAATCCGTTCCCGATAACAACCTCTCAGGTTTCTTTACAGCTATGCGCCGCGTCCAACAGCAATGTTTTTCTATTTTACAAATTTCGAAAAAAGCCCCTACAGTTCGACACTTGAATTTTCCAGTGTTCTCGTATATCTCGTGTCTCTTAACAGAATCGATTTTATTTTCTGCAAGCTCTGATATTTCTAGTAATAAGCGACGCTGCATCTCTATCGTTTTCATAATGGTTTGCAAGCGCACGAGCACACCTTTTATTTGTCTCTATTTCCTTCTCTAAACGATTTTTATGCGAGGCATTATTCCGTTTCAGAAGTTCCTACGATGCACAGAGAACACTCTGTTATTCCTCGAAGACGTAGAAACTTACAGACACGCTCCGTTGCTATACTGCGGATGTTTATGCAAATTCCCATCTCCTCGCAGTCGTCCCTTTTAAGGAAACCAGAATCACAGAAAAATGTATTTCAACCGCTGGAAGATTTAAGATAACACAGGGACTCTGTTAATCTTTGTTCGTATAGGTTCCTTTCAGCGTTTGCGTTTCTTGTGAATGCATAAAAATTCGCAGTCAATTCTGTATATCCGTTTGCAATTAATTCGAACAGTCCTGCTACCTTTTTCTTAAATTGTAATAATATCGAAACTTGTTCATGAATATTTCTAAAATACTTGTACGAAATTGCTTGGGCTAATTGTTAATGCGTTTTCACATAAATATTTTCAGATTTCGCAGACTGGCGACACGGTACAATCCTAAAGGAATGAGGGACGAGAACTTGGCGACAATTTTCGCCTTAGTGGCCGAAGCGTACGACGCGCTTTCGGATCCCCTTAGGAGGGCCATATACGATCAATTCGGGGAGGAAGGCCTTAAAAATGGCGTGCCGAGCGCAGAAGGATTCATTGAACCCTACGTTTATCACGGGGAGCCGATGAGAACTTACAGGTACGCGCGGCTACCTGTAAACTCTCCAAAGTTTCCACGATCGAGCTCGGCAATTATTCGACTGCTTCAAGTGAAACATCGGAAAGAATTCATCGCTTGAACCAGTCTTACAAAACGCTGGAACGTTACTGATAATTTTACGATAAATTACTAAAATCAGATATTATCAAAGAAAGGGAGACGACTTTTTAAACAGATACAAAATCGACGGCCAACGGCGAGCGCGTTGATGTACTTTGTTATTGCGTTTTAAGAAGACCCGAGTTCGATTAAGGTGACACTTTCTGTAATCCAGCAAGTGAAGGCGCAAGCTCGACTGGCTAAGCTTAACAGCCACTTAAAAACTTTGAATATTTACGATCTGATCTATCGGCACCTCTTTAGGGAATTCTTCGGATCCGACAGTCCTCATGCTGATCTACTCCATGTACTATCGCAGCCTTCGACTCTGCTGGAATTTCCCGAGGGACGTGGTTTGAAGCGCAAGGAGGAGCCCCTGATAAAAACCTTGTACCTATCCCTATTGGAGGTATTATATCGACGTTCTACTTATTTATAGTTTTCCTTTCGCACGGTGTTAATCGCCGTAGACGCGACGTGATAATCGCCGCCGCAAACCATCTACCCACTTGTTTTTTGCAACGCGATACCGACTGTACCAACTTCTGACTGTGCGTGATCCTTTTACTGTCCTCGTCGTTAGCGCTTCGACCCGGCAGACGCTTAAGTATTCTATCATTCGACCGATGATCATGTTTCCCGATGGGCTAGACACTTATTCAAAATTATTCAAAAAATTATTCAAAAATTTATAATCAAAATTCGTTGCGCCGGTCAAAGATTAAATCAACCCACTTGATTGTTCTAAAAGTAAAATTTTCATGTTCTACGGACGTATCAAAATTCGCAGTCGTTTCGATACCTATCCTAGCGTATGCATATATTCTGTAGGCCCTTGTAAACACGAGCAGGTCTTTTATGGAGGAATCAAGAAAATGAAGATTCAGAGATTGGTCCTGGTGGAGGACGATAAATCCAGGACAGTGACGAAAGAGAAGATCCTAACGATACCTATTAAACCGGGCATCCCCCGAGGAACGAGGATCGTTTTCCCGAACGAGGGCGACCAGGGACCCACCAAGATTCCCGGTAATTTTTTACCTAAAATAAAACAACGCAGCAACAGTTTCATAGAAATTTTCTTTCATTTCGTTACCAAAAAGAATCTGATTAATCGTTCCTGTCCGGAACATTTAAAAAGATATTAATAGTGATGGCTACACATAGACGACACCTAATTGTGTAGGTAGACCGAATAATTGCGTTTGTAACGAGTCGTATGAAAATTCCGGAAATTACATGATCATATTTGCAACCGAATATATATGTACGTTAGAGCACAATAGCTTCCGAATAATCTGATGGCAGAGGACTCGTCCGATAAATGTGTTAAAGGGAAACAGTTTCCGCAAGACGCGACGCGGCCAGGAATAAAATCAGATTGGCCGCGAGACGAGCCCGTTGCCGGTGTCCGGCGTGTGGTATCGATTCGAATATCGCGAAGGATGCGTTTAAAATGCATCGTGCATCCCGTTCCGGACAGAAATGGGTTAATCGGCGTCAGTTCGCGTAATGTCTTTACTCAGTCTGAAGCACGTCAGCGTAGCGGATGTAATCTTCATCACGGAGGACCGGCCCCACGAGACCTTCCGAAGAGAGGGCTCTGACTTGCACATGACGGTCGATATCTTTCTGCGAGAGGCACTGACCGGAACAGTGGTCACCGTCAACACCCTCGACGACAGAACCCTTCGAATCCTAATAACATCTGTCATCACGTACGTTATTTCCTATCATACATACTGTCTCTTCTCACTTCGTTTTCTCGTCCACTCGACACACCTAAAAATGTACAAAAGTATACGTTTGCTATATGTTTTACCAAAATTGTGTACCTCCTTTATCATACCATGATTTTATCTATTTTCGTGTACAGTCTTCTTGAGTTTGATGATTTCCAAATAGCTGTGGAAATAATTTCAAAAGACAAAATAGAAAGTACGTTTGCTATACGTTTTACCAAAATTGTTTTGCTCCTATATCATACCATGATTTTATCTATTTTCGTGTACAGTCCTCTTGAGTTTGATAATTTCTAAATAGCTGTGGAAATAATTAAAAAAAAATAGAAAGTACGTTTGCTATATGTTTTAGCAAAATTGTGTACCTCCTTTATCATACCATGGTTTTACCTATTTTCGTGTACAGTCTTCTTGAGTTTAATGATTTCTAAATAGCTGTGGAAATAATTAAAAAAAAATTAGAAAGTACGTTTGCTATATGTTTTACCAAAATTATTTTGCTCCTATATCATACCATGATTTTATCTATTTTTGTGTGCAGTCCTCTTGAGTTTGATGATTTCCAAATAGCTGTGGAAATAATTTCAAAAGAAAAAATAGAAAGTACGTTTGCTATACGTTTTACCAAAATTGTGTACCTCCTTTATCATACCATGATTTTATCTATTTTCGTGTACAGTCTTCTTGAGTTTGATGATTTCTAAATAGCTGTGGAAATAATTAAAAAAAATAGAAAGTACGTTTGCTATATGTTTTAGCAAAATTGTTATGCTCCTATATCATACCATGATTTTAACTATATTCGTGTACAGTCCTCTTGAGTTTGATGATTTTTAAATCGCTGAAAATAATTTCAAAAGAAAAAATAGAAAGTACGTTTGCTATACGTTTTACCAAAATTGTGTACCTCCTTTATCATACCATGATTTTATCTATTTTCGTGTACAGTCTTCTTGAGTTTGATGATTTCTAAATAGCTGTGGAAATAATTTTTTAAAAAATTAGAAAGTACGTTTGCTATATGTTTTACCAAAATTGTTTTGCTCCTATATCACACCATGATTTTAACTATATTCGTGTACAGTCCTCTCGAGTTTGATGATTTCTAAATCGCTGAAAATAATTTCAAAAGCAAAATGAACGTGAAGGAATATAAAAAGAATTTTCAAAAAACATGAAACAAGTGTACCCATGTTCGAGGAACGTCGATCTGCAAGAATATCCGCGGAACCCGAGGAGCTTTTCGTTCAGTTCTTGTTTCCAGCGGTGATCTTATCGGTCGCTCTATTTTCCACGGAAATTGCGAAAATAGAAGGTCTCCGTAAGTGGACGCGGCATTTTGAGGAAAATCGGGGACTTAACTCCCTTATCCGTGGTATTCGCGCGAAACAGCGTCTTCCACATCGAGGAGTCGTTTCCCTCGAATGTTCTGCGGAAAGATGACAAATTTTATCGCGAACAATTTATAATAGCGACCTATACAGTATAACTTATACGTATACGATAACGATAAGAATATTTGTGTGCAACAGGCCAGGATACCGGAAGTCCATACCTGGCGAAGGACTACCGCTTCCGGAAACCCCGAACAAAAAAGGAGATTTGATCGTCTTGTTCCAAATCGAATTTCCCGTGTACCTACCGCTGTCTAACAAAGACCTTGTTAGAAGAGCTTTCGACGCGATTGGCGACATCAAGGACACGGAATTCGTTCATCGTTTCATACTAGCGAATAAAATGCGAATGAACGTCGACATCGATGTGCCGGTACGCCGGGACCCCAACGACCACGAAGCCAAACAATTAGACAAGATATGTAATAAATAATTGAGAACTGTGTCGGAGATTATTTCTACCTCCAAAGATTTCCATACTACACCGAATAATCTCTATCTCCACTATTCCTCCCTTCTAACTTTGTTAATAAATTAAGGAGACGAAGTAATCAATAAAATTGTTTGGTGCAATTCGAATCTCGCGCTTTCATACTCGTCGATAAATTAGATATCTCTCAAGATAAAGGTCGATGCGTACGAACAGCGTGTGGCGCATTCTGGTGGCGCTACCAGAAACTACGCGATCGGTAAAACAGTTGGACAGAGTCGGTAATTGGTCTCCGGATCGAACGAATTTATTCTCTTCCACAATTCTACTAATTTTTTCGAAAATTTTCATCGACATTCCAGCGAACCGGTTCCGGCGACAAACTCAAAGGATCACGGGGACTAGAGGCGAAAGAAAGACTCACGATACGTTCCGTTTGATATTGGCCGGAACGAAACATGATAATCTCGGGCAATCATATGACTCCACCGCACGTGACTTTATTTACAGTTGACTGATACTCGCGAACATGTATGGTGCAGTTCCTTGTGACATGATAGACCGAAAACGAAACAAAGTTAGCGAGCAATGCGGTAACTGTAAGTGGTCGTCGGTTTATGATGCCTTTACTCGATAAGCTGTTCCCTTCACGGAGGAGTTGCAAAAACAATGTTCAAACGTTCGTGGCGTCGAATGTCGAGTCGCAGGAAGAAGATAGGTGAGAACTGCTGCTTTTTTCGGGCTTAGGCCCTTGTTTAATATCGCGTTCACCTTGCTCGAAGTTGCCCCTCTAATATCGTCGTACCTTTTATATTTTCGGGTCTCATTGGTTGCATCGATATCTATCGTTGATATTGTATATCGATCATCGATGCCCATAAATCATTCGCATTTTTATTCCGTCCTTCTTCTGCACGATTTACGTAGCCGGCCCTTCGAGAGTTCACGACCGCGGGAACAATCATTTGAATTCTAATCTTAATCGGAAATTAGATTTCCGAGGGATCTTAACCTATTTCGCGTTACGCTCGTTTCTAGATCCCCGTTGGCGGGAGACATAATCGCAGCTCGTTACCAACACTCGTGACTTGGCTTCTGCACCGAGCCGTGAAATTGACCTCCAAGTTAAAACTTTCCAAACATCTGTTACGAATATTAGCGAATCTAACGAAACCGTCTCACGCGGACCCGCCGAAAATTTGATTCCCCCTTGCACATGAGAATCCGCTGGTTTTTGTCCCGCCCACGGAATTTTCGAGTGTTCCGTGATTTAGGGGGACTGGATTTATAGGAACCGTTTCGCAGGAAACGGTGTAACGCATCTAACGGTTCTTACCTACGTTAGGAAGCACATTTGTAATCGATGCTTTTGGCAAGAATCGCGGGAATTGTTGTAACATTTAAAATTGATACCTGCTATAGATTAATGCGTTATATAAGGATGAACAGACATGTAATGCTCGTATAATATTAGATGATCACACGTTCAAACGGAGACATTGTTTCCGTTTCGCTTCCGTCATGCACACGGAATCGCCGAAAACAAAATAAATTTCTCTGTAAATTTATTAATAAATTTTCGTAACATTATACCAAAATGTATTACCGTCTATTCTGGTTATCCGCGAAACCGAAATAAGCGTATAGATTTATTTTTAAAATATAGGAAATTAAAATAGACAATATGAAAATGAAAACTAAAATTATTTTAATATTGATTGTTTATTGTACGTGATATTTATAGGGATTCCACGCTATGTCTCGGTACCGGAGAAGTTCGGATCCTATTGTTTCGCGAGTGCGAATCACGGGGAAGAAAGCTCTTGTTCGATTCCTTATCATTGGAAAAGCAATGGCGCAAATCGAAATCGGCTGCGTACGATCTCAAAAATAATGCCAGCCCACCAGCCGATCCAATTAACTTCGTAAGTTGTCGCAATTATCAGCCGATGGATTATCATCAGTTTCACTAATACGGTTTAATCTTTTCAGCAAGAAAAAACGGCCGAGGATGACGTGAGTTTGTTGAGCGAAATGGTCTTCGGTACCGTGGCTATGACCTACAAGGGATCCTCTTTCAAGGTGAACTTCGATAACAATAAAAACTCTTAATCAAGTAGTACAAAACATGTTTTATTTTTTAGATCCATTCAATGCACTCACCACCCTGCATTATGTGCACTAAAGTATTCCCTGCTACAGAGCATCACATGTATAAACCAAGGTGGGCTTTCGTTCATTCCCGATATGCCAGTTATCGATTTCGCGTTATGGTTGATTTGTGGCCATGGTGTTTGACTTATTACTCAATTCTGTTTCTAGCGAGAAAGTGTCGGACGAAGGGTTGGGTCGTTCCATGAACTTGGATTCTAATTCTAGCATACGAACGCTATGTAAGTGGAAGTTGAAGAGTATAACTCACCTGCGTGCTTTCTGTTTACAAAAATTATTAAGTACCCGAGGATGGAAACAATTTAACCGAGTCGTGTCGCGTAACATAGTTTAGTTAGGATTGATTCTAGATTATTCTTTCAGTGTCTCAGCCGAGCTCCGGGAACTTATCCGGGCCAGAATTGACTGCAGGTCCAAGAAAGAATTCCACTTGCTCTAGCACAGGCAGTGGATGGGACATAGACATACCGCCACCGATGGGCAGTAAGTTCACGCCAAGTTACGTATGATTCATTGTCGGTAGGTGTTCACTGTGCCAGATATAACGTGATGATAATCCAGGTTCTCAGTCATTGGAGAGCAGTGGTTCCTCAGGTATCGGTAGTCTCTCGAGTTTGCGTCGCAGATGGCTGCGGGTAGTTTCTACATCTCTCGCACGATCTGATTCCGACGATGTGTTCGGGATGCAGTGGCATGAGAATACGTCGGATAATAGAGACAATCATGGCAAGCGTCACAAAACAAGACTGGGCTTAACGATGCTAGTGCGACTAGCAGAGGGCCATGAAAGGTTTGATCCGTTTCATAACAGTGTACAGGATATTCCACGAATAAAGTATATAGATTTACAAGCTTTACCATTGCAGAAGAATCGAAGCTTCTCTTCTAGAGCATATGGCTCTCTTGGAGGGAATGTTGGATCGCCTGCGATATTTCTGCATCGAATCCGGCAATCTATACGCACAGAACAAAGCGGCGCAGCTTCCGGAACGACTTTACAAATCTTCCTTCAAATTCGCTATTTCGTTATTACGTTTACTTATCAATGTTAACGCGAGACATCACGTGCGCGCGCCCTTATTATGGCACGACGTATTACTCAACTCAGTTAGAATAGAGCACAAGATGGACACGTTGAATTACAACTTGCAGCGAATGTGTCAGTTACTCGAACAGATCGACACGAAGTCGACAAATTTGTGAGTACCCGAAGATAATCGTACCTCACTGTCGATCGACCAGTTCTAACATCATATGTGTTCTAGCTTTTTGAGTACCGTCGTCACTGCTGTTTTAACGTATCACCTTGGGTGGATATACACTGCACTGCCAACTCATGACCGACAATTGGTAACTACATAATAATCGCTCGATGACTATTCGAGACTATAATTTCGTTAAAGAGGATGGTACATCGATGATATTTCTTGTAGATGGAAAAAATGGGTACATGGTACCCCTGCAATCCTTTATGGGCTCAATTAGGAGACTTGTACGGCGCATTGGGCAATCCCATAAGAGCAGCACATACCGTGGTCACAGGGGACCCTCAGAAAGTCGAGCTCATCAACTCTGTACTGTCATTCTTGACATATTTCATCCGCAGCGGAATCGTGCAGAAGCGACCGGAGTATTTCTGCACGACCGAAGACGACATCCAAGAAGCCGCGAATCTTCTGGAGCAAGCGAGACTAAAGCGTCCTCATTTATTTTACACAAAAGCACCGTGTTCGGACCGAGGCATTTCCAGACGCGCCGCACTCGCGTCTCCTCGCAAACAAATTCCCGCGCAGGAACGTCCATGCGACGCAGAGAGCAGCAACGCAACGACACAACACTCGTACGCGCGGTGCAGCATGGATAGATTAAGAGCAGAAGGTTCTGTTAGCCCGCTGAAGCGTACCACCACCATGGGCTCGAACCTCAACTCGTTTATGTTAAAACCGGTAGAACTGGAGAGAGAAATGAAATGTCTTCCAAAAGAAGTTCCTCGCTGCGACGACAAGAACGAAAACAGCGTTGTCGACGAGAAGACCTGTGCGTCCAGCAAAGTGAAAATTATAGTAAGTTGTAGCGCGTCGCAGGATAACGATGCAACCAAGACTGATGCCCAACATTGTCCCGAATTTTCGTTGCGGAACATCGAGAAGAAATTAGAAGATGACGATACCGAGGAATCTTTCGCGAATTTCAAGTCCAGCACGTTTCAAGGATACGACACGTCGATCGACACTCTAAAATTATATTCTAGCAGGCCGGATTTCGAATCGGGCCAAACCATGGCTGAGGAGATGAAAAATTCTCAAGTGTTCTTCATGTTGGGCGACGAGGAGAAGTCTGCGAAAATGTTGCCACGGACACGGCTCGATCACGGTTGCCAGTGCTCATACATGTTCACCAGAGTACCAAGCACGTCTGCGCAATTGCCCGAAGGTGTACTGAGGAAGATTATTCAGAGAAATTTCCCAGAGTCCTCTAAGAGTATACAACCGTCGCCCGGTGCACCGTCCGGTATGACGGCGAGATTTTGTAAAAGGTGTAACAGACAGGGTTACGTCTCATCTCAGAGTTTTGACAGTAGCAAACAGGTCTTGGAAACGCCTACTAACGCCACCGAGGTCTTGCGCACTTGCGGTGGCAATGGAGGCGATGGAAATGTAGGAATGTCCAGGTCAAATAGTCTGGAAGCTTTGATGGAAGCCAGCAGTGTCGTGGAATTGCCAATGCCACGGTTAGTTCGCAGATAACCAGATAATAACACAGTTTGCCAAACGTATATAAAAAATGTATAGCCTTGTGGTAGGGTTTGAAAAAAGATTAATTTGGTTTGGGGGCACTATTTCACCACCTTGTCCAGCTATACTCTTTGTAGTCGTGCATCGAGGCTAGGTCTGAACGCTCGTTTAATGAACGTTTCAATTGCAGGTCGAAGAAGATGAAAAAGACTGATTTGAGGCAGGATACAGGATTCACGAACACGCTTATTCAGAACAGGATAAAGAGCGAAGTGTCCCACGGGACAAGTAACGCTGAAACAGGGTACACGTGGGGTTTAGTGTTACAAGGTCTGCCGAAGAAGAAGAGAAGGAAAAAGAAAACTTTCAGACAAAAAGGAAACAACGGCGAGGTTGAGACAGAGAGAGAATGGTGGTACTACCTACGGGAAGAATGTCTCGCTGGTGTTCGTTTTCCGACTATTGACCAACCAATCACCGAATCACTCTGTATTTTAGCTGATTTAGATACTTGGCACGTTGGAATCATATCAAACAACATGTCATCGCATTCGGCACCGTTACCAGTGGGCATGTCGCGACTTGTTTCCGACATGTTAGAGGGTTTTGCTTACTTATGGCGGAAATATCATTCAACGTCACATGTAAGGATACTGTCATGTGTAAAAAGATGATCTTGCTGTATGGTACAACATAATTTGTAAATATAATTTCAGTGTGTGGGTATTCTGGAGGCAAAGCTAAGAGAAATGTGGCTAAAGAGCGAGGCGTTGGCCGAGATGTTAATGGCAACAGAACTTTGCGATGCCAGTGTTGCTAACCTCTCGAATGCACTTGACCTCGATGCAGCAGATATACCGCTTTTACTTGCAGTTGCGACCTCTCATTCACCAGAGATAGCACAAAGATTTGGTCTGACGCTTGCTTGACTACGTTTCACGACTCTTGTTATCACACTTTTTCCTTTTCGACGTGAACACGTCGGTTCAGTCTCGTACAATGAAAGCTGCAAAACGTGTTTCATTATCTACATCATTTGTTTCAATAACTCAATTATGCCAGGAAATTTTCATTCGTTTTACTTCTTTTTTTTAATGAGCGGCGCTTCCGCGAATTCTATTTATTAAACGATAGTCAAAGGTTTTCGCATTTGCATTTAAATGTTAGAACTTATGTATATATTTTATAATGTTTACGAGCAATAACTGATACTTTTCATTATTTCTTTCATTCTTGGACGTTCAAACACTTAATTCTCATTTTATGGAACGTATGGCAGATCAGTTTCTTCGAATAATGAAAAAACGTTTTACTGTATAAAAATGCGGCGCATAGTTTTGTTATAGATTGTAACCACTCAGTCACACATTTAAAATTTTAAGCATAATTTAACACGTAGCGTAATTAGTTGTTTTTTTACACGTCATGTAAGTATTCGATTTTACGCACTCCGCAAGGGTGGACAATAATAAAGCATAAAATCATTTTTATACTCGAACGTATTACACTTTTTCGTCTCGGCGTTTCCCACTATACCTTCCGCGACGAATCGGCAATTCTCAAATGAAATTGCGAGTCACAGTATTCAGAACGAATCAAGTATTTTTTAATAAATATTTTATTAGCGTTTTAAGAAAGTGTAGCCTCATTTAACAACCATACTCTCATATATATTAGCCATTGCAATAAATAACGTGTCCTGTATGGTATCAACATTAAACGGAGACTGTTTTGTTTTTTCTCTTGACGAAAGCAGATCAATTTTATTTACGAACCACAATGGAAGGTATTAAAAAGAAAGAAACGTTAAAACAAAATCAAGCGCTATTATTTCAGAGAATCGTAGAAAATGTTAGAAGCCGAACGACAATTGAAAATTGTGAAAGGCGGAACGCGATTGATGAAATATTTGCAAAGTGCAGTTTACGTATAAAACTCTCGTTCATTCTCTTATTGATTTGTATTCACAATATCATCAATCTTCAATATACTGCGAACAGTTTCCGATGCGAGCTTAATAGCGCTCATAGAAACTAAGACTGGTTGAATTACGTTCTCGTCTATAATATTGGTAATGGCGCCCTTTCTTACATTGATACCTGCAGTTTGTTCACCTTTGGCGTGTCGATTCCGGAGTTCCGTGACGGTTGAGATAGGATTCAATCCTGCATTTTCTGCCAGCGTCGACGGAATTATCTGGAGCATTCACGTGCGTTTTAATTATAGTAATCATTCCGTTTTGACAATACGAAACACATTTTAAAAGATTGTTCTCACCTCAAATGCATCAGCAAATGCTTTCACACAGTAAGCATGAACATCCTTTAAGCTTTGCGCGTATTCTGCCAGTTTTAACGCAATCTCGATCTCGGACGCTCCACCTCCAGGAATCAGAGTTTGGTGTTTAACTAAACAACGGATTACGCACAACGCATCATGCAGCGAACGTGCTGCTTCCTCCAACACCAATTTGTTGCTGCCTCGGACGAGAATGGTTACCGTAGGTCCTTGATTCTGGATCTTAGTTACCTGTAAGGGAAAATTATCGTTGTGTTATCTAGATTTCTAGGAAGCAATCTTCCTTGATTGTGTACTGACCTTAACAAATTTCGAATTTCCGGTCATCACTTCTTCGCACAGCTCCGCGTTTACAAGATTCTCGGCTACAAAGTGATCCAAAGAGGCGATCGGTTTGCAACCCAGCGTTTTGCAAATGAACGGGATGTCCTCGCGCTCAATGTCTTTCACCACCATAACTTTGATTTTATCTAAAAAGTGTATGGCTAGATCGCTGACAGCGTCGCGGAGAATTGATTTTTGTACCAGCAACACATTGCAGCCGGATTTTTTAATCTGTTTCACGATGTTCAATATATAAGCCCTTTCTTCTTTCAAGACGCGATCCATCGCCGCGTAGTCGGAGACAACGACATTGTGATCCATCTGAAGTAAAACGAAAATTTGTAACGAGAGACAACGAGATACACGTTTCAGTCACTGAATCGCTTACATCTGTTTTAGGCGGAGAAATGCAGAACTGTATTAAACCTATTTTCGCCTTTTCAATACGTTTCGGTCCATTCACGTTGCAAGACTTTTGTGTAAACAGCAGTCCTTCTACCAACTCGGTATCTTCAACAGTGCCACCCAATTTCTTAATTACTTTTATGTTCTGCAAATGAAAACGATAACACAATTATACATTATTTAATTTCTATCGTTCGACGTTTAAGATTGATGTGCTTACATTAAGATCGACATTGTTCTTTGAATCCTTAGCAAGTTTTAATACTGCATCCACAGCCAGCGGTGCCAGAAGACTCGACTGCTGAACCACTACCTAAGGGGGACAATCGAATATTAGTCTGTTTTAAGAGAGCATCGACTCTCGATTGTTGCTGCCCGATACAAACATACTTTTGAGTTCAGAGAAGTCGCTGCAGCTCTGACCAATGATTGTTTGTCCATCAAACTAACGGGTATGGACATTTTCCGCAAAACACTATCTGCTTTACTCGCAGCTATTTCAAACGCGTCACTGATTATGCTAGGATGTATTCCTTTCTGGAGCAAACGTTCCGCAGCTTCCAAAAAGGAGCCAGCTAATACGACAACACTTGTGGTACCATCTCCAGCCTCAATATCCTGTGCCTTCGATAGCTCTACCAACTAAATAAAGAACATAATACCACAGATAATTAAGAGTGTGTTACATTATCAGTAGACAGCAGATCTTCATGCGAAATAAAAATTGTCTATCTGAATAACATCAAATCGAAGCGAAAAAAGAGATTTACTTTCTTTCTTAGTATCATTAACAGATTGAAGACAATGTAACAGTATTTTTAAATTGTTCTACTGTTTTAAATTACACCTACTCTACATCTAATCCACTGTCTAATTATCATGCTACTAAAGTACATAGCATTACCATTTTTGCTGCAGGGTGCATAACATTCATTTCCTTCAAAATTGTAGCGCCATCGTTTGTAATTGTAACTTCACCATTTGCAGCTTGGATCTAGATTCATAAACACAAATTATTACCAGAGTACTTTTCAATTTTCTGAGATACAGTCAAATTTATGAATCGTTAGCAGAGGCCTACCATTTTGTCCATCCCCTTGGGACCAAGACTAGTACGGATCGCATCGCTGACGGCTGAAACATCATCAAACATTATTAAAATTCGAAAGAAATTTATTTACACAGGCATATATTGTAATAAAAATGGTGGTCTTGTAATTTTCATAAGGCGGTAGGAACTAGTTGTTTAAAATGGCCGGTAGTTAACGAAATCAATTAAAAAGTCAGAATATCGAGTATCTGCCGATTTTCGACAGATAACGAGATTAATGGGTTGCAACAACGGTGTGCCGGACATTACTATATAAGGTAAGACATTTGCTGCCGGCACGATGATCAATCGGCGAGGAACTCGATGTGGAAAATACGATCGGATCGTGGACAGATTTGTTCACCTTTTGCAGCGTGGATGTTGCTACTTCGAATATCTGCGGGTTTGCTTTTATCTTTGTATGCCTTGCCCAGGGCACTCTGTCCATCGCCGCTCGGTCTCGTCGTCATTCTCGGACGGTTGATCTCGGTTTCTTGAATCGGGCGTGTTCCGAAGTTTCTACGTGAGCTTGCAAGGAATCTCTGAGCTTACGAGTTCCCTTATGATTTCAATACAATCACTCGCAGCACCTTCCTCTCTAAATATTTCAATATTTCAACGAAAACTTTATTGTTTCTACTCTGCAAAACTCGTGCAACACGCGCTCAAGAAATGACTGGAAACCGGAGAATATGTGACACAATGGAGGTGACACAAACGAGAAATCGTGTGGGCTGTGTTCAGCACCGCATAGTGACAAACTCGTACAATCGAAATTGTGACTAGAGGAAAGTTACTAGAACATCTATGCTCATTTTTTCCTGTCACTAGGAACTGAAACAAATTTTTATGATGTTATTGTAATTGTTTGTAACAGTGTGGAAATGATGTGATAATTTCTATACAATAACATTTATTTATCGTTGAGGCTATTCAACTTACGGTAGAGAATATCAGTTTGTCTTATTTAGAGAGTTTGCGGGCTTTTTGCCATTGTGTTTGCGTAAGAACTTTTGAAAAACGCGGACAATTATGGAATAATTAATGGAATATGTGGGGGAGATTCTTGAAATTACCACGAGAGAGCTAATAAAGTAAAATTGTAGAGAATACATAGAATTTTTAAATACATTCGAAGTTCTAGAGGTTACTAAACATTTAAAAATAAAACATTACTACTAAAACAATGTCTAAATAGCTTTACTGGCAATTCTTGTAATAAAGCAGTAATGATATATTTTCTAATATTGAGCAATCAACGCAAATACACCGCCATAATAAAGTAACTGATAGTGCCATCTATCAGCATACTGAAGAACTAGGATCAAGATTCATGATCTACAGCGTTTCCTAATTCGCCAACAGGTGGTAACTATGTATGTAGATAATCTTTATAAACGAACTTTTTAAGGATCTCGTCGCTGCCTGAAGCAGCAATTATTTATGTTGATACATAGATATCTAATACGGTGTCACGAGTAAATATTAAATAAATATTTAAGTAATTTCTATTCGGATATTTTCATTGAATACAATGTAATATAATATGTAGAAGCAAATATTCTTTCCCGAAATAAAAAATCAAACAATTCAGTAAATAAAAGTTCGTGTTCATTATGAAAGCCCTATTATCAGACTACATTATTACGCTTCGTTCACACTAGTGTTCGGAAACTAAAATATTTTTCTTGTTGAATAAAAAGCATTTAAATATGTTCCTGTTTCTGATTGGCGTCGTTATCTCTACGCAACATAAGCTTTTAGTTCTTCTCTATTAAAGTGTAGTGTAAAACTGGGTAAATTGTTATAGTAATATCTTTCTATGGATCCTTTGGCGAGACCGGAGAGGTCCCGACAGCGCTTTGAACCGGTCCGGAACCGAGTCCGTAAGCGTGCGAGCCGTAAGCTGCAAGGTCTCGCTTGGTGTATAAATAGAAACCAGTAGGTCCTGCTGTGAAGTCGAGGAAGGTGGTTGGAATTCTACAGGATGCCTCTACGTACCTCGTAGAGGATACCTCTCGGGAATCTGCGGGCGTGTCATTGATCCCGATACACGCGTTCAGCCAAGCATCCGCGAGAGAGAGGCCGGCTTTATTGAAAAGTTCACGCCCACGTTCGAGCGACCGCGAGAGCAGCGATCAGGTTCGCCGGGCAAATCGACGACATAAATAGCGGAAGTTCCCGAGACCGGCCGATTTTTCTGTCACCGATCCTCCTCTGGTCTCTCCCTCGGACAACTCGGCCCCCTCAAACCTTCGAACTTCCTCAAAATCGGTTCTCCACTGGTCCTAAAAGTCCTTGACAACCTCCACGAACCATACAGATTCGCCACCGATAGAACTCCCAGACGCGAGCCGCAAAAATCTGCAAGTTTTTACCTAGATGCAATTTCTTATTTGGATTTCCAGTTGTAGTTTTGTGCACAGTCGAGCAGAAAAATCCGCAGTCTAATACTAAATGACCTAACGTTTCGCAAGGACTGCAGCTCGTCTCGTGGTACCTCGAGCTTGCGACACCCGATTATTTATAGAAAAAGGAGGTCGACCGATCTATAACAAATAAATAAAAATCGGGAGGTTTCGCAAGGTTCACCGGCCAGTCATCGATCTGCTATTTACGGGGTTGCCGAGTATGGTAGCGATCGAGCCTTCCCGCTAGATCTAGCGCGTATCGATCCGTTTGTTTCACTGTCATCAGAAATGCGGCGGAACATGCGACCTTGCTGGCAGCCTTCGACGATGCACAGTTCGTCCATCTTCACGGTCCATCTACGACGTCCGAAGGCCCCGGCATTGTTGTTTCACGTGCCGACAGGAAATCCTGCAAGTAACGACACGCTCGATTAGTTTGAGCGATTAATGTTGCGCTGACAATGCTGTCGCCTTTTTCGCGAAAGTCTATCCATTTCGACCGACTTCTCGCGTGTTACGAATAAAAACCATTACCTTGGCTGCAGTTCCTGCAGTTCGCTGTTTTTTTTTTCTACGAGATAAATAATCTTTCTTCTGTATTAGTATCGCGAGGGCGGCAGTTCTTCGGTCCGTTCTCCGAGTACGTCCTCCATTTTCCTTTCCTTTCTTTTCTTCGGCGAGCGATACCTGTTACCAGGCATTGATGTCTCCGTAAACCGGAACGCACGCCAATTTGCACCTACGATTCAACGTTTATCGATTCACATTTAATCCCCACACGCTGCGCCGAAGATTGTCATTCGATTGCGGATTTGTGTAATCACAATTGTGGATGGCACAATTATTAGAAGTCTTATTAATAGGCTTCCTCCGATAGATAAAGCATTCATAACATTAACATCACTATTCATTCGTTTCCATCGTAAGTAGCATTCTGGTAATTGTCCACTTAAAAAAAGTTGAAACTCGCGTGTCAGGCGAGCGATAATATTGTGCAATCGTATTATGCAATATTTTGCCATTAACGTAATGGGTTTCCGATTGCTAAGGCGCTAAGCGTCTAGAAAACACTTTGACGTTTCCGACAATTGAAACCATACAACAGTTCACGGAATTTGCTATGTTTCAGTGACAAAAATAAAAATAATTCTCATGGGGTCTTATCATTTTATCCAGCAGTGCACGTTCAGGTGGGAGCAGACGGATCGAGATGCTGGCCGAGGAGGTGGTGGAGGAGAATGAGGAGGAGGAGGATGAGGAGGAGGAAGAAGAAGAAGAAGAAGAAGGCTGGGCCAGCGCGACCCGTTAAGCTTGCATTCCTCCGGGCGCCAATCTTAATAAAATCCTTGTACCGTAGGCCGTCGTAAATTTTTGGTACCGTGCAACAACTCGTACCTACGTAGCCGGCTCTCAATACGGCCTCGCGTACGAACCGTTTTATTTTTAGCACGGCGATCTTATCGTCGGAGGAAGATTGCAGCAGCCCCGGGCGTCCTTTTGGAACATATTTTACAGCGGCGTCGACCGCTGCGGACTATTTGCATTTAATTTCAACGACCGATCGCGGCCGAGATTTCACCACGGTTCCGTGTGCTGCGATCCACTTTCGTCCCTCCTTCGCCAGACAGGCGATTTTTCAAAAATTTCGTACCGCCTTCGTGTCGCGCGCTGGTCCGCAACCTCTTTTACCAGTTCAAAAGCTTCGATTCGACACCGCGTTCATCTCGAACCTGAAATTCAATGTGCGAGACACATTTATAGAAAATAATAATTTTCATCGGGCGAAATGGAAAATTCTTTCTTGATTGAAAATAAAATAGGGTCTTTGCTATTTACTAAAATAAAATTTATTTCGTTAATTATTCAAAAATAATTACGCCACACTCCAAGTTGAACTACAACTGAATTACAACGATTATAGCAGTTGTTTATATTGATTCTGAACTGGTAAATCTCGATTTGGGACAACTGCGCGGTGCACCAGCACTCGTGCAAGGACAGTTCGAGTGTGGAATTGAAAGGCGAAGGTGCACGACGGGCCCAGTCAATTTCGTGATTAATATTCACGGCGACCCGCGTTATTCTCGTTGCCAACGACTGTTACGAGGCGAGAGAAACCTAGTAGCGGTTCAATATTTGTACGTTAAACAGGTTTTCTCGCTCGTTTTCAGCGCTCGTGCGTTCGAGAGCGAGCGGGCACGACAATGTCAACACAGGCTCACCGATTTGCAAACAGGTATGTACCGGCCGAAGGATCGCTCGATTCTACAAGATATAGTGCGTAGTCACTTTTCGCTGCGGCTAGTCACGCTACTTGGAAACTGCAGGGCTGAACAGAAAGCCAGTTCCGCTCTCCGATTATTTTCCCCGATCTGTAAATAATTAAAGAAAAATAGGGTAAGTCTAAAAAACTGCTTGATCCGAGCATTACACAATCAGGAATGTACAAAAACATGCCAAACTTCGACGAGTACAATTTTACTAAAAAATCGACTTGCCTGCTTTGTACAAGGTCTTTAATTATAATTCAATTGTACAAGAAGATCGTTTCTATCCACATTTTTTTAATTTTTCTAGTCTCAGTAGAATTTTTCCGTAAACGACTGCGCCGCTGAGAAGGCAAAATGGCGCGTAAGAGGAAATACAACTGATTATGCGATCGTGGCGTCAATGTGGCGTTCGCGTGAAGTGCATCGTAGTAAATGTCAGGGTCGTCGGTGTACGTGGTCTCCTCTCAGACATATGCTGATTAAATGCCGATGCTTTTACTATGTAAACTTACCTGTCCGCGAGAAAAGAATCCTAATTGCACAGCTGAGGGTTCGCGAACTTGTTTCCAGCGTCCGTCCGGTCGAAGATCATCTCCCGCTCGTGCCCTCGGCTCATTTTTTCAACTTGTCGCGAATGCATAAAACCTGCAATATAATTTAACATATTACTACCGGTTACCGAGTCGGTTGTCAGCATGTTAAACAATTTTTTGACCGTGTTATGCGGGAGTCTAGTGTGGTATATTTCCACGAGCCAGTTAAGCATGGCGCACGGTTTTAACACGGCTTGGTGGCAACGTATGTCCGATCCTAATTAAAACGGAGGATCCACGGGGAACCGAAGTAACTCGAGCGGGGAAGATAAGGCCGTCTGTTTTGATTCGCGCAGGTATAAAAGCCGGGGCCCCTGTGCACGGGTGGCGCCGCGTTAAAGAAATGCCCCCGGGGCGCTACCTTTTTACGTCACTGTTGGAGAATTTCTTACCCGCTGGCCGGTCGCCATCGCGGATCACAGTGTACCGGCATAATATCGAACCGTTAAGAGCCATGAGCAGAACGAAAGAATCCAGAGAATCCACGTAAACGTCTTGGAAATTATATCTCGCGGTTTGCTTTTGCTGCATTAGGGGGAGCATGACGACCGGGCGACGTGACTCGAAAACGAACGAGCTCGGGCCAGAAGAGGTGTTTGCGCTCGGGCCCCGGACACGTTTTGCAACCAGTTTTCAACTTTTAATACCGTGACCTTACGCTCGACGGTGTAACCGCGCCGTCTTTCTCGTCGGCTCCTCCATCACTTCGTAAAATTCACGATTATTAACCCGGACCGACTGAGGGCAGTCTCTTCAAATCTGCCATTGAACAAATTTCATTAACCCTTTGCGGACCCTAAAATAAAATTAAAATTATTATTTCAGCGTTTGTGCAAAATGAGAAACAGTAGTGTAAACCTGTTGGACAAACGTACTAGAAAGTCTGAGCAGATTCCAGTACCAAGAACCACTGTCGCAATAGCGGACTTCATCGACGGATTCTCGGACGACGATTTGCAGTGGAAAAATCTTCGCCTCGTCGGACGCGTTATTCGAGAACTATTATTTATTTAACAAAATGTCACCGGATATAAGTCTGTGTCCTCTTCAGTCTATCTATATCAAATTTTTGTATTAATTCCACCTGTTTTATAGAAACGGACCACCGAGCGATGGAATGCGTTGCTCTCGGCGAACGGTAAGTCGAGTCCGTGTGCAAAAATCAAGTGGAAAAGATGGAATCGGCGAAACAGGATGAATAAAGAGACAATTATCTGATCGTGGCGATGTACCGGAGGACACCAGTTTCCTCTCGGGTTTCGACGCGCGGACGGCGAAACACGTCTGGCCGGGAAGCAACAGGTTTGACTCGCCGGACTAGTTAATAAATTATCGTAGGCCGCCGCCATCTTAATCTTCGACGTTGCAAATGGGAATTCGGAATACTGACCGCGGCGCGAGCGAGAGCCGATTGCGAAATAAAGGCAGGACGCGCCTTATTGCGGAGAGTGCCATGAGCGCACAAGAACAACAAGGAGAACCCGTTGCCCTTGCGTTCGGGATAACTTGTCCCTATAGGAGAAACGTAATTATTCAATCAATCGGCCGGTTCGGGGTCCCGTTCATTGTTGCTAAAAATCCCATTCAATCGGTCGCGCCTTCTTTCTCTCTCTAGTCAGACGAGAACGCCAAGGCTGGGAGTACCCGAGAGATTCTCGAGCTACGAATCCATTCGAAGGTTGCCATAGACTCAAAAAACCTTATAGACCACCCACGGTCGTCGAGATACCATCGCCAACTATGACCTTGGCTCTGCGTTGCTCCCGACACTCGCTCTATCCCTTCGTAGAAAATGCCGTCTCTCCTCGGCCTGCATTTTGGATCCTCCTCTCGGAAATCGACGCGCCATTAATTATAGAACCACTCCTTTCCAGCTAATAAACTCTTTCAATTCATTACCGGCCACCAGCCATTTTCTAATACCTAAAAATCTGTAGTCCGTGACTAAAAACTTTTTAATGAATCCTTCAACGACGGCAACAATATCAGTTGTGAACCAACAAGTCAGTGACTTGAAGTCACCCCCGGTGAAATTGTCTAATCATTTCTTCTAATCTGCGTGAGAAGAAAAACAACAAATTAAAAAGAAATACGAAGAAGCAAGTGATCTAACTCGCTTGGAACTCACCCATCTTCGAGACAGTTCGGGGGACCAAAAGCGGGCATTTCTCTGCGGTGCTGCCTTCGATTAGCATTCAGTGGGAGTGACTGGACAGCAAAATACACGAGTAGGCGCTGCTTTTGCCGAGAGGTTCGAGGGAAGAGCACCCAGAACGAGGAATCCTCTCTCTCTCCCGGTGTTCTCTTTGGACAGATTACGTTGTCCGGCCGGGGAAAAAAAACGTCCGGTAAGCGGAAATAAAAGGTAACCCCTGTTCGCGAATTATAGTCCTGTTGTCCTGATCTCGGCCGATCTATAAACGGAGGACCGTTCTTTTCCCGGTCTGGTGTTGGGTCCTGTCGCATACATACGTTTCAGGCGAAGCTCGTTTCTTCGCGCAGACGACTTACGTTTTTACTCGTCGTCATTCCGTTGCCATTTACCCGGGCGCAGTAGTTAGCGTCCGGTGTCTGTCTCTCTTTCTTGTTCTCTCTCGTGCTCGCACTCTCGCGTTCGCCAAGCCAGGCGCCTACTTTTTTATTCGCCACCCCGTAGACGGCGAGTTCTCACTCGACATTCCCGGCAATCTCTGATCGGCGAGTTTTTATGAAGGTCGTACGAACTATACGCGAGCCGTACCCACTTACCCAGCTGCATCGCCGATGCACGTGTTTATGCTATTTGCGGACGTGCGGGATCCGTGTAAAATCATGCCGCGTTCTGCCTGCCTAACACTGCCTTAGATCTTCATTAGACGCGGCAAAGATCGTACACGTTGACATACAATTTTGTCAGATTGTTCCCAAGGGACGCACCGGTCGTTCCTAACTTTCTGATACTGACACTTTTGCTGATGTCAACTCGTTTAAAAACGAAGTTGAATTTAATAATATCAATTTAGTATTAGTCAGCTACTGGAATTCAATCCCCAGACTTTAATTAGATATTGGACAAGGTATGTAAGAATATTCTCAACTCCCGAGCTTCATTTCGACACGCACAGGAGGCCCTTTCACACCCGCTGAATTCAATGGATCCCACGACAGCCAATTACTCGGTAATAAGAATCCGGCGAAGAGACTCTACCCGGAATCCGTCGAACCTTTAAAAACGGAACGTTAATCATCGTAGGATATCGTTGCGCATGCATCGGACAGATAGTCGACCATTGGCCGGCGGTGAAGCGATTCGTCGACGTTCAGATTCTAACGATTTCCCGGGTATCCAAGGTTTGCGGAGCGAGAGGAAGAACGAGAGAGAAAGAGAGGGTGAGAGAGACAGAAAGAGAGAGAGATAGAGTAAAGGAGGAAGAAAAAGAGAGAGGAATCGAGAGAGGGAGAGACGGAGCGAGAGAGCAGTCCATAGGTGAAGTCCCCACCAGACGGGGCCGTGGAAAGATGCTGGCCGGTCTCACGTGGTTAACGCACGTAGATACATATATTATCCTGGCGCGCGCACACCTTGGCCTCCCGTGGTTCGCCGGTTAGTGGTTAGTGGGTGCACAGGTTGCCGATGTGAGCGCACACAACACGCGCGTGTCGTCGAGGTATGCCGCTAGCCAATCCGGTGCCACGTATGCCGATCTTCGTCCACGTTCTCCGCGCTTCTTGCGCCTCGGATGTCCGCCCGAGGACAAAAAACTGGAACGGGTGATCTACTGTCATGATCTACTGGTGTGTCCCGCGTATCGCTCCGAGGATCGATCCCGGTCCGATCGCACCGATCCGCGACGGTTTCGGTGATCCAACCCGGGGACCTTGGACCCGTCGACGGGCTGGTTCTATGACAGCGAGACGAGACAGAACACGGACTGCCGCTGCTGTTGCTGCTACGTCAACGGAAGTGGAAAGTGTGATCTACTGTTCGTCGCAAAGATACTAGCGGTCGCGGTGTTCAGGCGCAGCCACCAGGTAAACGACGAACAGACACGGCCTACCCACTGGCGAACGCTCGGGACACGCTCACTCGCTCGCTGTATCGTGACGAAACGAAACGAAACGACGACTCGGTTGGTGCGCCAGAGAAAGTGAAGCTACATTCGGAAATTATACGAAATATACCGAGCTTGCTGGTTTCGTTTATGTAACAGCGGCAGTCGGACGTTGCACGTGCGGGCATCGAAGTCTCCGCGAGCCGCGCCGCTACGCGCGTTCAAATTCCTTCGGGACTGCGATATTGTTGCTGCCTACACTGGTGTACACCTGAGGATTTCAACGCGGATTAACTCATCTTCGATTTACTTGTGTTCATATTTGTATTATCGAAAAATCGTACTTATAGGGGAATCATTCTCCCTCTCGTGTCCTCTCGGGTTTCTTTCGTATCACGGTTAGTCGACGTCAATTCCCTTCGCGTCCTCGTGCCTCCTATATTGTTGGCTTTTCTGGTGACCACCTGAGGATCGTAACGCGTATGAATTCCAAAATACAAGTGATAGCTAGACTGTGGATTTTATGCATTTGTAGCAAAAATGGGTGGAAGTGATTTCAAACAATAGAAAGTTTACAAGAATTTAAGAGCATCGATACGTTTCATACGTAGCATAATAATTTTCTTATTTTGCATGAAAATCCGCAGTCTAGCGATAATAGTCGTACCAAATATCCTACTTATAAAGAACTTCTGTCTCTCTCTTTCTCTCTTGCGTCTTTGGTCCTCTTTCATATTCATTGCCTCTTTCGCGTTCAAATTCCTCCGGAACGTATCTCCACGAGCTGTATCCTCTCCGCAATATCGTTGCTGTCTTCTCTAGCACTCACCTGAGGATGATAATGCTGATTATTCCAATCAGCGACGATATTTATGTAACGCGTATATCATACTTATAAAGACTCTCTCCCGTGTTCGATCCTCTTGTATCCCATGATTTAAATTCCCTCGGGACGTGTTTCTGCAGTCTGCATGCTTCGTCGGTGTCCTGAGAATTGAACTGTATTTATGTAATTGAAAAATCGTGCTAGCGGGGACTCCCTTTTTCTCTCTCAATCGCGTTCTCGGTCCTCTTTCGCCTCGCGGTCGCAATGAAGAGGACTGTAACGAATGAAACGAAGGCTGTACGAGTCGATCAAATTTTGCGCGTGACCACCGAGCGTGGCAGCGGCCGGGTTTGGCGAGACGCATCGTGCGGGACGACCAGTGCACCGGGTAATTCGATATCAGTGCGAATCGAGCGGAGTTTCAAGGAGAAAAAGGTGTCGAGAGCGAGCGACAGGGGAACAGGGCAGGACAGGATAGGCGGCTTCTCTCTCGAGGGGTTCGCGATAAATACTAGCACCGAGGGACGAGAAAAATGGTGTAATTCCATGCAATAGATATACGAAACGAGTAAAACTCGCGATAAGGGAGGAAGGACCGAGGAACGATACGAGCCAGCACTCCGGGCACCGGAGGTCGAGGAGGAGCAAGAGGCGGAGGAATAGGAGGAAGAACAAGAAGAGAAAACACTTAAACGAAGAAGGCCGTTCGTATTACTGGCACGAGAGAGGAGAACCTGTGCCGCGAGTGAGGCGGGAACACGGCTGGCGATTTGAATACCAAATCGGTGCTCTTGTGCAACTACTTCGCCGTTCCTCTCTCTCTCTCTCTCTCTTCTACTCTTTTTCTTTTTTATATATTCTTTCCCAGCCCCCACGACCTTTTCACGTCTCTACCTGCCTGCGTGCCTCGCGTATTTTTAGGCGTGACACGCTTTCTTTGTGCGGTCCCGGGCCCAATGCCGTAAAAAGAGGCCCCATCGGAAAACCCGACATCCGCTGTCTCGACGGATTCGCGACTACTGCTTCCAACGACGTCATCGGACCCGTTTCCAACGGGACAATCCGTGATTTCATGTTGTCACCCCTCGCGGACGTCGGCTTGTTCGAAGATGTTCCCCACGGAGTACTGGGTCGTATGTAATAAGTAGACTGCGGATTTTTAAGCAAAATAAAAATAGTCTGCATCAGTTATAAGAATTAGAAACCACATCAAAATTTCAATCGTTTGAAAATAATGTATTGATGTGCACAAATGCTTTCAACATTTGTGTCGTAAATGCATAAAATCCGCGGTGTAATAATAGATCTTGTACATAGAGAAAAGAAGAAAAATATGAGTTAGGCTTTTGGTATGCACATAATTCAATCGTTTGTTTGCGATTTTACGAACCTGACGAGCTTGAAATCCCCGGTACCACGACATTCTAATCCTCGGATCGTGAGAGACCGTCAAGGCAGGATATGATTCTGAAACAATTTCAAAATCAATGGAAGGTAAATTCCATGGAATACAATAGAGTATATAGTACTTTATTAGATACTAGATTTCATAAAATGATGTTGCGACGCGCAAGTATGAAAAACGATGCGAAAAGAACTATAAATAGAAGTCGAATTCGCTGGAAGATAGTCAGTAGATGACACACTCGTTTCTAGGAACCGGAGTAACTTGATTTAGCCTCTCCTAGGCTTTGTCTGTATACGAAGAACGGAGACATAGCCTAGAATAGGTTAGGTCAGGGCTCGTTTGACACAATCCTCTGCGTGCTGCTTCGTCGTGTCGAGGTCACGCCCAAGGTCAAGCTCAAGGTCAACAATCGGTGAGAACAGATCGACAGAAAAATAGTTACACGTGTGCACGGTATCCCAATGATTACCTTATAGTTGCACAAGTGTGACTATCATTAGCGATCGCTTATAATATATTCATGATCGTTTAAATTATTTACCTGACACGATGACTAAGAGAATTGCATAAGCTGTTTAGACTTAATAATAGTTCGTGGGTTGACAAACCGAATGAATCATGTTCGATGGAGGGGATTCAAAATAATTGTTATTGACTTCTTCAAGAGATCTTCTTGGCGATAATTGATGATTCATCTTGCAGATTTCTTTATTCATAACGGTCGATAAAGTAGATGTAATCTTTTTACCGGCGCGATCGCTGTTCTTTATCTGTCGAGAAATGGCGGCACACTCTCAGTTTGAATATCGCGCCAAAAATTCTGAGAAATATTTGTTTTCGATATAATTTTAAATTGTTTACTATGCGCTGCTTTATGGTTTGAACTATGTAGAATGTAAATAAATTTTTTTCCTATTGTCGAATTCGATGCATGCATTTTTTATTAATAAGATTCTTGAAAAACTTACAGATTATAGGTACACCAGCGTTTGTTTTTTTTCTATTTATACCTTACCTTTATATCAACGTTGTTTTAATCTGTTAATATGGATTCGTAGACTTTAAATAAAAGGAGGACTACATTTGTGTAGTAAAAAGGAAATATGTTTTAATAAAATCAATTAAACATGTAGGAGAAAATCTGTTTCTATCGTACGATCAATATCTTCTATTAAATGGTGTGAATGTTTTCAATGTTAATGTACAATATTCTGTAGCCCAATTGCTGGAACAATGTGTAATATTTCTTAATAATTATATAAACTGTCTTTTTCTTTAAGTACTGGTTGCATAGTTTGCTGAATAGTATTGCTTTTTACTCCTACAGCTTCCAAATCCGATAAATAGATCAATTATAAATACATTAATAAATTACATAATTCAGAGATGTTTTCCATTAATTAACACCGCTTTTGTCTCATACAATGTGAGAATCGAAAGTTCAAGTTGCTTGCTGCAAAGTATATTCAAAGTGCTAAAAGAAATATTCAAGTCTCCTAAGACATACTCAGCAGAATGTGCAACCAGAATTAAATTCCATTGTAAACCAGCGACATAGATGCGGCTCCCCGCAATCACTGGATTATATATATATATAATATGTACCATTTTTCCCCATAAAGGTGGGGTCAGGACCTTTAAGAAACGTAGGAAATTAGAAAAAGTCGTTAAAAGTCAATAAATCTCGAAATCCTGGTTCTCTCGTTTTCCTAAAACTATTTTGCACGTTCATTAGGGATAGACAGAGCATTGATCATCACAATGTCAAGATTCTCCAAACCCCACAAGAACCATAGAAAATTAGGAAAAGTCGAACCATGAATTTCAAAATTGTACAGTTCCCTCTTTTTCTGAAAATCCTACATAAATAACTAAAGATTGAAAATTTAAGTGTTAAGGAACAGTCTCTAGAAAATAAATATACACAGTGATTATCAACCGATCGTTGTCTTCAGTCTGTGTAGGATGCACTGCTTAAAATAATAAATAAACCTAATTATTCAGTGATGCAGTGACAGTAGCTTGAGCTATACAATCAATTCTTGATAAAATAATAAAAACGATATTGCACTGAACGACATTTCATGCGCTTTCACGAGTATTTACCGGTTCATTAAAACGAAATTTCTTAACAGCTGCAATCATGATGTTTGATCAGCTGATAATCAATCCGTGTACAATCAAATTATCCATTGTTAATCGCTTTACTGAGCTTTTACTCACTAGAAGAAACTTCTAAAACGCAATCCTTAAGGACAATACCGTAACAGCCTCTTTGCGCGCGCGCGCACACACACACACGCACACGCACACTGCTATTTTATCAATTTGGGACTTCATCTTCTTTACGATTGTTGATACATATTTCTAAATATGTCTAGTCAAATAGTCTAATTAAAGCCTACGAATCTAGAGTGCTCGCTCATAAGTGATATGTTGAATAAAGTGTATTACCTACAGGCAACAATCAATTTAATGCTGTAGCAACAATTTATAGTGTGGAACTGCTTGTGCTGGCGATGCTCGTTTAAGTTTAAAAAAAAACAGTAAGCTTCTCGTAAAAGACTCGTAAAAAAGTAACTTTCTCATAAAAGACGTTCATATTACCTCTGCTTAAAACAAGAACTGTACATTTTCTGTTGTAATCATCAATATTTGATATGTCAAGTTTTGATTCGATATGGTCAAAGTGCCTTTTCCACTACTAATAGAGCTATCGTTAGATGGAAGATTCGCCGTGATTGTACTCAAATTCAGAATCTATATGTGGTCCCAATTTCAAGTAAGACTCAAATTAATGTTCGGCTTTTAAAATGCGTTATTCTTCTCTATGCTAAAGAAGAAAAGCCTTCCGATTGAAATAGTGTAGACACGGTTACGTTTAACAAAATTGTATAAGCGCTATATGTGCTTGTGTATACACTTGCGAGGAATTTTCATGATTGTATCACTTTGTGCCACGCCAGCACAGGCTCGTTTCACTGTCGAATTTATGAGTACAGCTTATAGAAGTAGGAACGAGCAGCGTTTTCTAGTTCCTGAAGCGACCAACGTTATTAGTCAATGAATTGCTGAAAAAAAACAAAAAGAATAGAATTACCCTATACGAAAAATTGTGCGGTCAACAGAGCACTTTCGACTCGTTTCTACTTCTTCCAGAATGACAATCGATCCGCAACATTAACATTTTTATCCTTGATAAATTAGATGCCAACAATTTGATATGAAAAATTCTGTAAACCATGATGGGACGTTAATTTTCGCATCTGATTTAAGTTTGCCAACAGCAGTTTGTTGTTTCTTTCCTTTTTTTCTTCTCTTTTAATATCTCGCTAATAAACTCGCTTATATACTTAGTTAATATATCTTGAGTTTCAGTAAGAATGAGATACCTCGATAATCGCTTCGTAAAAGTTACTTTACGCTCTTATTGCCTAGGAGTAGTTGTCCATTCTGAGGAACCAGTATTTTTTGTTTAACTTTGGCTCGTCGTCCCAAGACGACATTAAAATTCTAGCAAAATTGTTTTTTTTTCATAAATGTAACAGCTACCGTCACCAGTAATAGCCGCCACCATCTTGTAGAAAATAATATTCTACGTTATTTGCAAGTATCAGAAAGTTTGACGTGTTCTTCTTGCTCTTCATTTCATTTATATATTTTTTTTTACTTTGTCAAGTTCGTCACGAATAATAAAAAGCTTAAAGACGATTAAAAGTTGACTAGAGGCGATAATCTCTTGGATTTATGCTAAAATGAAGCGTAATTCTCATTTTCTTTTTAGTCTTCGGTCAACAATTTAGGATTTTTGTACGGCAATTCTTTCATCTTTATGCGAATAATGCCTCTCTTCGTTAGCTGGGCCTAATTTCTAAAATTCCTGCAAACTATTTCAATCGATAAAAAGCAACAAAGTATTTAACATCTCCGTTACTTTTCCCACGGTAAGAAAAACAATTCGCCGTCGTAGTACGGGTGTCTCGTCTATTCTCTTAAAATACATCTCACGATCGGTTCGAATAGTAAAAGCGTATGCAGCGATTGCAAATATAAAAATTTCTATGATTTTGTCCTTGACAAATTTGATCGAACGAATCGCAACTTGAAACGCAACGATTCTGGAATCATGCACAGTTTCTCTAGTCTAACAACGAACGGAAAAAACATCTATACGTTTGTTTTTTTTACGGATAACATTCTGCAACTCGTCTATTTCGGATATTGAGAAATGACGTTTCCTTGTGATATATCTGTCCTCCAATCTATTATGCCTCGACGTATCATTGTAGACGATGACTTGTTCAGCCTCTTAACATATCCGGTTACAATTGACACGTTTCACGGCTATCGCCCTATTAAAATAGTTTTATAAACATCTATGCAAGGTTCACGACCCCCGAAGAGGTCGCGCAGACTGCATTAGACTTTGAAGTTGACTTTGAAGATGGAGCAAAATCTTGGAGTACAAGTCTTACGTCGAATTTCAGTAATGCGACTCGTCGTTCCTCTTCTTCCCTAAGTTATTTTTTTCCGTTATGACAATGATCTTCGTTGACGCTTAAAACACGTGTATGAAAACTCTCGTAGAACGTTCAAGCTTTTTTTCCTAGCGCGCAAGACGATTACTCTTCCGTGTCTGTGCGCTTTGGATACTTAATCCCCCCCACCCCTCTCCACACAGACCGCGATTCATCCGTTTGCTAGGTTTAGGATATGTCACTTTGTACGAAATCACACTTCCAAGTTGAAGAGAAAAAGGGAAAATAAAAAAGAGAAGAAACAAGTGAATCTTTCGTTATTTTCAGGTGGTTACTGCAAATCGACGAATTTGCACTTGTGTCCAGACACTTCAATTACGGTTTCTTTTTCGTTCAGACCATTCTAGATAGGAATCGGTTATGTCCAAGGACTTCAAGACGCGATCTTGCCCAAATTTTTCTTGTCTTGACCAAATCATTCTTGTGAGCGTCTGATCATGTAAAAACATCGGCTCAACTCGAAAACGGTTCATTAAAATATAGATTAAAAACGTCTTTTCCATTTTGTTTTCACACAGCGTATCTTTGTGTTCGTTCTTCTTGTTTCGTTCTTTCTTTCGTTCACTTACTCGTTAAGGTCCTTATAAGAAAACTGTATGAGTGTGAGGCAATTTGAACGTTGTGAGACTAGCTATTAACAAGGGCAATGCAGTCAACAGTGCGGGCGCGATTAAGGGTGCGCCGACTAAAGTTTTGTAAGTTGCAGTTCCTATCAAACCAGATAATCTTATAACAGCCGCTATCAAACCGAAACCAGTACACCTGTAAACATCAATAAACCATTATGTTTTAGATTGGTTCGAAAGGTCAATCGATTTTATTTATTATTATTCTCCTCTTCCATTAATTCTCGTCCAGTCAAATCCGGATCACTGCACAGTAGGCTGGAAACCCATTTTTTGTGGTCAAAATCGTAGAAAAATTGTAGAAAAGTGAATACTGATCAACTTGTTGAAGCAAGACTTGTATATTTTCATTGGCCTACTGCATCGCAGTTTCCGGTTAGCTGTTCGAGGATTAATACAGTAGAACCTGCAAAACACTTGCCTCAAATGTGTAGGGAAGCTCTCGACTGTGACCAACGTAAGTGCCGTCCAAGCGATAGCAAAAACGGCTATAAAACCACCTTCGAAGCCAAGGACTGCATAACTGTTCGTTCCCACTAGAATTAGACATAGGGCAGCTACCGAAGAAAAAAATAACGAGATGCCAATCATTTTTGGCCGCTGAAGTACAGTAAGTGCTATTCCCGCCAGAGCAGCTGCAGGCATGAAGGCCAATTGAGGAGCGAGATGACCGTTGAGTGCTTCTTCTAAATAAATATTGTAATCCAAATCGAGAGTCGGGCAAGGTCCGCTTAAACTTAATTCCGTATTATTCCTTAATGTACAGTTCGTAAAAACTTGCGCGGACAGGTCAGTATCCACGAATCTATAGAAAAAAAAACGTGGTAAGAACGAATAGATCCCGTGTGTCTTATCTATCTCGTAAGTTGTTATGCAATTTTGTATTATAACTACTTACTTCGAGAATGTAATTTCGCTGTGCGTAAAGTGAGTTTTGCTGGACTTTATACTACTAAATTCTACAGCCTGGAAAGTACAATTGTCAAAATCTACGTGGCTGAATACCATCTTAGTAAATCTGAAATAATCGGTAGATGTGTATATAAACCGCTACAGGACAATTGTTAATGGTTTCCCTCTAAGTTACTTACTTGCAATTAAAAAAGGTCGAGTTTCTGTATTGACGATTCTCTATAGAACCAGTGAACGTCTCGTTTTTATAATCTTTTCCGTTAATCAGTTGCGTATGATTTTTGTATTCTGTTGCACGTATAAGTTTGAGATACTCGGGACACCATACCATAAGGCCGTACAGCCTGAGAAGTAAACGAGTTTTGTTGATTAATCTAGACAGAGCTATGTGCAATACTCTTTACTTAAATTACGTACCCAAATGACATGGTTGACCAAATAATTATAAGCACTATCGACACGCGTAAATGCGGCGATACAAATAGTTCCAGAAAAGAATTCCAAAACTGGAAATTCAACGGACATTGAGTATTAATTTTTCAACGAAAATCATATGGTAAATCCTTACCATTTCAATAGAATAAATTATATCAGCCATTACACTAGTGTGGTTAGTAGGAGATGGAGGTGCCAAACCACGAGGCCTTTTAGTTGGAAGCTCCAATTCAGACAGCTGATATTGTGCACCTGTTGCACCCTTTCGTGCATTGTTTTTCTTATATATTTTCTACAGAGATTTTAATGCATACAGAATATTTTAGTGCCAAGTTCAACAAACGTTCCGAACAGAAATATAAATAAAAATACCTGGTAAACCATCATTGCCTCCACATCTCTGCCCGCCTCTACCAAATACCTTGGACTTTCTGGTATAAAAATAAGTCCCACAGTAGAGCATAATGCAGGTAGCCAACAAAGTAGAAGGAAACGATGCCAAGCACTGAAGTGCTCTTTATTCTCAAGAACGACCATTTCTCCAGTTGTGGGAACAACTACCCCTGCTAAAACAGCAGCATATACGCCTCCTAGTGCTCCTGCTGCCACAAGTACACCTACCCAATGGCCTCTGCTTAGTCTTGGACAGCATTCGGCCAGATATGTGATCGCTAATGGTAAGGATCCTCCTACTCTGTGATAGAATAAAACTGTTCATTATTTTACTTAACATGCAACTATACTACGTGCGAGTAGAAAAAGGAAAAATCTTACCCTATCGCAGAACAAAATCTAGCCATCATAAATGTGCCATAAGTTGGCATAAAAGTAGCAACACCACTAAACAAAGCATGTACAGACATTGCGGATAACAATGATCTACGCCTTCCAATTCTATCCCCTAGACCACCCCAGAATAATCCACCTAATGCTAGACCCATCAGCGTAATATTGCCTATAAAATAACAATATGAAAACAACTTTCGTTAAAGCTAACATAAGACAAAATTGTTTGTACTGTTGTCAACTAACTAAGCCATCCTTTCTCATTGTCCTCGATGCATAATTCAACCTCTGCACTCGGTAAAATGTATGGTACAACAAAATATTCAACAGTGTCCGCTGCAAGGCTCAAGCCAGTGCATAGAGCAGCCAGTACTTGAAAGTAACCGACACCAGCCTGAAACAGAAAGATTAACAAACGTTGTACTGATTACACGGTTAATACACGATTTTAAACGAAAAATTAATTTTCGAGATGACGTTTAATCGTATCCGTGCTAACATCTGTGGATAACTCGTCTGAATCAGTCAGATAAAAATTTATGATATCTACGATCCATAGAAATACGGATGTAACCTCAAATGAATATTATGACAAGTACAAGTATTTACAGGAAAATCATTCAGATATCCCGGAACTTCCCGCGATTGATATTTGGGTTTCACGATCGATTTATCCAAGACCTCGTCCATGCTGGAGCACTAGGAAGCTAATACGGTGGCAGTGAGAAAAATGATTAAAATCCTACACAAAACAACTTAGCTAAAAAGGACGCCATTTAACGTAGGTTATGTTTTTGTTGTAAAGTTCTGGGAGGTGCAAGATATATATTTTACAATTTCGATACGTCACAATGGCCACAGTAGCCAATGTAAATACAGATTTCGAATTTGTATAAGCTCATTGGTCGCGGGGCTGTATTTCAGAAAGGTTATCGATCGATCTGAAGTTATTCGATATATTTCGATAATCGCAATTGCTGCTACAGAAAATTCAAATTTCAGCAATGGACGAGGTCTATGGAACGGGCTTGTTGTCAAATAAAGTGCTCCTCGAATTTCACGACTTTTAAATGGGTTTAATTCGGTCAAGGTAATTAAAATGTACTCTCGTCGGTAGTATTCGAGCTTCAGAAACGCGGTATATAATAGTAGGTTGTTGTATCAACAAAAATACACAGAAAATCCAATATTAACCCAATTCTCTCAGGAGTGGATCATTAGGATTCCAGTAATATCGGTAAGCAAAATTTGAATAGTTGATCATCAAGTCCAATTGACGATCAAATGGCTAATTTAATTATCAATGTAACCACAAGTGAATCGGTAACAAAATTGAAAAATAATGTAATATTTATAAAGAAAATAGGAAGAGTTTTCATTTTCTGTGTTTAATTAGAGACAGTTTAATCTCGCGGCCAATTCATCATTTAAATTAAAAATATAATGTTTGTTGTGCCCTCGTCGGCGGCCATCTTGTCAAAATTTAAACGCCATTCGATATCGGGAAAAGTTACCGCGCGATTCAAGTACCGTCAAGACAGTTGACAGTCATTGAGGAAATCCATATTGGAAATTTTCTCTCGGTGAGAAATTGACGAACGAACCTGTTTGATAGCGTCTTCGTGAAATTGTGCCAAAAGCGTCGCGTCGGCGGTGGAGTCGATGAGATCGTGCTCGGCGGAATCGGCGGAAGCCGCGTTCACACCTGCGGTGCTCGTGTTTGTCGGTTGTGTCGTCATTTCTTCGGTGTATAAGCCTCCTCTAATTGTGAGAGTGCGTTCTCCAGTTCCGGATGCTGTGCCACCGCCGGAAGATGCGGGACCACCCCCGCTGCCAACGAGCCACTGGCTTTCCTCCTCCGACGAGGGCATCACTGCCACAAACCATCTGCAACATCATCCAGATCCACCTAAATCAATTTCCCTACCCGGTAACTACAAGGTAACCAAAAAATACATCTTCTCCATTAACCTTTACATCTCAACGACATTCCCATATAGCAATATTTTCACCTAAATTCTACTATGAATCGCAATTAACCCTTCACACTTGAACACTAGATACCGTATCATCATCTGAAACAATGTTGCATTGCTAGTTTTATTCACATTTAATAAACTGCTAAATATGAACCATTTCAAATTCTGTGCATTTTTAAAAGCTTTACAATTATCATTAATTGTCACTTAAAGCAGTAGTACAGTTCGGGATGTAAAGGGTTAAAGGTATTTTATTTTTACGACGTCCATAAGCTATTCATGCAAGAAAAACAAGAAAATTTAATGTAGTAGAGTACATAAACGGCTTACTTATTACCTCCAAAGTGAGATTAATGAAAGAGGCGTAAAGAAACATCCGTTTTTCCGGGTATTACACACGGTCGGTTAACTTTGATCATTAGTACGTCCGGAGAGCGCCGAGAGATTCTCAAGTAAAGTTCGTTAAGAACGAGGAGGACTGTGGAATCGACGAGTGGACAGCGAAACGGGAGACGCTATGCCAGAAGCAATTAACTGTCGAAAAATAAAATGAATTCGAAAGAAAACATCGGCTCCGATATCGCATTCGGTCGATTACCTTCGATCATTAGAACGGAACGTCGAGAGACTCTCAAGTGAAGTTCGTTAAACGGACCAAACTAGCGTGCAGCATAATGGAAAAACCGCTGGCGAAGACGCGATCGACCAAAGTGGAAGAGGGTTTTAAATGAATTTTAACAGAACCACGTGTCAATATTTAATGCACCCTTTGGCCTTGACGAACTAACCGGAAGGTAACGAACCAATTTAAAAACTATGCCGTTCATGATGCCATCTTGCGTCAACGGCGGACGTCATCGCGGATTACACCGTGTTACACCGGGAGACGCGCATTTTTGTAGGCACTTGTTATTGGTTATAACTTATAAAACGTGTCACATCCGATGTACAGGACTCACAAACACACGAATACGCAACACAAGCAATATCTCGCTCGCGTACGTACACGCGCGCGCGCACGTTTACGTGCACCAGCAAACTAATTTATCGATTCGCGTTTACACACACACAACGAGCCGCGGACGCCCACGAGCACACGTTCACAGGACCCGATTCTTTATTTAAATATACACAACCACACGTGACAGACTTGCGTCGATGTCGTCGGTGGCATTGTTAACTATAACAAGAGGCTACGTTTCCGCGAACCTTTGTTGCCCGTCCCGACATTTTCGCTCGACGTCTGTTCCGCCACCCCTATCCGTCGGAAGAATATACCACCGCCCACGTGTCAACTTTTCACGCCCGTTAATTATCCAAATGAACGTTAACGAAAAACATGAAACTGAGCAGCGGCCACCCGCTGCGTTTCCCCGTCAACGCGAGTCTGCTTATTTTTAGTTAATACCGGGGAATTGCGACAGCTAATATATTCATTATGCGTACATATAGAAACAGACACAGTTGAAAACGATTCTTGACACTCCTGGCAGGATCGTTCACGTTCCGAGCGACCAGACACGTCGAAGCTATCTGTATACACATACATGAACAATTTGCAATTGAATGAGATACATTGAATTCATTCCCACTACCAGACTGCATAAATACTGTACCAAAGAAAATAATTACCTATGTTCTTGTCGGAAGATTGCGCAGTAGAAAATTAATGATTACGAGCATATTCAAGAATAATAAATATTTGCCAAGTTTCCCGACAACGCGATGCAACCAAGAAACTTCTCAAAGTAGTAATAGTAGTTTCTCCTAGCTCTTCTATGTTCCAGATAGTTGCAGACGAATCTCTGTTCAGATTACGATCAAAATTAGCGTACGAACGGACTGTACTCTACTCATCATAATACTCGCTCCTAAATTATATCCGACGCACTCCGGGACGGTCGCAGATATCCGACGGAGGGACATAAAGCCGCACGTGGTTGCGTTGCGACGCGTTTAAAGTGCACTCGACGTGCCTGCAGTGGTGCAGCCGCGTGATGACGCATAACAGAGAATTTTTCGACAACGGCACGTTCCCCTTGGTCCCTGACACTCGTCGAGAACACAGAGAACCGTGTGGTCGGAACATCCGTGACAATCGTGCGCAACGGCGATCCACGGCTCTGCATGGTGTAACGATAACTGTATTTAATCGGTGATTATCGCTAATTAGGAGACAGCGGAGCCTCCCGGCGCGCATTGTCGGCCGTATCTGGATTTCAATGGGCGACGGCCGGGTGTCGCTTTTAAAATAACCTGATGTGCAACTCGCACTTGTAACCGGACCAAATAACAGCAGAAAATGTATATTCGTCTAACAGCCGGAGCCAACAAAATATTCTCCTTTTCTACCCGGACACGCGATATTCGTGCGCGAAATAATCTAGATGTACGATCTGGCATACGGAGATGTCGGAAGGTTATCGAACAAACAGATTAACACGTTCGACGAACCACCCGTTTAGCAACGCAGAATTTTTGATCCGCGAATTGCAATTAGCATATATCACGGTTGGACGGTGATCGCACCACTTACCTGGTTGATAAAAGGTTCTCGTGAAACGCGACACCTTCTGAATGTCTCTTCCCTGGATATTTTCCTCGTCACGAATCGTATTGTAGCGGACGTGTCGTTGATAATGATCGAATAATACCTCGTCCGGATTGCGTTGATCATAAATGCTTATCGATTACGCACATTGAAATCAAGCTGCTGTCTCGCGACGGGAAACGGATAGCACCTTGTTATCACGGTAGCACGGTGTCCCTGGGGGAACCGTAAGTGCTACCGGAGGTCCACCCGGAGGACACTTATCCGACATTATTATCTCACTTTCCAGATGAATCGTCGTTGAACACCGTCAGAGTTCCTTTGCCGAGAAAAAAAAAAACAGAAGCCGCCTGTCGGTATTCCGGGCGAGCAGTAATTCGATTAAGCCGTTCCCTGTCGACCCCAGGCTATTCCTCCCTCCGTGGGAAAAAAAGTGGGCTCGAACCGGCGGCAGGCCACCCCTTTCGCAGTCCCGATTCCGACGCACTGGTTAATCGGTTATCCACGATGACTGGGAATCAACACTTTCACGGTTCGTATTCAGGAGATCACGTTGCACCAAGAGCGGGGCTGCTTGGAAATCGATGCAGGGAAGCCGCTGATACGAGGGCCCTCGAATTTCCAGCCGCACACGGAACAAGCGACACCTCCTCTCTTTCCCTCTCTCCCTTCTCACTCTTTCTCTCTTGCTCTCTCGTCACCGCGCCTCGAGAAGAGTCCTCCGTGTTTCTTTTTCACTCGTCGTCGGCTCGGACCGCGACGGAACGGCACTGCAACGTTCGTGGCCCGGTTTCTCGCATTCTATGGACGCCCGTGAAAAGCGAACCGCCAGGCAACATTTTCATAGTGCGAGGCAAACAACACTGCGCGTTTATCGATTCAGGGAACAACTACGAGCCGTTAGAATCACCTTCGTCCGATACAGGACGGCCCAGACCACCCGGCCACCCCTGGCCAATGGTGGGGAGCGGCTTCATGAAAAGCCTGAAAAATAACAAATCCATCTATCCTATACTTCTTGTATCCCGATCCTCCAATTCATTAGTTAAATAACACCCTCTTGTCAATATTTAAAATATGTATCCAAACCACGACGTCCTCTGTTTAAAAGGAAAATTGTGATTAATGGATAAAAAGAAGTCATTCGAAACATCCTCATTTTACCCTTCTTCGTCGACTTGGAGAATGACCCAATAAAACTCGAGTTCATCAAATGGCACAATGTATTTTCTTCCACGGCTTTCGGTTCTGAAGAATAAAGAGATTTCTGTTGAAAATTTTTTTTTTTCGAAACTTCCACCGGCATTGAAGCGACCAACAAGGATACAAATCACCCTGTACAATAAGCGCCGGCGTGTTACTTCCCCCTCGGATTCGGTGCCGACGTCAACTCGACGAGTGTTTGCGGAACGGCTCATAGATCAGACCTTCCAAATCTAGACCTTTTGCTGGGGAGGGTTGTCGACCCGTTCCCGCCGTTCCGTTTCCCTCTTCATTTTTGCCCGGGAGTTATTATTAACGCATTTATGAACCGATTCGAGGGTACCGCATTCAGCATTTTGGCGAACCGTTTCGAGAAAGAGGAATTCCAAGCCGCGGCTGAAACTTAAGGGTGTGCATCGATTTCTGGATGAGCAGGGTTGTGCAATAGCTTCTGTTCGGTATTTTTGCGAGTGATTCCGATTAGTGAGTTGAAGATACATAATAATATTTGATTCGTCGCGATAAGAGCCTGCTGTGAACGTTGCTGCGCACTCTTAGGTTCAAAATGAACTGTAATATGGTTTCAAGGGAGTAATGTAGGATTTTGTTTCATAGGATTGTAGTCAGAAAACAAGTTCTTTGTCCAAAAAAAAAATATCTAGTTTATTCATCGTCGGAGGATTCATTGTCATCTTCCTCTTCTTCTCTCCCTCTCTCTTCTAATTTCGTTCGTGCAATTAACTCTTTAGCTGGATTAAATACGCCATTGGTTTGCACATTGCAGATGTAGCATCTGGTACTCTTTTTGTATTGATCTAATGCACATTTCTCGCAGAAATAATGTTTACATCTGGAAAGAAAGTTTACTTAATTTATCTTAAGTTGTTAATCGAGACAGTTTTACATACTTTGTAATAATAGGGTCAGTGAAGCTGTTTCTGCAAATAAAACACTTGAATGGGAGATTCTCGTCGTCGCTATGAATTTCATATTTTTTATCATCCTCGTCACCGCTGTTGTTGTATTCTCCTGTAGCTGCTTCTCTTTCTAATTGCCAGCCTAACTTGTAATCCGAACGATCGTGGAGAAATTTACAGCTGTCTGACAAGTGAAATGAATACATAAAATTTGATCGAACAATATAATATTGCTAGCTTTTTTTATTCAATCTCTTACCTCCGAATCCACAAAACCCAGTTTCTTTATAGTCTTTGCAAATATCTGGCTGGTAGTCCCATCTCACAGTTGCCCTTAGATTAGCCGGTGCCCTAATCGGACCTTTACGTACCATTCCGCTGGAAGCATTTCCCGCAGCCGTGTCTTTTTTCTTATAATATTGTGCATAATTATTTAATCCTCTGTAGATTTTGTCATCCTCCTTTCCCTCGAGTTCCTGAAAACATTATATTATGCCAGACCTCTTTTTAGTTTTCAAAATTTACGTTAACAGATACCTCATTTATTTTTTGAGCTTTTTCGAACAGAGCTTGGGCATCCTTATCCTTCTCAGTTTCTGTTTCTAAAATTGCTGTTGCTCCTTGATCGCTCGGCCCAGCTGGCATGGGAGTCCGTGTACTTTTATAAGAAACTGTGATGCTCTCATCATCGCTTATGTCATCTTCAATAGCATTTTGCTGATCTTTCAACTTTTTCGTGTTAGTCTGAAAAAAAAAGAACAAACTGTATTTGCAAAACATTCTAATTTGACCAACGATTGAACAATCGCTCCTTTTTTTACATGTGACTGAAACCATATTGTTTGTCAATGTCAACGAACGTAATCATTTTTGTTACTCACGCTTTGTTTCATGGGATTCTTTTCACCGTGTTTTCTCTCTTTTTTAACCACAGTGGTTTCATCTTCGCTGCTCTCTGATCGAAACACAAACACAAAATATGTGGTTAAAATTTATAAACAAATCGTATAACCTATACGAGATGCTAATCGAATTCATCTAATGAAATTACAGTCTATTCAAGCGAAAACGAAACATTGGAGATCTCACGAACGTAATTACCGTCTTCATCGTTTGCTCCTTTGCGTTTCCGGGCCGCACTACTTCGAATCTTTCGTCTTTTGAATAAAAACGTACAATTTTTCTTGTCCGTTTTGGATTCTGCGTCTTCCATATTTGTTTTGTAAACAACCTGACCCCAACGCTTTTCTACCCGAAGATTTGATAATTCTCAATTATTTTAGAATTTCTGGGAACACAAGTTTTCATCTCCTGCCTGCTCAACTAATACCAAAACTAATTAAGTGGATTAAATATTCGAGCAAGAACTTTTTCAAGGTACTGCATACAGTTTCTTTTATTATTTGCAGGTTATGTTTGGCTAATCAGGGACGCTATTTACACACTCGTCAAGTTGTAGTTGTACAAAATCGTTAAACTATAAAACGTGTAAGCTTCTCGAATAGTTATTTTATGAATGAGCAACAACTTCGTTTATAAAAAAAATATTAAATCAGCCAATCATGCGTTGAAACAGTTTATATTATAACATAAAAAAGAAGTTTAAATTTTCCCCTTTCTAGGAGAGTAGCAACATGAACAAGAAAAAGAGTATGGCTATTGACTTTCAAGATAACATGATACTGTTAACAAGAAAGTATTTGAAACGCAAAATTATGTGTCCTGAAACAAAGTTCAGGCATCACGTGAAAGAACGCATGCATGTTCTGGAGTTACTGAAGCGAACAGTTGACATGGGAGAAAGTAATTCTGCTCTGTTAATTGGTCCTAGAGGTAGCGGAAAGACCACAGTATGTTTCGTTTCGCTGAAAGTCTCTTATTAAATATTTCTACCATTCATCCTTATGAATATTTATTGTTGCAGTTGATTAACAGTGTTTTGAAAGAGCTATCATCTATAAAGAGCTTCAAAGAGAATGCTCTGATAGTAAATCTTCATGGTCTTGTTCATACTGATGATCGTTTAGCACTGAAAGATGCCACTCGTCAAATGCAACTAGAAAACGTGGTAGGAGACAAGGTATTCGGTACATTTGCAGAGAACCTGGCTTTTCTGCTTGAATGTTTGAAGTCAGGAGATAAAAAGCGTTCGAAACCAGTTATTTTTATCTTGGATGAATTTGATTTATTCTGCGAACACCATAATCAGACTTTGCTGTATAATTTGTTCGATATTGCTCAATCTGCTCAGGTAAGTGTGAACACAAATAGTTCACAGTAAGTTCTAATTTCTACTTAAATAAGCGCTCTCTTTTTTAGGCTCCAATATGCGTGATAGGAATGACTTGTAGATTGGATGTAATAGAGCTTTTAGAAAAAAGAGTTAAATCAAGATTCTCCCATCGTCAGATATTTTTGTTCCCTGGCGACACGTCGTCTGCTGAACTGCCAACGTCTCCATTTGACGATCGGTTAGAACTTTTCCAGCATCTTCTTAGTCTTCCTGATGACGAAAATGTAAATAGGATAGAGCAGCAATACGACGATTGCACAATAGATCCACAATTTGGTTCCATGTGGAACGACTACATAAAAAGCTTAGTCAGTAACGCAACTATGGTGAACTTGTTGAAGAGAATGTATCAGATGGATGTGAGCGAGAGAAGCTTCAGAAATTTTCTGGCGGTGGCTGTGTCCACATTGTCAGAAAAACATCAGAGATTGGACGTAAATGATTTTGTGGAGGCCAGTAAAATATTCACTCAGGACGATAAGGTTTTGATGCTCGAGGGATTGTCTGTTATAGAAATATGTTTAGTAAGTGTATTTGTTACTTTCACCCATATAGAATAGAGCCTAGTGAACGGACTCTAATTGTATCAATATTTTAGATAATAGCAATGAAACACGAAACCGAGATTTACGAAGGAGAACCATTAAATTTCGAAGCGGTGTATAATCGTTATAATAAATTTGCCAATCAACATTCATCTATACAAAGTGTACAAAGGCCCGTTATCATGAAGGCTTTTGAACACATTAAGGTAAGGACTAGCTAGAAAAAACGTCCTCATCATAGTGTTCGAGAAATAAACTTGAAACTTTCATAGAACTTGGAGATACTAATACCAGTAAGCGGCATAAACTCAAAGGTTGAGAAAGAGTATCAGTATTACAAATTCTTGCTGACATCCCAGCAAGTCATGGAAGCTGTGAAAAATTATCCTGGAATACCGACAGAAGTTTCTCAATGGGCTTTGAGCAGTGTATAATGGTGATAATCTGTGCACGAAATTACAGGCGCCATTTGGAAGTCGCGTGCTAGCGATGCTCATATGTAATTTTAGCATGTAAAGTATTCTACTAGCGGGCATCCGTTATTTTCCATGAATCTCCATGGAGAAATGCATCAGCGCTAGAAAGTAGCAAAACGTTTGATTCCATGTCGAAAATCCATTTTGCTACAACTATTTATTAGAGAAGGCGGAATTCAGTTTCCTATGCTGTATTTTGTACAAATGTTTTAGTGTGCGTGTTTACTTCGGTAGTATATGCTCTCGCATATACTGAAACTAACTAGTTAAGCCATTGGAGTAATGTCAACTATTTTCTAAAAGTCGCTGTATCAATTACGTAACGTGTTTTTACAAGCAATATCATTGTTTGCATCTGCTATATGCGTCTTATCACGAACTTGTAAATAGATTGAACTATCGAGAGTATCGAGTAAGGTAGATGAAATTTATTTTGTGATCTATCGGTACTGTCTTTGACGATTTATTCCTGCCAACGACAGCATGACGAAACGTCCAATATTACGTCCGTAATGATTATAAAAGACAAAACTATTATTCACGAGAAATATTTTATTTGAAGCAGATCCTACTTTACGGTAGAGATAACTTTCTCATGTGTGCCATGCTGTTTAGACATTCTCTTATTATAGTATATATAGATATAGATATCGTATAACGTGTATTTACTGTGTCTGTGATCTCTGGACAGATTGACTCCCTTTTTATTCTGGTGTGTGTAATTATCGTATAATTATCGTAACAGCATAAGATTTTTAATTATTTATCAAAGAATGTGTGTACAACGTGTACGTGTCCCAATAATGTGTGAAAGTGTTAGAACGTGTATGCGAATACATTGATACGTTTCTAATAAATTTACATTCGATAAATTGTTAGAAAGCGTACGAAGAAATATCAATTCATCCAAGCGAAATGCGGTTTATTCGGTTCAGTCAATACTGCATCTGTAATTGTATTAGATTGACGTGTCTTTGACGATTTCTTGCCGACAGGTAACGGTTTTCCTATTTTCAAACGATTTTTACGATTATATTTCTCGATGTAGGAATCATGACCTGTTGCAAATGAATGAGCATTTAGTTAATCAATTAGTCTTGTCGAGTCCCTGCTTAACAATGCGTCTTACCAGGATTTATTCCTACAGGATGTACCGTACCCAGATCATGCTCTTGAGTATCTGGACGAAGAGCAGACATGGCTCTGCTAACACCTATCTAAAAACGGTAGTATTCGATTGTGTAATTGTAGAATGTTTCTTGAGCGTACGATTAAATTCTACTTTGTAATTGAAATGTAGACCTGCATGTGTCGTATTCGGTGTTCCATTAAGTCTGCTCCAAGCAGTTCGTCATGGACACTCATTCTAATGGGTATTATTTTATTAATCACCTAGAAAGAGAAACACCACATCGAGTAAGCAATAGATACAATTAAAGAAGATGCCACGTTGTACAGATTAAATAGTATTTAATAGAATCTACCCATAATAAAAAAAACGATGTAAAGAAGCTCCACAATGTTAAGCACAGAACAGTTAGGCACTGCACACCTAGCAAACACCATCCTCCTCCTGTAAAACCGAGCGTTTCTTGTAGAATTTAATTGAAAATATGAATCGGATATTACAAACCCTTGAATAAGCCTTTTCTTCCACTGGTGGTGTCAAGGGGATGCGGATTATCTGCAAATAAACCAATAGCAACGATTCCCCAAATTCCACTTGCTCCTGCATGAAACGAATTTAATAGAATAACAATCAGACGAACATTCAAATAATGTGTATCAAAATAGAACCATGAGTTGCACTGGCTCCAACAGGATCATCAATGTGCAGTCTATCTAACATGGGCATCATGAAACATGTAATGAAAGCACCAATCATTCCAACAAGTATAGCTTCCCAAGCTCTGAAAAGGAAACAACCACCTAATCAACGTTGTAAAAGTAATACTGTAAGGATAAATTTGTTTTCAATGTTCACAAATTGTTAGCGCAGAAAAATTCACCTGTTACTGCAACCAGGGCACCCAGAATTCCATTTATCTGACTGAGAATGTCAATCCCGCTTGGATTAGTTAAACTAAAACCTAATCCGATTAAACCTCCTCCCATACTAGCTAGCATCGTAGACACTGCTGCCCTGGCAGCATATTGCCATAGTTGGCCACTGACACCATACGTGCTACCACTGTTGAATGCTAGCCAGCCCCACCTTCGGAGATCAGTATTCGTTAATATAGCAAATAATCTGAAGTCTGTAAATCATTCATTACCAAAGTACAAATAAACCCATGATAGCATTGACAGGATTCCCGAGTGGTAATGGGTCAATTCCATTATCATATCTGCCCAGTCTTGGTCCCAACATAATGGCGCATGCAAGTGCTATAAAAAAAACAGCATTTAAAGCAATCGACTATAAATTGAATTCAAGGAACGAAGAGATATCTACCAGAGCTACCCCCAACAAGATGAACCACTCCCGAACCAGCAATGTCTACAGCACCCAGGTTCTTTAAAAAACCATGATCACCCCATACCCATCCAGCTGGTATACAATATACGATTGTATTAAAAAAGGAGAATAGGCAATATGCTTTGAAATTGCATCTGCAATTACACAATGTAAACCATAATAATTGATCTAGTGTCTGCAACCACATAATTACCGTTCTGCCATGGCTCCACTGACAATGGTGGTTGAAGTGGTCGCAAAGCTTAATTGAAATAAAAATGCTGCGTATTTCGGACCCATGTGTTGATCGTCGATGGGTGGATCTATCATAAATTCTCCTAGCCCGATAAAAGAATTGTAATATTTGTTTGACCCAAAACTCGTTGCAAAGCCAAATGCCCAATAAGTTAATCCCCCAAGCACTATGTCTACCACATTCTTCATCATAATGTTGACTTCGTTTTTCAAAGACACGCAACCAGACTCTAACATACCGAATCCTGAATAAATAAGAAAAACTTCAACTCACAGTCTTAAAATATATTATTTAGTGGCAACATTACCTGTTTGCATAGTAAAGATTATAAAGGAATTTGTTACGATCCAGTTACTGTCTTCTTGAGTAAGATTATAAGCAGAAATAACACCTGGATCTTGAATTACAGTACATGTTATATTTGTTTCGTTGCTTTTCACTTCCATGTTAGATGGAATCATTCTTCGATGAAGCTATACCTTCAACTAAGGGGTACAGGGTTCTCATAGTCCGAGAAAAACAAGTTAAAAATAGGTGGACCACGAGCAAAACACATTAATTATGGACAACATGTACTTTCTACCATTCTCTCTACTACTTCATCTACACGATGGTTTAGCGAAAGAAAGGATAGGAAAACTCTAGACTTGTAAGATTCGGTTTTTATATTTTTTTATTGGCCCGCATCCAGGCGCTACAAAAAATTTTCACCTCACCATATAATTCAGCAACTTCTTCCATTCCTTTGTGATCGCATAACATTAAATCATGTAAATACAATTAACACTAGCCTAAAGAAAAGAAAATGATATCACGTTAAACATCTACATAAAATCACAAATTTTTTTATACATTGTTCTTTTTAATATTAGTAATTATTTTCAAATGACCATTAATGCACGTGAATAATCGGTTTTAGCAACAGTAAAGTTAGTTGCCCCTCACGCTGTACAGTATTTTAATCCTTCTAATAACTTTTTTAAATTTTTTTTTGTTTCTTTTCTTGTATTTATCAGGCTAGACATGATGCGAGATCATATAGCTCAGCTCTGATTAGTCCTCCTTACTCCCTATTATCCTAAGTTTTTGTTTAGCCAGCGGCAAGTGATCGAATTGAAAAATAAGAGACATTATTATCGATAGATCCAATTTATCTTAACAAAGCAAATTTAGTCCAGTGTATGTGTTTGTGTGCGGTGCTAATATTTTGAATTTCACTTAAAACAGTTCGACATTATACAATTTTGTTAACACTTTCCGAAAGCCTCTAGAAGGACTACATTATCGATAGTAAATTTTTTGTCGTCCGCTCTTTTCGTTTGATGTTATCTTCTTTGTTACAATTTAGTTCCCATACACATTCTCATCGCTGTACGCTATGTAAAGAAAGAAATCTTCTTCATGGTGTTCCTGGGGGAATAATTAAGATCACAATCTGAATTACAGTTGAAGTTCAAGGTTATATACGTATATAGATCGTATAATTACCCCATAGAGAGAACCCATGGTGGCACTTGTGGGTGGAATAATGTTGTTAATGAAGAAGAACAGAGCGTCTTCGGCGCGAAGATGAATTCGTTTTCGGATTAAAAAATAAAATTGTCCAACGGTCAATTCACATGGTACTAAAAACTTTTGCTTATCCAGATCGCTCATTTTCGCCTTCGGCGCTTTCTCGACAATTACCTGGGGAAATAAACATGAAAATCTCGTGTGAACGGATACATCGCTAAGAAAGATTATTCAAGATTCAAGGATTTTCTCGATTGGGAAATCCGACGTCCTATAAAAGTTCTCGCTGGAAAATGCAAATCACTCCGACCGAGCATCTCGTCGGGAAATTCGTCGACCGAATCGCAAAAACGCTGAGAACCTTGGCCGAGCGTCAAGATCACAAAAGCGAATCTTCGAATCCGAGATTCGGTTATGTGCGTATTGACACTTATCCAAGTCTCCGAAGTGAGAACAGCTGTTCTACATTTTTCTGGTCGGGCCGTTTCACCGTGAAACCGACACGGAAATTCCGCGAACGGAATTCTACGGTGCAGAAAAGAGGCGAAATATCGGTTCTCCCGTTGATCAATCGGGAAAATTACAGGGCTGTGGGCGTAGCAAGATCAATAGACCTCGAGAGCGAGCAATAGGCGAACGCACAAAAGAAATTCGATACGAGCGTGCTTCAATTAGGCTGCTGGTACGAAAAGTCCGCATCATCTTTGATCACGAGGGAAAAATACGGCGTAGAAAATCGACCTTGGCCCATTCCAGACCCGGGATATTCTGGGGATAGACGATCGAATCAGATCCGCGACAAATTGGACACGTTCTGAACGGTTTTCAGGGCTAAACGATGTCGATCCACGACGCATCGGGTTTCTTCTCGTCGACGATCGAGATCCGCGTCAACCCGACGCTGACGCGATCGTCGACGAGGGTCGTTTTTCTGGATGGTCAGTTACTCACAGGAACCCTCTCTGGGTATTTTCGTCGTATTTTTTCACCCTCAGCCTTCCTTTTTTCGAAGGGGTGCCCCTCCTTGTAATGAAACTTCATCGTGCGCGATAACTCGAACAACCGAATCGCACGGCGTTCCGGCTGCGTGGAGAACCCTATGTTGATTTGTATTCCTCGTTTCGAACTGATTCAAACGGATTTTGCTGGTTTCAAACTGGAATAGACGACGATACGATACTCTTCTACACTTCTGTCACAACAATCACCGTACGTCAGTTCGTCTGCGCAACACGATATATCCTTCCGCACTCGTCCTCTTTCTCTCTCTTTCCCTCGCTGCTACGACGTTCTCTACGCCAACGCGAAATAGTCCCTCGACTTTTCACAGGAAAAACTTTCGAAAATCACTTGCCGAGATCCAACGATATCGCTCGGCTGTGTATTATCGTTCACGAAACGTGCTGTCGAGCGTTATCGCAATGTCTGCCTCATCTGGGAAGAATGGTTCGCAGATGTGTTTGGTAGATAACCCAGTGCCGTATCCGCCGCTCTCTTCACCGTATCTTAAAAATCATCTCGTGCATTATTTTAAAAATTTGTTCGAAGTGTCGATATTTCACTGAGAATTCAATTTAGAGGCTATATGCTGGAGTAAATTATTATTGCAAGAAAGATTGTTGAATATACACCGCGAATAAACATCGGTTAAATAATTCTTGCCGCTCCGACCATGAGTCGTACGGTTGACAGCGGCGAGAATTATTCAGGCAGAGTTTGCACGTTCTATCGAACAGTTAAGTGTGAGAATTTTCAATTATATAGATTTGAGTTTTTTATTAGGATTAGAGATGTTAATTACCGTTTAACGAGTTGGCGAAATTGGCTGATTCGATCGGATCAATTGTATAACAACAACGAGTTCTTGCGTAATATGTCCACAGGGAAATGAAAGAGCCTCAACGAGATACGGCACTGGCGATGATAAAGAGTGACTTATGTTTTTTATTACTACGCGTCAGGTGACGCATGCCTTTGTGCTCGTAAGGGGAACCACAGATGCATTCATAATGATAAATTTGGCACTATTTTTTTCGTATTGTTGCAAAACATTCAGTTTATCATAATTATTTGCGTACCTAATATCTCTCAGTGATAGTTACACGAAACATGATCCAGTCTACATACAGTCATGAACTGATGGGTTAGAGAAATATTTGTTACTCATACGATGCTGAACTGATAGGAGTTATAAAGAAAAATAAACAACAGGAAATGGCGTTCCGCGCTCCTCTCTCTAAAAAAAAACCCAACCTATGTGTTCTTTAATATTTATTAATAGAAATATGTACAGATGTTTCTGTAAATTCGTATAGAATAAAAGCAATGTTTATTCTGCATCCTCTTCGTCGTCGTCCTCCTGGCTGTTGATCTGGAAGTACCTCAGTTCGTACGTTTCTTTGTCTTCAGACACTACACGAAGCCAATCACGCAGCTTATTCTTCTTCAAATACTTTTTCGTCAAGTATTTAAGGTACCTATGGGAACACATCAATCAAATCAGTGCAAATATCGGTAATCTTGGAGAGGGTAATGGTAAGCCGAATTTATTGTTACGTTCAAGACAAGCGTTGCTTTTTAAGCAATTGGACTCGTACTGTATCTTACCACAAAGTCTCTTTGTATATACAATTGAATTGGAGACAAAAATGTTAAATCTATTTCTAGACTCTGGAGAAAGAGATAAAATGCAGTACACGCCAATTATAGATCCTTGAAAAACACGCCGATACCCACCGCTTAGAGAAGTCGATGTCGCTGTTAACGGACAGCTTCATCTTGTCGCGTTCCAATGTGATATTGTTACCAAAGTTGTTTGTTTTACCTCCAACCTTGATTCTTTCCTGCAGGTACTTCTCCTGAAACAATAAGTAATATTAGACACGGTGCATTCAAGCTTATCATGAGGTCTTTTAGGTTATTAACCAAGAAAGTAATGTAAAACAATTTCAAAGTACGTAAATAGAGTTGATCAGTTGAAAGTAACGAGAGTCTGATATTGAAAAGAACTTACAAAATTCGCTACATCCATAATATTGTCCTCCGCAGGATGTGTACAATCGATGGTGAATTTGAGGGACACCTTTTTCTTTTGGCCCTTACCCCGAAGGGTTTGTTTCTTGGGCGTCGGCCCTTTCGACTTCTTCGCGACAGCCTGAAAAACGAGCAATTTACCATTTTGAAAAGAGATTTGTGAAAAGCCTGCCTGTCCGCTGACGGATCCATGTGCAGTCGCTGCTGTGATGTTTGCATCGACGGTTCATTATCCGTCGAAATCTATGTGATCGTTCGGAAATCATCAACTCAATTATATCACTATTAATCATCGCGATAGGAGGATTCACTTTTTCGTCAAATTTTTTAATAATTTATACACATTCTCTAAATAATTCGCTTTTATCCGTGGACTGGAAACTCACCGGAGGCATGTTTACAAATGGTCGACGACTGAAAGAATCTCTTCATAGGCGGCGCCACGTTCTTCATGGTCGACATCAGTGACGTGGCCAGCCAAACAAGGGCCCAGGCATTCCGAAAATATTTTTTAATTATAATCAGACTGCAAAAACTCTTCATTTTACACAAATAAGTCCGTAGTCATAATGTACACTATCGATTTTATAGAATTACTATTTCTTTAAATTGTCTATGTACTTTTTCGATTACTTATCTGCTATTTTAATATCAAGGAATATAATCTCGTGTTGGAGGCTAAGACATTCTAATTGTTCGACAATGTTTGGGAATAGATCAGGGACAGTAACGGGCGAGCTTGTATCTTTTCCATAATTGTATTTATTTAAGGCTAATATACAGTAACGTCTAAGACATAATCATCTCCTAGATGAACATAGATTCCACAATCAGCGAATCGTATGACGCTCAAACTCAACCAATTATCACGGTTATTATTCGTACCTCGTATTAATTACGATATTAACTGCCTATGTGGTGAAGCCATCTTACGCATAATTATTTTCGGTCGTACTTACAAACATCTTAAGTAGTGGGATTTTTGCTTGTTTTATTTCATCGTTTTTTTTATTCTGTAATCGATTCGTGGACATAACGGTAAGCGCCTCGGAGAAACAGAGAAGGTACAATCTTATTTTTCTGGTAGACAGGGTGCAGGGTTCACAGGGAGATTTCGTTCAATTGCGTTTTGAGCAAGGATGCATCGACAGATCGATAACTTCGGTGTGATCCTGAAATCTCGGCAGAGTTTCGATTTATTAACACGAAAATAAATTAGCAGATGCTTCCTCCCCTTCTCTTTCCCTTTCCATATTTCGAATTTCCAGAATCTTTGAGTCGATATGAATCGACGTTACGCTTCCTCTTTTCCCGAGAAGATTAAGTTAATTAGTGTTCTTTTTACATAGATGAAGTAGTATGCGGCAACATGATCTCTTGCTGAACTCGCCAAGATTCTCCTCGCGATTCTTCTCTTTCCTTCATGTCGCGGAGAACACGCGCGAACCGAAGCACCGTCGCGAATGGTTCGAACTAGGCCGGTGATTGATCGAAATTGAAACCGTTAATTACACCCTTGATCGTTAGCGATTACCTCGACAGGGCGGAGAAGTTAGTTGATATTTTCGAAATTTCTAGAAAACTAAACGCGACTTGCTAAGATCTTGGAGCTTCCGTTTGCCGATCACAAGTGCTTTAATTGAAACCGATAGAACTATGATACACGGACGATTAAAAATGACAGACAAGGAGTGTGAGTTTCACGGTGCGTTTGTTTTATTTCGTAAACAAAATCTACCGAAGGGGGGCCAGGGGAGGCGGGGGGAGAATTAATTCGATAGAGAAACAACGAGAATCTACGTAAGTTCCGTTCGTATTATCCTTTGAAAAGAGGCTGAAACGTGAGGTAACGAGGTCCACGTGCTAGCCAACCGTGCAAATTTGCTAATATACAGGCTACACCTAAATTCTCGCGAAAATAGGGGGTGAGATCTCTCGAACAGAGGATAGTCAACGCGGAAATGATCCAACAACGGCAACAACAATCAGAAATCCCGCGCGAGCCATGTATACAATCGGTGGATAATAAGAAACAATTTTATCTAACAATCCCTCTCTTTCTCTCTCTATTTTTTTCGCCCTTTCTTTCACCTCTTCCCCGTGTTCTGTTTTTCTCTAGATTGTTATTTATATGTCACATTATTTATATATATATTTATATATATATGCATAGTTTAATCTTACATCGACGATTCGTAGTAATTTATGTACATGTACACGTGTGCGTCCGTGGACGCACATGTTTGCCCGTAAAAACGGACAAAATTCCTAAATTCATCTCTCTCGTGCTCTCTCTCTTTTGCTCTCCTGATCGTCACTCTAGCTAAGGATTCAACGGCGTCGAGGATCACGCCCGTAGATCGTCTGTTATTCTATCGTTGGATCGAATCAAACGTCTCAGAGGGCTCGGACGCCCTTTCAATGATCGACACGGACAGGAAGTGACGCGACTTTTTGTCCTTCCGAGGACCCCTTCCGCCGAGAAACTGAATGATCACAGATCTAACGGATCTAACAGATTCAACTACGAAAGTTTCGGTGGAGTCAAGACTTTCGTAAACAATTTCACAAAGGAAAGAGACTAGGGTCCGTTCCGGATCTTCCGAGACTTCCAGCGAGTTAGATTAGGCAGATGTTCGTAGATCTTCGCGTGATTCGGCGCGTATATGGACAGTGAAAAGCTTCGGTGATTGATCCGTTATTATGCTATTAATTACATTCACAAGTTCGGTATTTTTTCTTTGTAGTTGATCACCGCGAGATACGTTCCTCAGCCACGAAGAGGTCCCGAGTCACAGGAATCTAATTACCGCGTCTGGTGGTCAAAGGAACTGGATTTTATTCCCTATTTAAGAATTTGAGACACCCTAAGACAGGATCTGGATCATGGTAACTAGATTCTCAGAGATCCTTGAAGATACTGAACGAATCGGTGATCACCGATCCTGTTTCGGTTCTCAATGCTTCAACGTTTTGTTCCATCGATCTAAGACAGGATCTGGATCACGATAGCTCTCGCTGAATCTTCAAAGATCACGAAGTATCCTCGCAAAGGAATCAATGATCACCGCGATCCTGTTTTGGTTCTGAATGCTTAAACGTTTTATTCGACACTCGATTATCTTTTCTAAGAATCTCGTGTATGTGTACGCGTGTGTGTGGTTTGTTTGTGTGATCGAAAAGAGACCTATTAGTTGCAGGATTAATTGGGGATAGACGCTGTCTCGTCAGCGGCCGCCGTTTTCTTCGGTTCAAGTATTCTCACTCTCTGTGTGTGTTTCCTTTGCTCTTTCCCTCTCGGTTTCGTTTCGTGTGTGATTATTCGCTTAAGTTTATTTGGAAAATTTGTATTGCGACCACGGTGGAGCGGTTTACATTACGCTGGGCACGTTCAGGTTGTTGTTGACCAGCGCTGCGCCAGCAGTTTGGGGACCGCTTGCTGCACCACCTGCAGGCGGAGCAGGTGCAGGGGGCATTTGTGCAGGCGGTGGGTAGGCGTACGGAGGTGGTGGTGGCGGGCCCGATTCTGGCATGAATTTCGCTGGAAAAGGAAATTTCAAAACGTTAATCATGATCGAACAAAACTGACATCTCTTCAGGTCAAATAAATTCTCTCAAACTCGTGGACAAGACAATGCGAACTTTGCAAAGATCTTTAGATTCTATAAATTAGTAATATAATGAATTCGTAATAGTTAACAATGAATAAGTAAACTTGAACGATGTAAAAGTCCAAAAAGGAAATGAGCTACTATTTGTACAAATAAAACTTTTCCGTCACTGAAAAGACAATTTCGCTAAATCTTGTCCACCGGGTATAAACGCTGTTCCCTCTCTATATCGCACGATCTGGGACCGATTATGCGACTATGGAGAGCGGTGACCGAGATTCTGCGATCGTCTCGTTGGCTGGCGACTCGGTCTCACTTTGTGTCCTCTCGTATCGTTTAGGGGCAATGATTTTCATCAGTTCTTGGATAATGGAAGCGGTCGATTGTTGGAAGTAGTGTGCGGGATCATGTGGATGCTGATTTTCACGAAACATTTGCCGTTCGAACGAAATCGTAACTGTTCTGACAAATAGACTGCGGATTTTATGCATTCGTGGTAAAAATTAATAAATGAGGACATCGGGAGACTTGAAAAATGTGGTTATCCTGTTAAAATGATTAAAAGAGAGAGGGTTTATTATTTCATTTCTGTTTCTTGAAATTAACCTGGACTAATTTGATCTCGCATAAAGATCCTCAGTCTACCGATAAATATTCGAACGTGTACAGATTTCTGTAATTAATAAATTAGTGGAGAGAACAGGATTCTTCGAGTTTCACGTTGAATTTTGTCGACTGGCGAGACTAGCTCTCGAATCGAAAGGAAAACTGTAGCGAGGGAGGAGTTATGTATCTGTCTGCTTATTGGCGATCGATGAGGGTGTCGAACGTGTGTCGAATAAAAGGAACCGCTCTTTGATACGTTTCCGAACTAATTAACACGTTTCTCGACCATTTAGAGGCTCGTTCAGAAACTTTCCTTTCGGAACGTGTCGACGTTCCACCGAGATCAATTCCGAGAATCGTTTCTTTATCGGGGGGAGGGGAGAGAAAGGAGTGTATTTGGATCGAGCAAAATTAATGGAAAAAAAATATGATCTGGTGTTCTTACCTATTCGTATCAAGTATACATTAGGTTTTAAATGGATCCTCTTCTGCGTGGGCGTGAAGAAGCGTTTCTTATTGCAGGGTCGAGACGATCGAACCCTCTTTTCGATACTTTTCCCGGCCACGATCGTGATCAAGATGAGTTTCGCCGAGTTTCACTTCGCTCGGCGATATTTCACAACGATTAACCCTCGCGCACCATTCCAGTCAATAATTAAGAGCGAATCATATTTTTATCATTTTACTTTTCACTGTTAATCGTGTCTGTAATTATTTGACGCGTTCGCCACCAAGATTTTTACCTTCATTGTTAAAATGCTGTGAATATTATAACATTAATTTGCACGAGGGTTAAACGTGAAATCGATTGACGCGATGCATCGTGGTCAGAGGGCCTCAGCGTACGCGACTGTTAATTTTTTTTCTGTATTACGTTTTCCTTCGTTTTACGCCATTGTGTGGGATTCTTTCGTTTTTCTGACTACGCACTGGAATTTTTATTCGACACTGTACAATGTTTGAAAGCGGTATAATTATGATCATAATCGTCGTTAATAGTTAACGCCTCGACGGTCAAAATGGTATCGCATGACGTACAGAGCGGTTTGAAGTAATTCGTAAAATGCTGTTCGATCGTCACGAACGCTATAGTTCTCGTATGCTCGAGAAGACATCACCGCCACCCTCCCTTTTATCTTTGCAAATGATCAACAATGTGCTTTCCAATAATTATTTCTCTTTCATTCGTTAACAACTCTTACGTCCCCTTCTTCGCGCAGCAATCAGATAAAAGAAACGTTGTCTTTCCTTCTCCCGAGACGATAAGACATTCACGATTAGTAATATACAGAAATTAATTTCCAAGATCAAGGAGATTTTTATTTAAAACATATTTAAATTTCAAAGAACTACGAATTTGATTTATTCTGATTGAGATTCGATAAAAACTTAAATGATTTTGTTTAAGATTAAGAATTCCAATTTCGTCCTTTGGGAATGATAAAATATTTAAATCGAGGTAAACACACGTGTATTTAGTTTATCCCGATAGAGATTACAATTCATCAAAGAATTGAACGATCATTTGATTAAATTAGACAAATTCGAGTTCAAAGATTTTTCTTCAAGTTCGTCTGATTTCAAACAAAAGATACTTGAAGGATATTTTAACCGATTTGAGAATTCCATTCGAATTGCAATTGGTAAATGTTTCTAACAAAAGATTAATTAAAATTCCACAGAAGATTCTTCCACCTCGTGCTGGCCCGATTAATTTTCGTTGGATCGTTCGATTAATTCGAGCGGAGAAAGGGACTCGATAAATGCTCGAACACATGCCCCGGAGGACTATCGACGAAGACATAAACAAACAAAACGAATGGAAAGGAAACCCATCGACTATTTCCTCGATCTGCCTGAAAAGTCACGGTATTTGAACATCTATCTCGTTTAAATCGGATCCGTATTGGATGGGCGATGAGAAACTTTGGGGACACCGTCCCAACCGTGGAATCGTGCGCGGGATCTCGTCGGGGAATAATAAACAATCTTGCCGCCTCCATCTCATACAATAAAATCATTAAAAATCATTAAACTCACCCCGAGATCAGCAAAAACGTTCGTTAGTTGCGATGAAATAAATATTTCACTATCCGAAGAGAAAACAAAAATTTTCTAAATTAATTTTGCAAAATAGACTACATTGCACAATGAAGTTTCAGAGTCGAAATTTTTTAAACAAAAAAAAATTTGCATGATTTCCAATTCTCTCGCCTCGAGAGCGGATTTTGCAGGATATTTAAATTCTCCTCGAGATCCCGCGCTCGATCTCGATCTCGAAGATCGCGATCGACTTGTCCACGGTTTTCACTCACTCCCCGCTCTATTATTATCGTTATTGTTATTATTATCGTAATTATTCTTATCCACGTTATTATTAGCATCATCATCGTTTCCATCGTCACCATTATCATTAGTATTATTAATATTATTAACATGTATACATAACATCTGTAGATAATTCTTCAAGCCTTAAAACGAACCTATATATTCGCCCTGGGGCGTTTCTCTCTCTCACACACGCACTCTCACTCTCTCACTCTTTCACTCCCTCTCGTTCTCTCTTCCGATTTCATTCTCGTTCTTTGCTCATAACATTTTTTTCTTTATATATCTCCATGTAATTTCCATAGATATTCTCCAGAGTTTCCCATGATCTCGCGTTCTCTTGCGAGAGTGTTTGTCGCACAGGTTCGCTGAGAGATCGTTTTTCGTTTTCGACGAGGGCAGACGGAGGCTAAGATTTGTTTTTCTTTAAATATTCCTCTTCTATTTTTCTCGTCGACCAAATGGAAGGAATAAAGGATCACACTCTCACTCTCATTCTCTCTCTCTCGCTATTTCTCCCTCTCATTCTCTCTCTCTCGTTCACACTCGTTATCTCGCGTTCTTCCTCAAGTTGAATCGGTTTAATCGGCGTTTGTTGGTCGTAATCGAGCGAACGTGAAGGAGAAAATGATATTATTTACAGCACGAGATGCACGTGTTCGCTGGGACGCGTGAGATCGCGTGATCCAGGGATCCAGAAGCGATCTAGAAGCGTAGACGCTTTACCGATTCTTCGTTATTTCCCCTTGTGCTTAATCGAGTTAGTTCCAAGTACCAGTATCTTTTTCTTTTGCTCGGACAGAAGGTGACTCGTCGAGTCATTCAGTGAATTGGTTTGCACGAAAATTGTACCGATCCTGGATCCTACAGCAATAATTTGAAGCTTTCTATAGATTGCAATGATTATAGATCCTGAAGCTTCACCATCTAAAAATCGCTGAGATTATAGATCCGGAAGACCTCGGCATCTTAACATTGCTCATAGATCTTGAAGCTTCCTCATCAAAAAATTTTAATAATCCTGGACCCTGGAGCTCCCTTATTTAAAAACTCCTGTGATCATAGATCCGGAGGCTTCATTGACTAAGGAATCGGTGCGATTATAGATCCTTTCCTCAAAAGATCATCCATCGATCTTGGAGCACACGAATACTTGAACAAAAACCTAATATCTCGAAATCCAACGATCAAACGTTACCTCGGTTCTCTCGAGACGAATATCATTTTGTCCTAGGATCCAGCGTGGATCGTCCACTTTCCTGGATCACACGGTCCCCGTAGGCACGCGCGCACACACGTGTTTATAAAGTAAACGTCGATATACATTTATACACGCATTTATTTATATATTCGGCACTTGATTACGGTGGGGAAAGGGGTACAATGAGAAACATCCTACGATACCGGCTCTGCCTTCGTCGAAAATCATGTTTTTTCCATCCGGGATCTAGAATCGTTTTTCCTTCACGTGTATTTAGATTCTGTGCATCCCTCTTCATCAATTTACCCTCTGTTCTCTTCGTTTTTATGTTACACACACTGGCCATCGAATTGATCCTTGATTAACAACATGATGGACGAAGGAAGGCAAGGATTTCTCTATCTATTTTATTATCGTCGAACGTTCGTAATTCGTCCTCACGTTGCGTCTAGATCCCGCGTATTCTTACCGAATGATCGAGTCCCAAGTCTCTTTCCTGGATCATTCCGGCCAGCCTTCGTCCATTCGCGAAAGAAATTCGATCGAGATCCGCTTCTGCTCGAGCCTGAATCGTTGATAAATAGCTCGAACAGCAGTCGGAGCCGCGGAAGGAACCGTGATCGATGCTTCGTCGTCTCATCCTCCTCGATCGCTATAACCTCGTCTTGCTTGGACCACGATGATCGGCGATCCTTCTTCTACTTGTTCCGAAAGATCCACCGTACCGGGACACTTCGTCGACGATCTATACCTATTTTCGATCTTCTGTTCCCCTTAATCTTCTTCCTCTTCCTTTTCTTCTCTCGTCGCTCGACCGCATCTTCTCCTTTATTTCGTCTCGTCTATTATTTATTAGAACTTCTCATTTCTCACATTCTGTTCGATTCTAATCTCCTTTCACTTTTTCTATTTTTCTCTTTATTTCCTTCTCGGTTTGTTCGCCCGGTTCTCTCGTATCACTGTCTCCATGGGTCGCTTATTTATTTGCTGCTCTTTTGTGTGTCTTTTTGCTTTCCAGATTTTTTTTTGGTTTCCAGTTATTTGTTTGTTGGTTTGCTTATTTTTGTTTTTGCGTTTTTTTCTGTTTTTTTATAGTTTGACTCGCGCGTTCAGTTTTGCGAGTCGCTGCCGCCGGTGGCTCTCGCTGCAAAAGAACAACAGCCGAGTTTTGGTACCGTCCCCTTTCGTTTTTCGCCGGACCGGTTTCATTTTTTCGTTTTCTTTATTCTTTCGTTTAGCTAGATCTTTTCTTTTTTTGTTCGTGAATCACCGTTGCTTTTCGATTTTCCGGCTGGCTCGGTCGGCCGATTCGCTTTCTTTCGCGATCGCATGCAGAACCGCGGACGAAGATCGAGGATGATCGATCGCTATTGAGAATTCCGTAACTTGTTCGAGCGATCAGATACCCAACCAGAAAATTATTCATGGGGAAACTTTTGGTAAAACATTTCTCTTTGGGTACTTAATTTATTGTATAATATATTCTTCAGTGATAATGAAGAAATTCCATTCAATAGCGAATTTATTCAATAGAGGAATTCTTCAACAATATTAAACAAAAGCCAAGTAAATGAACAACTTGAAAACTTCGCTGCATAGTGTATCATATCTGATATAGTTAACAAATCTGGTATATAGCAAACTAAGAATGTGTTTTCTTACCATGTATATTTATTTTTCTGGAAATGTTGTTTTAATTTTTTTCCCTTAAATAAAACACGAAAACTGACCTTTCAATTTTTTCCCCAATTAAGTGAAGGGTTAAACAACAGTTTCTCTGCCAACTGATAGAAACCAATAATTTGTCCCATGAAAATTCTCGATCCCGAATCTTCGTTCGCCTCGAAAATAATTTCCGCGATCTACGGTACACGTAGTCACAGAGAATCGCATGCAACCAACAACGATGAAGAACACAGACTACTCATACTATAAATGTCGCTACCTATCTACAACACCGATCGTTCAAACGCGAACACAGCTGAGAGAACGTCTCGCTCGAGATTTCCGACGGTAGCATGTCCCGAGGGAAATTCTGACAGAATTCCCGGCCCGTTCTACGATTTTTCTACGGCTGATCGAGCAACCGGAAGTCTCGACGAGAGATCTATCAAACTCCCCAGCGATCCATCAAGCCATGCGACTCGCGCGAGCACAAGCTCCGTCTACCGTAACATACAACACGGAGGACGCGAGGCATGCTTTATCTTAATCGTTCGGCAAGCGAGAGAAAGTAAATACGTGGCATGCGATTCATTGAAGATCGTCCCAGAAATAATTGCCTAGTCGCAGAGACAATATATATAATATATATTGATCGGTAATTGTATATTATTCTGCAACGGTGTTTGAGTTCCTGGTGGGAGGGCTTGTGGGTGGAGAAGACGAAAAGACGAAGTTTCATGCCGTATCGAATATGCAGAAAATTCGAATGTTGCGCGCAGAATTTTTCTTTCTTTTTATTTCGCAGAAATAGTTACTCTGGAAAAGCTGGTCTCGTTTATTTTGTAATCTCTTTCGTGTACATTTTGATCTGTGGTAATAGTGATATATTTACGAGTTCACATTTCTACCTAGCAGAGTGTGGATTTTTATGAGAATATTTCAGGTTTGTTCTTAAATTGTCCTTCAAGCAATAATTAATACGAGAGTGTATTAAGATCTACTGACTCATTATTAATGCATAAAGATCCACAGTCTGATCATCAGTATTTTAGAATGGATTCAGAAACCCATTTGCTGTAGAGAAATGTAATGTTTCAGTTTGAATAAGATAAATTAGATATTGATCACTTTTTTAATGATTAAAATCAATTTTTCAATCAATTCTGCGCGCACAGTACAATGGTTAAGAATTGAGATTAGAACCTGCATAGTATCCTCGAGCTTGAAGGATGTAGAAACGGCAAGTCGAAACCGAAATACATTAAATATCGATTATAATCCTTTATTGAACGAGCGGAATATATATTTTTTATTTATTATTCTCTTCGATATAAAAAAATCAAATTTCGACAAAAAATAATTGAATTTTCCCAAGATAGGAACAGCAATCAAAATTTTTCAATGAATATGCAGAGTTGCAATAAAAAATTGATAAAAATGTTTCCATGTAGTAATTTAGAGGATAGCGATAACGATCGACCGAGTTTGTCAGTGAAAAGAGATAGTTCGGTTTTGACCGTCCGCCGAGAAGTAGTATAATGGCAGAAAAAAGTATAAAAAGAGATCGGAAATGGTAGCAAAGTGCATCAGTAAAAGTTGTAGCTTACCGTACCGAAGAGAACAGTGGAGGGGGGTGTTTAAACAAAAGCTTATACAGAGACATCGACTCTAGTCGATCGGTAACTGTTACTGTTGTTGGTTAAATTTGTTGATGTTGTACTTGTTGTTTCTTTACTGTTGTAAAACGAGAGATATTGTCAAAGCTTGTAGTAGTTGTTGATGTTGTTATAAATGGTCGGTTGTGCTGGTGTCCATTTCGTGTTTTCATTTCTCGGTGGTGTTTCGGATCGTTCGATTGACTTTTTTTTATTCGTTTCTATATATTTTACTTCCGTTATCCGTCGTTCTCCCCGTTCATTTATTTGTTTAAAGCGTTCTTTTTTGTTTTTTTGTGGTATCCGATCGTTACACGCCACGTTCCGTTTCTATTACAGTTTCGGTCTCGTGAACCACCAGAAAATTGAAAACCACTGGCTGGGACTAACTTCGGGGAAGACACACAGGGTAATACCACCAAAAGAGTACAGACAGACACATAACAGTCAATTACGTGGCGGGGAGTGAGTTGTTAGTGTGCTTTCTTGAGAATCTGTTTCGTCGCGTTGCAAATATTTACTTTCTCGAGAGAATTCTTTCAACTGTTTTCAATGGTTTCACCGACTCCTAACATAGCGTATCTCGTTCGAGAGTACGCCACGCTTCCGTTTCGATCATTCTTCATCATCTACAGCGATTACTCTCAGATTAGTTTCCGAAAACCTGTTGCAAAATACTCGGAGAAATCGCGAGAGGTTTTGGGGAACTCTAAACGCCGGAATCGAGAAAATAAAAGAAAATTTCTGTCGAAACGCCAATGTTCACAATTCATCTGAAAATGATTTTCCTTAGCATTCTCATTTTCGTAATTTTCGTGAATCGTATCAATATTGTTTATCACATTCACGAAGACTACAAATTACTGTTTAATATTCAGCGTGGAAATAGTAGAATTGTGTAGGATGGTTGGTAGGTGGCGTTTTACTTCTACCAATTTAATCAGAATTCAGTAATATTATACCCAGCGAGACAGTTTGTTCTAATTGTGCTTAGGATGAAGCACTAGAATAGTTTGTTCAATTACGTTCGAAATGAAGCCGACAATTTGAAACCGTCGAGAATAAAATATTAAAAACACGTACAATTATGTGCAACATCCAATCAAATTTGAAACTAAATGTTTCAAATGGATCAAATATTCGAATAATCTGCAGAATTATATCGCAAATTAAACGACAAAAGTACCTGTGAAATTGCCTGTCCAAATTTCGTTAAATCTGCTATTTGCATTTAGAAACGAATGCCAGAGTAATCTGCGCCGTTTCATGCGAAATTTTCGCGGAAAGTTATCAAAAACGTCAATACACTTTCAAATTAAATACCGGGTTAAGATATTGAAATAGTTCGCGCGAAACACGTTGGAAACGCGATGCTCAATCAGCCGGGTGCAATTACGTTGAAAGTTTAACGGCGGCGAGTTAATTTGGAAAATTGGTTTTCCGTCGATAAGTCATTAAAAGCATCGATTCACGGCGTTTAAGCTCTCTGATCCGGCAAAGCCGCTCGTTTGTTGATGTTTGTGGTGTCGCTGTCTGTTGATCGTGTTGCTCTGGGCTCGACGCCTGATCTCACAGCCCGTCGAGGATTCACGAACCACCTTTTTCCTTTTATCTTTCCCTTTCTTTCATATTTTTCATACCTCGCTCCTTTTTTTCGAAACCTTTGTCCTCGCGCGGTGCGCGTCCGCGATCGCTAATTGAGCCTCGGTCCAATTAAATCGGTGATTCATGAATATACAACGAGCCACGAAGGACGGGAACGGTTTGTTACGGGGAGTGGTATACGGATAGCGACGTCAAGCGTCGGTTTCGTCAGAATCTTTCTAGGTTTCATCAAATCTATATAATAAAAATGAAATGCTCTTCGTTGGTCACGACATCATGTGAGAACGGCTAGACCGATTTGGCTAATTTTTTTTTAAATGTTTTTTTTAAATGTTCGTTGTAGTCTGAATCAAGTTTTTAGAGTAAAAAATATGGAATAGTTGCCCGGAGACATGATAATTCGGGAAAAAATGAAAGTGCTTTTTTCTTTGGGATTTTTCTATAAACTCAAGACCATATAACTCACGATTCGAACGACGAATATGCTTAATTATGTTTTTTGTTTTGTTCGTTATGGTCTTGAAAAAAGTTCAAGACAATTACGAAGGAATATTTGAAACGGTACAAGTAGAACAGCTTGACATTAATAAATACAATGATCACTCAAAAATACGTTTTTTTCTCATTTTTACTTTGAAATTAATTATAACTTTAAATTACCAATAGCTTTTCACAAATTTACAAAATGATCACAAACAAATTTATTGAAATTTGGACAGGACAACGTCTGTCGGGTTAGCTAGTTATTTAATAAAATAAAAAAACATGTTAAAACTAGAGTACAACTTATTAAAGAGTTTGGTGAAGCTTTTCGTCTTGTATCTAGAAAAAAAGATTTTTCTTGCGAATTTTCACATTCGATTAAACAGAGAGGAAGCACAGGGAAGACTCGGTGAAGGGAGTTGTAGAAAATGCATCCTGCGAGCAAAGTATGGATTGTTAATTAACCGTTGTGCCAACCGGTGATATTCGGACTGTTAATTTGATATTACTTAATTAGAGTGATTGGATACAACGATCCGCGAAAAGATTCTGACGAAACGGCGAACAGCTGCGCGGGACGAAGTTCGGGGGACGACGAGTTGTCTGAAAGGGGGTGTTTTGTGGGTGTTTTGGTAATACAGAAACAACGAGAACGGAGATATACACATGTTCGTATACACAGGTACTCGTACACACACGACCTACTAGAATAGAAGAAGGTAAAGGAGCACAGGTGGACAGAGCGGAAATAACGAGAAATAAATATACAGAGAGACAGAGATAGAGACAACAGTAACATGGAAACGGTCGCAGTTTGTGTGTTGCGTTTTTTTTTTTGGTTCTACCTTCAGACTCACTCACACACAAATCTCTTCCACCAACCAGCACGTCTACATGATGTTCACTAGACGGGAAAAGAGAAACACATAGAGTTCACACGTCAAAATTCAGTCGGTGAAGAAAATGATCGCGAGAGGGCCACGGTTATTTTTATTTTCTCTTCGTGTCGTTCAGAGAAATTCGTCGCCGCGAGCTGTCGAGAGCTCGAATTCATTGCGAAGGACTAGAAAAGAGAATTCTTTAATTGCTCCGCGCCAATTTCGAACGGAACCTCGCCAGACCTCTGGAGTAACTTTGTTCAATGTTTTTTATGGTGGGACCACTCGCGTGCTCAGAAATTAACAGGTCGAGAAATGTATACAACACTTTGTACTTTGTTAATTGCGAGTTCGGGTCTGGAAAATTTTAATACAATCGACTGTACTTCCCAGGTTGCGAAATATGCAACTCTGAAAATAGCTATTCGCGGATTTGTTCACTCTTAAACTGTGGCACGGAACAATAATTATTTGTGAGAACTCTTTGGACGAAATTGTTAACGAAAATGATAAATGGAATATGAGACGACTCCATTTTTAATTTCACAAAATTGATATCGTTCAAGGGTTGATATTTCCTCGAATAATTTGAATTGTCTTATTCTAGTGTAACATTTGTCCGTTTGTAGGAAGGCTCTAGAAATCTGGGAAATCTCGTTGAAAAAATTGGCGTTAAAATGTTTCCAGTTTTTCATCGAATAAATTCGATTCGCTGTCAAAATTCTTGGAAGTCTCGTCGTCGAGAGGAACGATTCGAGATATAAAGTGAACGCTTCTCTGTGGACGAAACCGTTCCCGGATATGTATAATGTATACATACATATGTATATTATATGCATATGTACGGCCGAGGAATTCCCGAGGAATTCTTGTGGAATTTTCCGGGGAATTCCACGAGCTCCTATCGAATTTTATCGGTGATATTTCTGCCGTGAAGTTCGATTGCCCGTTGCGTCGTGTGAACACAGTCTGTTGGTCGTGGAGACCTTTTCTTAGCACGGAAATGCAGACTGACAGTGACAGTGGGCTTGAACGATCGATTCGCGGTATTCGGAAAATTTTCTGTCCCATCCGCACCAAGATAAAATTTATCTTGACACACGTGCAAAGCACGAGCGGTTCATGGAGATTGATTTTCTTTTTGGATTAACCTTTTTCGATGAAATTTTTTTGAATTCTGAATCGATCGCTCGATAATCGTGGCGTGAGTGTCATCGACGAAATGACACAGAACACTCAGAGACAATTACAGTGGCAGTGTAATTAGCTTTCTCAAAGTGCATCTACACCTCTGGCTACTTACCGACGATAATGGCCAATACGATGAGTGCGATGACGCCCATGATGATCATCATCTACGAAACAAAGAAAACCAAGTTGCTCTTGTCAGTTATTAAACAAACGTGATCAAACTAGACAGTAAATATCAAAATTTTCATCGATATTATTCTCAACAAATTCTTTCCATCACTAATATCAAGTGTACACACTGCCACAGATATTTTCTACAGATTAAATCAATTATTGGATTCCGGAGTTTAATGTCGGACAGATAAAAAATAGTCGATCAAATATTCTATGAAACGAAATTCCACCTCTATTTAGATTTCGTCGGAACATCAAATACTCCATCAAGTAAAATACCATCCGTTCAAAATATTTTCATTTTCCAATGGCCACGTGTACAGAAAAATATTTTTATCCGACCATAAAATCAATTCGTACTCGGTTTATGGATGTTATATCAAATAAAAAGAAAAATACTATAAGTTGACCAAGTTATTTTCGCACCTTCAGATTTTGTAGCCAGAACTTCCTCTTTAGTTTTCCCGCCTGTTGTTCAAACTGCGACGCCCCTTGTTGAAGCGCATCTGCGAAAAAAATTCGAAAACGTTAGAAAAATAACGAACAAGTGTGCTGTCCATCGATTCACGCGGTTATTGAAACAGTAAATAATGTTTTGTTCGAGTTTTCGAGCTTATGCGCAGCGTGTCGTTGAATTCGTCGCGAGGATTATCAGGAAAAGCTTCACATGTAAATTGTAGAATCGACAGGAGGACTTGGTCGCGATGAACACAGGAATACGACGCCGACGTCAGCTCCGTGCTATGACGAACAAATTGGGAGGGATAATTACGTCGACGGTACTTCCCTAACGAGTTCCAGCATCCCACTAGAGTGCATTGTGCATCTTCATAGCAGAGAATCAGCAGCTTCAGACTCGCCTGTTCGCAAGGATCCATGTGATCATAGAAGATTACGTTCGAAAGCTTCCCGAGCTTATAACAAAAAAAGCATCTACTTTGAAAAATATAAATACAACGCTGGACAATTTACTTATGCGCGTAATTCCCTCCGAGGAATCTTTTTTCTATCGAGCTTTTTTGCAGAAATTAATTGCTGAATGTTAATTTACTTGATCCTTTGATGCGCGACGGACAAACGCGCCCTTTAAGCAAACATAATAAAAAGTACATTAAGTCAGCTGGATTTTCTCATCTGTGCGTGGGGGGATTAATCAGGGAAATTCATCCGCGAAGCTTTCTCAAGGAAGAGCTTTTGTTACGAATACCTTGTCACGTGATTTTGTTGTTTCATTTCGTTGTACGATTCGAATAGTTGTTAAAGATTTATTCCGGAATGTTGCGATCGAGTAAAATTGAATAGCAACGACCGACAAAAATGCGACCGACAATTTTCGTGACGATACGTTTAGTATTAATTTCGCGGCGCTATATTGAAACAAACGGCCGTCGAATTGGAAGGTTGGTTTCGGGGACGAAGCCGCAGCCACCATTAATTGTTTGACATAGCGAATATTGTGAGAGGATTTCACGGGTTTAATCGCCCTCGGTTACGGGGACAGTGGTGTGAATCAGTTTATAGTCCGCGCACGCAGTAGAATGGGATCGACGATGATCAGACTTTTACTAAAATTATCTACAGTGTATGATCGAATAATTAAAATCACCTCTATAAGTGAACAAATTTACGTTCAAATAATCAATGCCTCAATGAAAGTCTAGCTACACTGAATTCTTATCAATAAAACATTGAATTTCGATACTGATATGTACGTTTAACGATACTGATATTAATTCTTTTTAAATTCTTTATTTTTAATATAATTCATAATCATATTGATTGTCGCTTTCTACGTGCGCAAATCAAAGTACCTGAATCTTATGGATCTACTTATGGATTAATTAATCCAATGAATCGCATTATTGCAGACTCAAGCATTATCTATAATCGTATTGATTTCCTGATTGATTCATTACAAAGTTTTAAAAAGCAACTGCGCAGGATTATAGGATAATACCATATCGTTTGAACAATTAGTTTTTGCGCATATCCCTTCTTTATTATTAGACGAGTAGTCTTTTATCTTTTTCTATTTTTGAATGTAAATAATTATGTAAAACGACTTCAGTTCGTCTATAATAAATAATAATAATGTTTACGCTGTCCAAACTCTAAATTCACTGGATCTAACCGACGGGTTACTCGATCGATATATTTTAAGTATAAATTGTGCTTGAGAGAAACTGTTCCCTCAATTTCGAAGACATCGGGTGCAGAAAAATTCGATTTTGATGGAGGGGGCATTCGATGCATCGGTATCCGTGTCACAAATGGAAATGAAATTCTGTCCAGGTTCACGCGATAATGCAGCACTGTGCGGCGCGGGGCTCGGCATCGATTACGCGAGCTCGACACAGTAATCGATATCAGTGTGCAGTCGGACGCGCAGGGTCGAACTACTTGAACGCCGCTGCGAGAATGAATGGAAGGAAGATCCTTCGGGCTGCTTCGACTGTTCGTCCTTCGGCTTAATCCTGTGCCTGCCTTTTGTCCATCCCCGTAATCGTTAGTCTGACAGTTTTGCACCTTAAACGCTCTCGCTATCCGCCCCCGTTCTTTGTACAAGGGGAAAGTTCCGCTCGAACATCCACCGTCCATTCATAATATCTCGGCCGTGTTCATTTGTTCCTCCTGTACCCGGCCTGCCGCATGCCGTCCTCCTGCTTTGTCTTTATGTAATGCCATTACGCTCCGGATTCTAACGGAACAATCCAGCCCCGTTCATTTTGCCCCATGCATTGTAGTAATTGCCAATTAATGCGCTACAGAATTATTTTCTATTAATTGGACGCCGGTGGAGTGGGATCTTCCACCTCTGGAACCGGTTTTTCATTTTTGGACAGGTTCGCGTGGCCGTCTGGTCGTGACAGGGCCAATCCACTTGCGCTGTGTTTTATACGGAACATTGTTCGATTTTATCTAATATTAATTTAATAAGTAGGATCGCTAGATAGCATGGTCTGAAATAATATACCTTCGTTCACTCCCATAAGTCACTTTTTTCTAAGGCTTCCTACGATCATGACAGCAGCAACCTACTTACACCGTGTTTTCAGTGGAATACTTTCCGGTTTTCCAATCAGTAACAATCGCAATTTAATACTCGGTCATGTTTCATAAAAAATTTTTTAGACAATTGATTTAAAGTCTTCCATAGTTCACCTACTGGCCTGAACTGCTTAGGATAAGTTATATCCGCTACAGGAAGCACGGACCATTGTTTGATTCTTGATGGAATAAGAAAGCACCTTCGGTCAGAGGAAATTCATTTGGACAAAGTTCTCTGGGAGATATTCTTAAGGAACTCTTTTATGGTGGATTGTACGATCGTCTGACCGTGATAGGAATGATCTCCTGGCATTGTGTGATAACTGGAACCGTAGTCCGAATCTTAATGAAGTGCAGATGTACCTTGCACGAGATAGTTCATTTTCATTTTGCTCCTTTCGATCTTAAAGAATTCTTTTGTCGTAGTTTATATTGCCTGGATAAGACAGGGATTATCTACTTTCGCCGTGTAATAAATGGAATGGAAGTGTTGTTCGGGTCCGAATAAGAATGAAGGCGTAGTTTGGTTTTAAGATAATTCGTTCGCTCCTTTGAGAGAGTCTCACAAGAATTCTTTTGCAGTGACGCGTACGATTGTTTGTCTTACAACAAACGGAGAACGTAGTTTGATCAGAAATAATTCCCACTATTCTCCTCTGAATGTATTTCTTCAGAACTCTTAATCTCCCAGAGTGTCTGACCCAAACAAGGCCATTCTACTCGCATTGCGTGCCCTCTTTAATCCTTCGTTTCGCAACCATAAAATTCGCAAAAATATATTTGCGTCTTTTAACCCTCATCCGTTCCTCATTTCACGTTCCACATTTAACAAAGTAAATTTTTCTTTTCTTATTCAATTCTTATTCAAAAACTGATGAGTTAACATCTTAGGTTTCTCGTTTACGTGTCTCGCATTTAAAAAAAATTAAAGGCACAAAGTTTCGTGCTTTACGTACACGAATAACAGAACAGTATAACTTATTTCGAGAGAACTGTGTCAAATTGACACGAGGGACGGATGAGGGTTAAACGGGAGAAGCAGCTTCCGGAATTTTTATGGACATTGTTATCGATCTCACCTGCTCGATCGTCCAGTTCGGACAGTTTCTGATCACGTTCCAACACTTTCTCGACGTTCGTTTTCATGATGTCGACGACCTCGTCCACCTGCGCCTGCGTCGCCTGCAATCGTTTTTGCGCTGCAGTCTGTTGAGGCGTCCTGGGACCTCCAACGATTTCACCGGTCCCAGGGCCTGCTGCGGCCGCAGCTGCATCCGGTGCTAGATCGCCCTCGTTGGCCCTGAAACAAACGCAAATCAACGTTATTACTATACGTAGATGATAGAACTGCCAGCTCTGATAAACATCACAAAATAACCAACATATCATTATTATTACTGTTACTAATACGACTGCACGTTTATATGCACCATCGATAGATCCCTACGGTTCTTTATGGTATCAATTTTTACGCACATCTTACTTCATAATTGTTTGAAATTATGAATTATGTTTGAAATTACCATTCATTTTTGTTAAGTAAAAAGGAAAACACATGATCTGCGATATATGTAAAGTACCAGTTAATATATATCACCTTAAATGAAAGGAAAAATGCTAAACTGCCTGGATCTTTATCCATTCTGTTAGGTTCTGAGGAAAACATTGTCTAGATACTAAAGATACTAAGATGTACAAAATATTGTAAGAAAATTTATCGTGTTGCTAATGACCTTTGATGTTAAAGCAATATTAAATAAATAAATTTAAAAAAAAATCTTTTGCGCGATATTCCGGATGCTTATTACACCAAAGAATCCTCGACTATAGAAATTCGACCTGCATTCAACTGCTCTCACAGAAAATTTCGCGAGAATTCTGAAAGAATCCCCGCGACATTTAATCCGCTATTAATCTCGAATGCAAAGGGATTCTTTCGGCGTCGATTCTCTAATCTCTGGGAAATGGAAATTGAATGGCGAGCGGCGGAGGTGCAGGCGCATAATGCCGGCCGATACGTACGCCGAGAGGATTAGAAGCGAGTGGAAATCTTAAGGCGACCGGACGAGTTTTCACGAGGAGATTTGCATAAGCATTCATTGAATGCGGAACCAGCCGCGGCAACTAATCTGATCGCTTTTCCGTTCTCCTTTTTCTCCTCGCCTCGTTTTGATCTATTTACTAGTCCACCATCGTTTTACCCCGCCGCGCCCAGCGACAGTGTTTCGAAACGATCGATTTTTCCAGATATTCTACCGCACGGAGCTCGGAAAAAATATTTTATTTTCAGCTGACCCGACAGACGTTGTCCTTTCCAAATTTGAATAGAAAAAAGCACTTTCATTTTTTCCATACATCCGGGCAACTTTTCCGATTTTTCTTTAAAAAATTAGCCATATTAGTCTCACCAACGAACAGCATTTAATTTTTATTTATATATTTATTCCAAGGCAATTGCTTCTTCCTAATAACTCGACCACCGAGCTCAGGGACAATAAACTAGCAAATTCTGTGCGAGATATCGTTACTTACATAATGCTTCTCCATAGAAGAATTCTTAATTGTTATTTGCAGTGTCCGATCCAATCCGGGGACAACATTGAAAGGTAGAGAACCTTCCAAATATAACTACTACGTTCTACACAATTATTTTCTCGTGGAACCATACTCGATACAAGATGGACGATTGAATGTCTGACTCGGCCAGGAATAATCTACTTGGGACCGTTTACCCAACACTCGAGAATGTATTCAAAGAATAAATTAGCATTCTTCAAAAAACCGAAGCGATGATATATGACCTAGTCGTGTGTTACACAGATAAGATCAATCTACGTTCTCTTCAGAACCTGGTGACGTTAAAGTTCAAGAATACTTTCCAAATAAACCCTCACGAAGTCCTACTAAATCTTCAAAAAATCATACCAACTACCAACATCTTAACCGTGTCTGACCCAGATATAAATCTACTTCAAGACACGGACTGAATCGGCAAGAAGTCGACCATGTCTGACTCGGAGAGGATCGATCTACTTCCACTTAGTCGCATCGCAATCCAAAAGGATCCTTCTAACCTGTACAACCTCCTACCGGATCGTCTCCTGTGAGAATCATATTACGGGAGTAAGAGCTAGGCAAAATATTATTAGAATATTACTAGAATATTACTAGAAAAACAAGTGAAACATGTTAGCGAGATCGAGTTGTTTGTCATTATATCTGTTTTGCTGATGAAAACAGCGTTTACGGGGATATGTTGTTTGTCCTTATACGAATTTAATAGGAGCTGTGTGAGGGCTCATTATAAAGAGGAGGGTCGATTGTTCTAAGGTGCATTTATAATTTCAGTAAAAAAATCGTTTTGTATTATAAAAATACATGGGAACCTGATGGTGGTTGTCTCGATTTTTCCTCCTATTTTAGACGCTCATATTATTAATTATAAACATAATCTCGTTAAATCATGATGGAAACAAGCTACAATCAACCTTCCTCTTTACAATGAGCCTTCAGACAGCTCTTATTATGCTCGTATAATGACAAACAACTCGATCTCGCTAACACGTTTCACTTGTTTTTCTAGTAATATTATAGTAATATTCTGCCTAGCCCTTACCCCTTTAACCAGCAACAACCGAGGCGCGTGACTCAGCCTCGGTGAATCAGCTCGTACAGCATCGTGGAAAGCCAATACCGATACCGGGAGCACGAGATATCCAGGTTTTCCCATCGAGCTCTCGGACAAGGATCGTTTGCCCGATAATATTCCCTCGGTCGGCGCGCGGGCGTCAATAAAAACTACCATTATTCCGTCGCATGGCGGCGTGAATTTCAGGCGTGAGATTCAATTGAATTCTTCCAACAATGGTCCGGCGCGGTCACGCGACCTCTGATAGGTCTTTTTATCCGAGGCATCGTCACGTTATTGATTTAACACGACGCCCACGCGGAAACAGGACCATTAATGGCCCGGGGAAGATTCATTTCTCGCGTGGGACTCGCGACGGAAGTTCCGCGTACGGAAAATCGAGCTGGTTCGCCGGAAACCCACGACCTTCGTGCGCGCTTCATGGTGTGTGGCGAACCTGCCCCCCATGGGGTGCGAACCCCGTCCCATCGCAACCCTGGCCACGAGCGAACGATCGCGAAAGGGCAAAGTTCGTGACACGGTTCTGAAAGCTGCGCGACCGACCACGAAAATGCGTGCTGTCTTCCGGCGATGCCGCTCTCCTCTCCCCTGGGACCCACGGGAGACTCTCTCGCTCAGAGAGGATCACAGATTTTTAGATGAAGAAGGAAAATTTTAACAATCTACTGTTTACCGAAATCTGATTTTTTAGTTGGCTGGGGTCCAAAATGAGCCACTAGGTAATCAGTTTGATGAATAAAAAAATATTTAGAAAAACTTTTTAAAAACCACGCTTATATTAAAGTGCACTAAGGAGAAAACAATTTTTTTTAGATATTAGCGACTATAAATAAAAGCGTGGAGAGGTAAACTATATCTCCGTGGGCGTTCCACGCTTTTGTTTATAGTCACTGATATCTGAAAAATTATTTTCTCCTTTTCAGTGCATTTTAATATCAGCGTGGTTTTTAAAAAGTTCTTGTTTCTACTTTTTAGTCTTTAATGCTGAGATTTTTTTATCTCCTGAACGCACAATTAAAAAAAAATTTTAAATATTGCATTGTTATTCAGTTCTCAGCTATGTTTAAAGTTTCAAGTCTCTAGCTCATCGGAAAGTGGTTTAAAATTCGATTACAAGATTTGACACAACACTGCAAGTTACTTTCCTGTTCGCAATTTCGGCATTGCTTCTTCAGCAGCGATCGCGTGAAATGTTTTTGAGAAACTACGTTGCTTTTGTGGAACATCTGCGAAACGGAGAATAACGAGTTCGCGTAAGCATTGCGAACCTCTCGTCGAGATAGCATTGCGGGTTTTCCAGCATTAAAGTGGAGATAGGCGGAAACAGAAATAGTCGAGTTTTTCAGGGGATATTGGAGACGATGCGGATTTATTTTTGGACATTCGTGTCGCGGTTTCTAGCGGATTGATCGGGTGAAATACGATCACGTCTTGGGAACTCGAGTCAGATTTGCGAACAGCTTTCCCTGAGATATCGTTGCACGCTTGGGAGTAAAAAATCGCAAACCTTAGAAATTGAAGAATTTCTCGATCGAACAAAATGTTTGTACAAAAATCTATGGAGATACGGCAGAAATCTTTGTCGAAGTAGAAACACAGACGAAGATTTAAACAGGAGGAACTGTGAATTGAAGACTGCGAAGGGAATCACGTATAGATTCGCATAATGTAGATCATCAGAAGCGTCTTCATCTTGATTCCAAGCTATTCATGGCCGTAACACGGCTGCAACGATTTCTCGAACTGTACAGGATTGCTTTGAATATGAAGATCGGGGAGGAAGTGAATGGAAATATCGAAGAACTCGCGGAAAGTATTTATCGTGGAGACGCGAGAGATAACGGGGATGTTGTAGCTGTAATTTCTGCAAATTCGAATTGTCTAACTCTATCAAGAGTAATCTACTTAAAGTCATTTCGATTCTGTCGCTTGGATAAATCAGATTCAGCGAAACAGCGCATCTTCGATAATTATAACTTTCTATTTTTGTCAGGATGATATTTCCTGGCTAGGAACAACCCACTGATATTTATTGTATACTCGTTTGATCACTATTTGATGAAACTTTTCGTTTCTGATATAGGAGTAACATCGTATCGTTTTAATTCTTTTCTGTCAACTGAAAATGTACTAAAATATAGAAAACCGTGGGGCGATGGTTCAGCTGGTCTGACCAATGAGGGAAACTCTACTGGTCCCACAGCAATTCTAGCGAGAGCCGAGGGAAAAAGTGGGCGGATTTGAAACGCGAAATTCTAATATTTGCACGAACTTGGGCGTGAAATCTGTTGAAACGGGAGTCCGGAGCCGAGTCAATAATAGCACAATTAACTGTTTTAAGGAGATCCAGCAATAATCTCGCTGGAACGGAGGATTTTATCTGGGAAATTACGATCGATACCGGATACTCGACACGCGGCGCTGGAAATAATGAGTAATATGAAAACGTGAACGCGACGTTGACGCCAACGCAGGACTCTTTCATGATAATTAAACTAACATCGTACGTTGTTTCAGGGGAAAGGTCTTTCCCTGCGGCGGTCAAAGGTCAGCCGTATTTACGTATGAAATACTTGCTGCGGTCAGGTGAATCAAATACCATCTGAGCTGATATTAACCTTTCGGTTTCCATCGACTTCTTCGCGTTTCTCCGCTTCCATTTTACTTTTTCCACCGCCGATGGAACTTCGCGGACCGACAACGAAACTTTCCCCTCCTCCTCCTCCCCTGAGAAGAAAAAAAAGGAAGCCCCGAGGAAGAAAGGGAAATACGCTGCCCTCGCTGATCGAGTCAGTTAACAGTTTTTTCTTCGTCTCGAGGCGATCCGCGAACCAGAGTTTCCTTCGAGTTCGTTAAAGGTCTTCAATGGGTGCCTCGAAATGTAATATTATAATTGGACGGGAAACTTTACGCAATCCCTCTATTTACCAGTGTGCATAACACGATGGGAACGGCCCGATGAAAATTTAACGAGCTTCTTATTTCGCTGACAGTTCTCGCACAATCACCGACACACGAATTTTCAACCGATACTTATTTCAACTCTTACTCAACGTCAATTTCTAGAACGATACTGTGAACTTTATGCATTTATAACAAAAACGATCGAATGAATTTGTTCCACATTTTGAAAATTGAACGCAGAATGTCTTTGCGAAATAATAATAATAATTATTATTTTTTATAGACAATAGAAAAAAGAGAAAAATATGAAAGACTACTCGTCTAATAACAATGAAGGACATGCGTAAAACCTGATTAATTAATGTGGGTTGAATTAGTTACTTATTAAGCTCGACGGTTTAGAAAAGTGTTTCTCCAGGATAAACGTTATTTCGTGTTGCAGGATTGCGTTGCCTTGCCGCGCGGTTAAAGAAAGATGGGGAAAATCGAAGAACGGTGAAAACAACATCGACTCGGTATTCCCGGAGAAAAATGGAACGATGGCAGATTGAAAAGCGGTCGAGCAGAGTGCGGGTTTTATTTTTGGTTGCCGATCGAACCGGCGAGTGGCAACAGCCGATCGATCCGGTATTCGAACGCCGTGGGTACACGGGTACACAGAATTTCGAGTATTCACGCTCCGGATCGCGTTTTCTAAGCACTCGATTGGTATGCGCCGAATGATTTTTCGACGTGAACAGAATCCTCCTGTAACGATACGTTTCCAAATCGAATCGGAGGGAAATCATAGAATTCGCATACATTCGCAGCTCTGGATAATTCTTTAAAATCCAGGGAAACAGAAATTTCAATAAAACTTCAATAAATTGTTCCAGGGTTAATAACATAAACAAGGGTTAATAATTACGGAATCATTAGCTCGATTTTCCTATGGTTAAACAACTGGGGATATTTTTTAGAAGTAATCAGGCGTTTTTAATCATTTTTTGAATGACCGAGAGGCTTCGAATGCAGGCGAATTTTATTTATTCGGAAAAAGGAGATTCTCCATTTTGTTTTTATTATTTTTCCAAAGCATTGAAGAGAGGCTCGCCTGGTTTTCAAGCTTCATGCGTTCAAGCGACTTATACAATAATCGGATTAATACATCGATCGGCGACTGGTTGGGCCCGGCTATCGGCGTTATTGAATTTCTATCGAAGCGGACGCGAAATGGTTCCCGTCGCGGTGGTTTGTTTATTAATCGACCGATACGGGCGTCTGTCCGACCACCGGTCGATTTTTTAATCGAATAACAAAAGTTGGATTCGCAGTGGATCCTCCCGGCTCTTCCGGATCCTTGATTGCGATAGAACTTCTGGAAATGGAAACTGTGCTGGTAATTGAATTTCTAATGAATTCTTAATTACACTGGAACGAAGGCATTGATAAGAGTAATGATATTCGAAGTTGCGGAACTATCGCGAACCGACGCTAAAAAGTAATAGCAGGATAATTAACAACGAAACTTTTCCATGATTATTGTATGACTATACGACACACGCTTAAGTAAAAAATATTTAATTTTCTGCAGAACAATGATTTAAAAAAGATATCGAATTTCCTTCAGAAAAATACTTGCAATTTGAAGCAGCGGACGTATTATAAAAATCTAACGATATCGATACTTTCAGCTTAAAAACGCCAAGTATCCCTTGTTTATCAGAAAATTTCTGAGTTTAGAAAGTGGTGGAGTTTGTTCGCAGATATTGAAATAGAGATAATATATAGAAATAAACAAATCCGAGGCTACCACCGACAAGACCAAAGTCATCTTCAAGTATCGATTGGCTGGCTGGCTGCCCACACACGAAGAAACTTTAGCCGCTGTTTAAAAATGTCAGTCTCGTTTAAAAAAACTATTCGCACGCGCGTTCTAATCTTAGAATCGTCGGGGATCGTGTCGGGTCGACCACAGATCGTTGGAAATTCTATGCACGGTCGGTATCTTGTTTAAAGAGAAGGTCAGTTGCTCTCCGAGGCAGTATTCCTCGGCAGCTTTACGCGAGACACGGCTGGAAAGTGACTTATCGTTTTAAGTTCAGGCATGAGTTCCCGGATAATCCGTTTCTGTGCTTCTTTCGCAGTGTCCTTACGCGAATTACTTTGACTGTTGCCCACGCGTGCTTCCAGTTCGATTTAACGGGACTTTGCTCGCTTTGGTCTGACTTGAACGAGGATAATCTACTCGAGACCATCCGCTCGAAATCGCCCGTATAACTTCAATGTGTACTTTCGCTAAATGTCCTACGAACGTGGTGATTTTAATGATTAACCATCTTTAACACGTAGTCGACCATCGTCGCTTTAAAACTCTGCCTATAGCGCGCCAATGTAGAATAAATATTACATGAACTCTATGAACCCTACGAATCAATGTTTCCAACTTCTTCGACACTAGGTCTCGAAGTAACAAGAGCCTAGCGTCCGGAATGGACTTCTCCTAGTGGAACTTCTCGCTTTGCCCGGCCACGGCAGGGATAATCTATTTAAATAGGATTATTAGTGACTCAGTGTAAAACTGCTATCAAGTTCTTTACAGATGACGTATCATTGTCCTCCAGTTTGTTCGTTTAACAGTACGCGGCCGGTTCGATGTGTAATTTTGGCGACTTCACAAATGTTCGACCAGTTCAAGGACAATTCTACTTGAATTTCATTTTTCGATTTATTACAATACCATATATCTGCTTGTACAGTGTCCCAAAGCTGGCCCGACTCGAACAAGATTAATCTAATGAATTAACTGACCCAACCGTGTCTGACCAGTTCTGGAAGGATCTACTAGCAGATATCTACCTTCGTTGTGTTTAAACAAGCACCGCGACGGTACGTAGAATCAATATTTGTTTAAAGGAGCGTTACACTAACAGTGTTGCGGACATGTCTGACTTTCGCAAGCATAACCTGCTTACGAATAAACCTTGTTTATGCCACGCGAATTCGAAGGGCTCACGATTCTTCGCGAACGATATTTCTGTGGAAATTAAATTCGTCCGACTTGTTCACGACTAATCTACTTGATCGCAAAAATTGTCCGATCCATCCCACGGTGAAAGCAATTTTTCTAAAACGAAACAGCCCGGCAGAGAATCCTGCAGCTCGGATAAAAAGGTGTCGAAGAAAAATGGCTGAAATTTGTCCGCGCGGGGTGTACACCGTCGGAAATAATTTTGGACACGCGGCGGCGGCCGGAGCAATTTTTCATCGGCAAAGCCGTAGAACGTTTCTGCAAATGTGCCCGGCATTGATTATCTAAATATAGAAACAGCCAGTAGAACGTACAGCACCGTGTGTTTCGCAATTGATTGCCACCGGGTACGTGTGTGTTCGCAATTAAGGCTCGCGATTTCACGGTTCGAAAAATGTGTTAGCTTTCTTTGTCTCGCCGCGATAACGTTGATTTCATCTCTGCCGCGCGATCCCCTATCAAACATCGATATTTCAAACTCATTACAGCGGCTGGACTCGACTCGCGACGGCCGAGTCCGTCGAGTTCGAAAGAATTGTTTCGGATTATATTCGTCATCGAAGAAATATTAATTTCTAGAAAGCAATGATATAATCGGACGTCTAAAAATATTGACATTATGTTCCCAGAAAGTTTGTTTTGTTTTCGATCGATACGCACGGTATAAATACGTTTTCCAAAGCAAATAACGTGGTTAGAAAGATAACGAAATATTAACGAACAGATAATCGCACGGTTTGCATACGCTCGAGTTATCTAGCAATGTTAACCTTTTGGCTGCGGCGCACTTTCGATAGTGACATGTCTGTACATCTCTGTTCGCGTTTTTATCATAAACGCATAAAATCCGTGGTCCACTCATCGCAAATCGAAATAAATAAACACATAAGTAGCGAAGGGCTGAATTCATACGAGTCGATTCGAAGTTGAGAGTGAACAATATTGACAAACGATAAATTTGATGTTAGTCCAGTGCAGTGAAACAGTAAATGTATTATAATGAGAAACATTTAGAATATATGTATAATCTCACTATAACACATTTACTATTTTACTGAATTGGTCTAACATCAAATTTATCGTTTGTCAATATTGTTCACTCTCAACTACATATATAGATAAACATGTGAGGGTGTATATATGGATACGTCTATCACAGTCGAAGGGTTAGACGTACACATTGCAAAAGAATCTCTCGGGAAAAGGTAACATTTATGATACCATCGTACGAATTATTTTCGGGAATCTTTAGGAAAATTGTCTGCGGTCGATCAACGGCGGAGCATGTCTCGCAGATCCGGCGATTGTTGCACAATTCATGGCTGTCTCCGATCGTTCGCCGTTCGATCGCGAAACAGGGCCACGCCGAGGCCCCGGAATTCAATGACCGCAATTTCACCGCCCGGAAGAAATCGGGCTCGGTGGTCCGCTTTAAGCTTTGCTGCACTTTATCGGAAATTCTGTCCTGTGTCGCAGCCTGGCCGTGCAAGAGGATCGATTGCCGACAAAGGCCTAGGAAATTGCGTCTTAAAATCCGCCTTGCGGGCTTCGATTCCTCTAGCGAACCTATGGCTGTTGAAAAACTGACCAAACAACCTTGCCCCACCACCAGAGAACCACCTGATTCCATAAAACCCTCGAACTATCTATTCAACATCCAGAAAACTAATTTTCGAACAACAGAGAGATCCCTGTTAGAAAAACAGACCCCAAAAAACCAGCGCGACCCCTATTCGGTGGCTGGCAAAAAAAATCCTCATCGATCCTCTAATCCTTGAAGATTCTACTTTATTCGAGACACTGATTAAAATTGTTTAAATATTTCCAGATAGTCCGGTTGGGAAGAATCCACTGATCCACCGAAGCAGCTCGAATCTCGGCCAAAAAGCCTCCCTTCCCGCTGACACACATTCGATAGTGTCCATGGGGCTGGGTGGCAAAGTTGTCTCGAGGAAAATCAGCCGTTCAGATCTGGGACTGGAATGTTTCCCGACGAAGGAACGGACGTTGGATGGTCTCGGTGTGTCTAGCAGGTGGACATGGGATCGTTCGACGAGTTTCGATGATCGCGGTTCCCTGACGGATCCGCGGGTCTATCATCGGACCTATCTATCGCCGATGGTGTTCGAAGGGAAAATCACTGTCGACGAACGCGATAGGAACGTTTCTCGTTGGTGTACTCACATGTTGTTCGTCGCTCGCTTCTGCTTTCCTCGGCTAGAGCTATCCGCTGGCCTGGCAACCCCGTCGGATGACCGCGTACTTTTCACGAGTGACTGTCAGCGACTAGACGGTCGCGGTATTGATAAAATTTCCAGCGGCACCGCCGCGATATCGCCGCCGCTCGTTGCGATATCTCGATCGACCACGCACCTTCGAATCTCGATGAGAAAACTTCCCCCAAATTCCTTCTATTTTCGACCCTGTCTCCCCGACGGAATCGGACCGCGAATAAGAGCTCGTTGAAACCGGCTCATAGGAGAAAACCGAATTCCGCCTCGGTTTTCGGCAATTCGAAATTTTCCTGGCTCCTCAACGAGCCACCAGTCGATCCATCGAAGGTCGATGAAGCATTTCGAGACGACACCTGCGCATGCACGAGCCTCCCAGTCAATAAATGCGAGCAAGCTGCAACCCTCATGCGCAAACACACCCTGAAGCCAAGGCCCAGGGCTGTCCTCTTATTTTCACGGCCCGAGGGACACGTTCCGGAATATAGGCCAACGACCGAGTGTTCTTGGTATGTTTCTGAAAAGTTTCTGACTTGGACTGGACCTGGATTATCCTCTAATTAAGCTGCAAATGGTTTTTTCGAGGAGAGTTCAGGGATGTTTTCAATTGCTTGAAGGAGTTCATCATCCGAGAGTGGTTTTAGAGATTGTTTTTATTGGTGAGGATTTCGGGGATGGTTCTACGGCCCTGAAGATGCGCTGGGAGTGCGCGCACGAGCATCCGCAGGATATTTTATTTATATTCTTTGCGATTTTTGCCGTGAGACCAGGCTGCCGTGAACTACGCTCCGCGAAAATGTCCGCGACCCGGCCGAAGATGGGAACCATGGCTCCTCACGATGGTGAGTTCACGTTTTTGATCATAAAGGCTTATATTATTATATTTTCATCATAAAGGCTTCGACTGTCCGCGTAGTTTGTCGAGGGTTGTATCGAAAATTTGTTTCATGCCATTTCTTTGCATAACCCTGCAAATTTTAATTATGTTATTATTTAGATTATCGCTCGAATTTAGAAGATTGAATGGGGTTGACGAAGTGTTTTTAATGATTTTCATTCGAACGAGGGTGAAGCTGTTCTGGCAAAATGTACTTCATAATTTTTCTTGAAATTCGATAATATTTCCAATTTACAGAGATTTTTTCCAATATTTACAGTACGGCATACTTGATCTATTAAAATTCGAAATCATTGTGCAATCAACTTGTCTTTGATCATTTCAGAGGTGCATGTGCAGCTAGAATCATTTGCGTTCCTGTCTCCAACATAATCGAAAAATTATTGCGGCTTTAATCATTCAAACGCAATGTCAAATAATTGACATTCGTAGAAGAAGTTTTTCCAGTGATAAATTAATTATTTAATTATATTGCATGTCGGTATAATCACAGGGAACATGCGCTCGAAGTTAAGGCTACCTCCTCGAGATGGCGGCACCTTGTCAATTTGAATTTCGGAGATGCGGTTAACTTTGAAAAAGATAAGTCGCGCACTGAACGTCAAAAACAACAAAAAAGAAAGAGATTACGGTGTTGTCTTATGAATCAGAGATTAGATATGCTAGGTCTAGCGGCTTCTTTCCATTGTGTTCGCGGAATGTTGTTGGAATAAACGTGACGTCACGGATATCGCCATTTTTATCATGTGTCATTTACTGTTGTCGTGAAAGTGTGTTCGTCATCGAAACGAAGTTTGAAATACCTGTCACTATTTATCAATAAATTAGATCTTCGCCTGCGTTCTCCACGGATCTCTTATTTTTACGTGAGTGCGTTCACCCTGTTCGTTGCGCTTAAAAAAAATAAACAGGTAGATCCTCGAATCCGTCGAAAGCTGTTTCAGCTCCACGGCGACCGAAAATATGCATTTCAATGCCTCGTATTTGTTTAACAATGATGACACCCTCGCGTTCCATCCATTTTTGTCAAACGCGATCGAATAATGTCACGATGACAAATATAATTAGATGAAACCGACTCGCTATTATACAGCTTCCGTTTCGAGGTTATGGGTGTGTACGGTAATTATCCGACTTAGAAATTCATGAAGTTATTCGTTCGCTAAACAAATCTCTGTTCCACGCCCGTTTCTGTCGATTAAGCTACGAAAGATTAGTATTTGTATCGTTGTTTGCAATATTGCGAATAGTATGCACAGATATAATCCTGGTAAAATTGTACTTTGGATTTCTGAGCTGCACCTCTTTTTGTTGGCAAAAAATCAGTGCAAAGAGCACCTCACGATTGCTCGGATATCTAACCTAATTCGTGTGAATTTTATGATTGCAGAAACATGGAAGGCAGTGGTAATTCACGAGAAGAAGAAATGGGTGGGCCTCGTACGCCACAGCAGGCGACAGCGTCGAAGAAGCTGCAAGAAACTCAGGCCACCGTCAACGAGGTTGTGGGGATAATGAAAGTAAACGTGGAGAAAGTATTGGAGAGAGATCAGAAACTTTCGGAGCTAGAGAACCGAGCGGATGCTTTGCAGCAGGGTGCTACACAGTTCGAGCAGCAGGCTGGCAAGCTAAAAAGGAAGTACTGGTGGAAGAATCTTAAAATGATGATCATTATCGGCATTATCTGCGTGATCATTCTAATCATCATTATTGGTACGTGTTTGAACAATGTACAAATACATAGTTTTCCAAGTCGACTTGATTATTACATTGTTTAATCTTTGCAATAGCTTCCCTTGTGCCCAGCTCGTCAACAGAGCCAACTGACAACCATTAATGATGGCATTATGTCGACGTGGATGTAATGCTTGGCTTGTTAATTTTTGTCTTACAAAAAGTCGCTTGTTAGGGCGACGATTGACTAGGACGATGTAAGTTTCGGGCAAAATTATTTTTTTCAATATAATACAATCTGCAGTCTTCTCCAAAAAAATTGCTGTGCCAGCAACAAGCACATATCTACATCTTTGTATACGTATTCATACATATATCTATATATTTTTGAGACTTAAACTTATTCAAACGCACATTTAAACTAACTGCAGTATTAATACGGGTGGCCTTTCTATGATTTTTCTTTTATTTTCCTTTTTTTTTGAGAAACTGTAAACGGACAATACAATTCCTAATGTTATCTTGTTAAAATGCTTATTGTACATTTATTACATATAATATATAATATAACGTTTATACTTTTTCCCAACAACTTTTGAGTCATTCAGACTCCCATTCGGCCTAGCTCCTTGTCCAGGTGTCATTATCCAATAATTCGTTTCGTTTCATTACCCAAAACCAAAATGATTTTATTTAATTAGTATTATGTATACATTAATTAGTGTATTAAGGGTTTATTATTAGTACTGTTTGTGCATTTTAATTTAATTCGGAATTATTGTTTTTCAATAAATATGAGAAAGAGAATTGTATATGTTTACCATTCTTTTTTATTTCAATGCTGCACTTTTGTAAGTTTCAGTGTAACCAATTAGGGGATTTACCCACACATTTGTTTTATTTCGACAGAAAGCAATACGATTTTTCTTATTCAAAATCCGTTTGATTTCTTTATGGTTAGTTACCTAGAATTATTGATGTAAGCGTTCATTAATCATTGGAATTATTGCGTATGACGATTCACTCACCTCAAAACAGGTGATAATTCTTAGAAAGAATAAGGAAAAAGTTAAGTAGCACAAAATGCTAATGATACCGTCATTTTCAAAGAATGATATTACCAAATATCAATACGTCACGAGATGCTCAGCATCTCTACGATTTCCGGCAAGAAATAATTACGTTTATCAACGGTTAGCAAACAGCTCGCAATTTTGATAGAGGCTAACAATAAGCTTCTGTTTCATTTCAAAGTCCGCGAGATTGCTTTGCTCAGAATCTGCGTGCTCATAAATATGCATGCTCTGCGTGAACGCCGGCCTCTTATTTTTCTTTCTAACAATCCGAATATCACGAGGACCTACGCATTCAATGATCACCTGACTTTTCCAATTCTTATGCTAGTTACGCAAGACGCAAGGATTTGCAATAGACTTCCATAGTTTACACAGTAGAAGAGATTGCAGAAGAGCATTTATGCAAATTAACATATAATTCTGTAAAAGAGAGAGGATCCCAGTAATTTAAAAAAAATGTTTATAGAATGATAACATAAAAGAGATTGAGGTTTCAGAGCATGAAAAGAACAAGGTACACGTCCTGTCCCACAGGGAGGTTCTCCAAAAAACACCTATTCTATTTACCCAAACAATACCATTGGCCTTGGTCAGCGATAGTATGCTGAAAACATGTGAATGGTTCTATTCATGATTAGGGTGAGCACAATCCACGTTTTAGTCTCTATGGAAGAGCATGACCATTTTGGTCCGATCCTATAAGCGTCCCATGTAAATTCTTATTAATACAATTAAAATCATTAGCTATTCAGATCAAGTGTGAAAAAAGTTTATACATAAAATTTTAATATATTCGAAATATAATTCCCCAATAAAAATTCTACTTTAACAGAGAAGTACCACCAAGCTTAAATGATCTGAATGGTTGAAGAAGATCCTCAGATTTATGGTACAACCCGGAATGGCTCTAGAACAACTGTTTACCGATGCGAAAAACGCGTTGATCGTTGATCGAGCCAGGACGTGCAATTTGTTCGCGATCCAAGTTCGAAGCCTCGTGCGCCGAAATGTCACGAGCGATACGAAATTAGTGTGTGGTCGAGGGCCAATTAGTCCATCAAACGTTCTCCTCATCGAGAATGGTACCCCCGGAAACGTAGTACGCGCGCACGAGCGCTCGAGGAGCCGAATAATGGCCAAGGTCTTCGTTCACGAGACAGAGGAGCCATACTCGAGAGTATTGTAAAATGATGTAAACGGTGTAAAACGATCCTGGTCTGACGAGGGACATTGTTTGGCAGCGGACCATTAGCATGCATTTTTTACACGACCACCAAGAGAAAACGCAAAAATCTTCCGTGTGACGATCGAGACGCCTACTCGACGATCTACATATATACGCCACCCGTTGATCCCCGGTGATTTACGACGGTTTCATGATCCGCGAAATTATTTGGCGAATCAACGGCCCCAAGACGTGCTCCGCGCGATAAACAATGCCAGCGGAATAGAATTATGCGATCGTTTGTTCGTTGCGTTCTCTGCCCCAGCATCGGTGAGCTATGCTTTTTATGGTTTACTGTTTTCGAGATATAATATTAATAAGATAATGATATAAGGAAATATTTATGAACTGAGAATGTTAGAGATTTTTTTGGTGATACTCGGATGTAATTGTCTGGTCCGACTTAAAGATTAATATTTGCAAGAAGGTTGAAAGTGAAGATTTCTTTTTTTGATCTTCTACTAATGTGTCGATTTTATAGCAAGAGATGAACGAGCCAGGGAAGAACGAGGAATAAATGAGAGAATGAACATGAAGAACAATTTAATGGAACAAGGAGTATCTGAACGTTGGCGCTGTGTATTATAACTTTAAAGAACAATGTGTGGAAAATGAATGCTATTATCATTGAGTAAATGCGAGATTGCGAGCGCGACATATGTGCGACTGCGGTAGCGATCGTGTTAAAAAATGGTTCGACGATCGAAGGTGCAGATTCGCAGTAGAGATCGACGCGACGGTAGCAGAGATAGTCTTCCGGCGATAGTGCGTCGCGGCAGGTGTGTGTATCGAAAATGAAGCGACCGATCACGTGGTCGAGGAGGTTTCCGATTTTCCTGTAAACCGAGGCAGAAATCTCGGCCGCTTCATTCATACACCTATCAGTCGGCTGACGACCGTCCGACCGGACAGTCGCTCGAGGCACGTCTCGGTGTCAACGATACGTCCCAGGTTACTCTCTCTTTTTTTGGTCTTTGTCGACGGGACCGTTTCGCGCCCAAGAGGTAATTCCGTCGTCCTCGAGTACAGAATCCCGGGCACAGTGAATCCACGAGATATCAGTGAAAGTCCGAAAACCGATCGCTTGCCAAACACCGCTCGACTTCGTGGCCGCGGCACTAATCGCGCGAACTTCGACCTCTTCCGATTCTCCAATTCCACCGAACACACTTTTCTCCACACTTCTACATTACTAGACACCGGGTTTCATGTATTTTATCACAAAAACGAGCAGCTATATCATTTCAAACAGTAAACGAATTAGAAATATTTAATACACTGTTATATTGTTCTCAATCTATCCAACTCATTAAGGAAAAAAATTAATTTTTATTTCACTCCATTTTTATTTTGCATAAGAATCCGCAGTCTAGTCACTACACTGTTGTACACTTATATAGATTTTTATTTAGAAACACAGTTTAAGCAAATTTTTATATTTTTGCGATTTGTAGATATAGTGTTGATATATTTGATAGGTTGAAAGTAATAAAACAGTATTTATAAATTCTTGTGATGTTCTCGCTGTTTCAAATAACACCAATTTTTGTCAGAAACGAATCAAATCCGCCAGCAATTTTGATATTTCGGGTTAAGGTAGACCCGGCCTTGAATACGTCGAGTAATTGAGATATTAAGCTGCATCGTAAAACCAATCGATCGTTTTCAGAAAAATCTCATTTTCTCGCAATAGAGCGAACGATCTCGTTCAACCGGAATTGCTCATTAACTCGCATAAAAACAGTAGCGTCATTCTCCTCGACATAAAAATTAACAATACAATCGTTAATTCATACTAATCGAAAATTTTAAGAGCGTCCTTCGACGGTTCGTTCGACAGTTTAAACGGAGTTTCCATTTTCGTAATAGACTTATGTCATTTGTTGATTGTCAGAAGAATTGGAGGAAACGATTTATGTACCCTGTCACTCGTAAATATTTACGCGGTCGCAGAAAAGTAATGTCTGTGAAATTGACATTTTGCAATGCGATATCTGTTGTACAATCATTGGCTATCTTGAAAAAAAATATTCTCTCGACACAAATATAATACTTAGTTAAATGCAAGGCTACCTGCATGGGGCACAAGAAGGTGAAACCTTTCTGTGAATAATGGGGGTCCACCACTCTACCCTAACCCACCCTTCCGTACCTGAAGACGCCCTAGCTCATGTTCGGGACCAATTTCCTCGAGGTAGCCCGCTGGCGGGGGTCATTTTTTGAACGGCTACACGCTGGAGGGGGGAATTTCGAGCTACCCGCTCGAAAAGGTGGTGGGGGTTTGTTTTCCTTCCCATTTGCGGCGTTCGACAGCCGGTGAACGCGTCTCGCGTCCGTGCGGCCGTCAGTTCGTCTCCGGAACCGGCGAAGCAGTCTTCGCCGAGGACTTTGAATCTCTCTCGTTCTCTCTCTCTCTCTCTTTCTATACATGCGCCCGTGATGTACGCGATCGGGATCATCGGAACCGCGGCGTTATCACCGTGATCTCTGTGTCGGCCGGTCAATCGATCGCCGATTATCGCTGAATCCTCAGCCGAGAAACTAACGTGACGGTTTTTCCCTTTCAGTGTTAAGTTTTCCCTTTGGGTTTTCGCGTGCGATCAAGAGAGCCCCGGACTCCATGAATATTGAGAAACGATCTCGATCATCTCGCTCGTTCCCGCTCCGACGCAGGATCCACGAATAAATGCGTCCCAGTCGGAAGTCGAGCCGCGGCGGAAGTGGAAGAGGCGGAAACTGTGCTTCGATCGATAGACTATAGGATATTTCGATTTTCCTTCGTCTCGAGCTCTCGATCTTTTCTCACCTACCTCATTCCCGCGCGGATTTTCCCGACCGATTTGTGGATTCTGTGCTCCTTCGAGTTCCTTGGAGATTCGCACAATGGCGGCGTCCAGCAGCGAGGATGGCCAGGACTATGGTCTCGGTTATCAAAACACTTTGGTGAGTCCTTAGATTTATTCACAATCTTCTTTATTCACGCTGAACTACCGACTTTTGCGAGCTCGAGGTACCGATTTTTGTCGATAGAGTATCATCCAATATTGTGTTTAGCTGAATAATTTTTTCATGCCACTGAAATATCGATTTCTATGAATGTTTAATCTCGAGATACGAATTTCATGAATAGGGATTTACGTAAATATTTTTTCGTTGTATGGAGAACTGTTTAATATTGAATTTTTGATGAAGCTCGAGTGTTAATAATTTTTCAGTGGCGCTACGAATTTTTACGAGCTTTTAATCCATCCGAAAATTTCGAAGTAATGATACACGCAATTTCGTGGTTCGTTTCGTTTAATATCGCTACTTACGAGTCGCATAAAAGTCTGTAGTCAGTTCAGCGAACAAAGAAAGTACTGGTGCAATGAATTCCATTCGACTCCATTTCAATTGTTAATGTGCTGTCTCCGTTGCGACGTTAAATGATAAATTGTTTGGCGCGTAGTCATATTCCGCGACGATAACGAATTTTCTTTCGAGGCGTAATTTGGTGAAAATTGTTCGTAATTCGGGTTTAGTGGATAAATTAGCGACGTCGGCTGGAACTGCACAAGTACTTGTTCGCTGTTACCGTTCGCACATTACGACCATTGAATGTTGATAACGGCGAAATAATGTCGTGCTTTAATCTCTTGCCGGAATGATAATGGTAGTGTTTATTAAGTTCGAAATATTCATAAGCATGACTCGTCCTTGCCAGACAAGCTGTAACATTCATGTTTCGATTCGGGGTGGAGAGTTAGAATGAGTGCGGTTTTGTTTGGGTCGATGAGAGGACACGATGCAGTGAACACTTTATTTATTTTCGATGGGAGTGCTGATATTGATATTTGAAAATCGAAAACATTATAAATCCGTTGAAGTCTGTCTAGCATCAATTTCTCACACAGAGGAACAAATTAATTTCGAAAAATAAAAAGGGACGAGGGTTTGCATATTCACACGACCCGGAAATCTGTCACGTACACTTCCTATAAATATTCAATAACTCGTCCTCGACCGTACGTTACGAAAAAAACCAACTTCAAAGCTTCTCGGAAGCTTGTCGACATAACAGGTTGTTATCGCTTCTGAAAATGTTCTTGTCAACCTTTACATTCGAGTTCACATGTTCGAACAATGAATATTATTAATTATAAGAAAAAAGGAAATAAATGAAAAAAAGTTGGTCACAAGAGAATACTTATTCTTTGCGTTTACAATGCAAAGGAGGGCTCGAAAAATTTTAGTCGGAAAAATCGTAGACTTGAAACAGGTTTGGGAAAAATCGATTAACCGGTTAGGGAAACGCGGATCGATTTTCGTCGCTCGCATAATCGCGCTTCCCCGGCTTGGTCGGAGCGGATCGTAGCTAGGTAAGGGTTGCAAACCTATTTTCATGTTTATTCTTGGCTCGAGGCGCGTTGGTAGCCGCGAATAGTCCGCGATTTATACGTCTGCGGTGTCGAGAGAGCCGGGCCACGTGCTCGCGCGTACTTTCGCGCGATTTTCACGCGGATCTTGTGCACACACGCGGCCGTTTCTCGCCATTCCTGCGGCGGCGACACGCTGAGAGAATAAGAGTAAGAGAGAAAGGAAGAGAGTGGTGAGAGTCATTCAGCCGGATCGTCAGCTGATCGACGAGCACACGCGATGATCGACCTTTGCGAATTTATCGGATTACAACCAGCCGACGTGTGTTTGCCTACGGATCCGACTCTCGACCGACACGCAATGAATCACTCACAAACGACGCCGTCTCCTACGCTCAAGAGTAACCTCCGACTTCCGGTGGACGATGCAGATTCACCCGGGAGTTGATGATCTTATTTCTTTTTTTGGATATCGTGTGCCTCTGGATTGTCCCTTTCTCGATTAGACACGGTTTATTAGTGATTCTGAAATTGTTACTGGATGCAGATCAACCTGGTAGGCAATGGACTTATTTTTATTATTTTTATTTTGGACGTCGTGTGCCTCTGATTTGCCCCTTTCTCGATTAGACACGGTTTCTTAGTGATTCTGAAAGTGGTACTGGATGCAGATCAACCTGGTTGTCAATGGTCTTATTTTAATTATTTTTCTTTTGAACTCATGGTTTTTTTTATCTCTTTATTTATCCTCGTTTATTACTCACGTCGATTTGAGACGTTGAATCTATTTGACGAATGCTTTGAAACGTGTGGACTTCTAGATACACGCAGGTGGTTTTCCAACGTGCGAATCGACTTCGGTTATCTCTTATCAGAGAATTGATGTTTGCTTCTGCTCAATGTAACACTTATTGTTAGAGGCTCTTGAAACGATTACATCTTTGCGGGCGCCGATATATTTTACTACTGACACTGGAAAATTCAAACGTGGAGTATTATATTCATAGAAATTTAAAATTTAGTCGTTGTATTTGTTGCGTTTCGAAGAAACATTTATGGCGAACGAAGCTTATAAAATTTTCTTAGGATTCGATGAAAATGAAAATAAAATTTGGTACGATTTGGTAAAGCTTGGAATAGACAATGCAAACATCGCCAATTTCGAAATCGCGTTTCCCTTTCTTCCTTTCACGATAGGTCTCGCCTGAATATTGTGGCTCGAGAGATGACTAACAATACGGTCGTTTAAGTCACCCTCGATTCGAGCGGCGGTTTTGCAACTGCAAAATTATTTTCGCATCTGCCAACTCGCCGGAGATTTGCAGACAGCATTATGTATCGAACGCGAAGACAATGCGGCCTCGAGTAGACACAGTCACTTTCGAAACAGCTTCCGCAGAATTTCGGGGCAGCTTGCCATTTTTCGGCTTCGCTGTTTCATCTTGTTACTCGCAGACAAACCGATACCTCGGTACACGATATGCATCATGCAGTGTTCATATCCTTGAAATTTTAATTGGCCTTCATTTCACGATACACCTAATTCATTTAGCTTGCTGCAGCTACTCGTTTAGATTAACGTCTACAGAATTTGCTACATTCAACTTTTAACGTTTCTCCATTTCGCATAATTTACTGAATTCTGTAAATCTCTCGTTATACTAAATTAAGTGTTACAGGATTTCTGCTATCGAAGTTTCATTGCTTCTTCATTTCATAATTCACTGAATTTTATTATATCAGCTTCGACAAAATGTGCAACATTGATATAGTTTTCTCTTCGCACCTTAAAATTCTAAAAATCGTTTAACTCGGTATCACATTGACACAGTGACACAAAAAAAAATTTCAATGATTTTAGTCAAATTGATGAGTTAACATTTTCATCTTAGGTTTTTCGGTTGTGTTCCGCATTAAAAAAGAAATAAAAGTGACGCAAAGTTTCGGGAAAATTTACCTACACATAACAGAACAGTATAACTTATTTTGGGAAAAACTGTGTCAAATTGACACGAGACAATTGGAAGTTATAGGATCCACATAGACATTTACTTCTCTTCTTAATCATTTTAAGGAGTTGAGAATAATGCAGAGGTTTCATGGAATTCATATTGATCATAAATCCAGAAAATCCTGACTTAAATAATAAAAGAATACACGTAAGTGTAGCGTTCTTTAAATTTTCCATTCTGTTCACTTATTCTCTATTGAATGATTATAAAAAGGATTCTATAAATCACTGTTGAATCGATTCTGGATGTGATACTCTGATCAGACGTATTTCCATGTGAATCTTTGACCGAGTAAGAACGTTTTCCCGCTTCATTCATCCCGGTTGTAGCACGCACGTAGTATGTACTACGGTTCATTGATGAAGTCGCCGCCGCGTTATCAATGGGCTACCTTTGCGCCGGGTTCCCCATGCATTGTACGCGAAACCTGAATCGCCCTCTGTTGCACACTGCTGTTTCCATAAAATAGGTGGATTTAATTAAAAAATTTCTAACGTAACACTTGAACGAAATTATCGCCGAGTTTCTGTTCTTCTTTCAATTGGAAAGGGATTCTATCACTAGACCGTGGATTTTTATGCAGAATAAAAATTGAGTTCATTAATTGCAAGGCGCAGGAGTTGCGTAAATGTTTATTTCTTTTTTTTTTATTTATTTTAATATGTTAAACATAATACATGGGCCTCTTTACATTATTTTATGAACATATTGCAATTGGATTCAGAGAGTCGCCAGTCTGAGCATCTCGAAGCAGTTAAAAATAATATTGTCTAATGTTCTGTGTACAAGAGAAATGATTCTGTATGCAGCGCATAAATGAATGGTAATAATGTTTCTCACGAGCCGCGGGCTTGTCGGAGCTGTTGATTGAATAATTTCGATGCATTCCGGACGATTTATTAATCGCATTCAGGAATGTAGTCTATCTTCGTTTAGAAATAGTTAATACGTTCACTGGATTCAACTTCGATTTCCTCGTACGTAGCATGTCGCGACGATTAACAGCGTGACACTTACGAGACAATTGAACATCGTTAATTAGTCATTTGGTGCAAACCAGTCAGAGACGAAATTAGTTCGTTTATCAATCGGTAACGCGTAATATCGTAGCATTATTTCAAACAACCTTTTCAAGTCAACACTTTTTTTTTCTCTCCTGATGTAAATTATCTTTGAACCGTTTCCTTCGATAGTTTGTTTCACGTATCCTGACAAATGAATCATTAGAAGTGATTCATTCTATTCAAATCAACAACACAGACCACGTAGTCAAGCCTCAAAATTGGTTCTATAATTATAATACTTAATTGTTCAAAGCTGCCTTCCCCTTCTACGACAATATTCCTCCACGGTTCTAGTCACGTGACTAATCCGGTAGTGGCAGAGAGGGGGTAACTTTTCCCATAAAATGTGGCGACTCATAGCCACAATTTTTATTTTTATTTAATTCTCTAGGATTAATTTTACTTTTACAGAAAATTAATTTCAATGTCCATCAACAAAATTTATTCTATCTCTTTATACACGAGTGGAAAAATAAATTTATATATAATGATTCAATGTTATAAATAAATATAGTGACTACACTGTGTGAAATTTGGTGGAAATGTGGTGATAAATGGATCGAATAAAAATGCAGAACGATAATAACTTTAATTAAATAAACTTCTTATATCGATCGTATCATTGCTAATAACATAATAATTAATAAACATAATAAAGTAACAAACAAACTTAACTAACGTCTTACAGTCGCAATTTTAAGTTAATCTTGAAAATGGTCCAAATCAGTGACCGAAACGTTGATTATTTAAAATAATTAGCAAAACTGCTTAGTTAAGTTTGTTTTTACGATCGTACCGTAGCGCCGAGATCATTTAACAATTGTTAATGATAATAACTTTAATTAATTAAAGAAACAAGTTGATTACAATGGCTTTTACTTAGGAATAAATTTTATTGAGAAAAGCATACGTGTTCTCAATGTCACCGTTAAAAATCGTACACGCCTAATGTTTCCAATTTTTCTAAAAATCGAGGAGCACACCGAGGATCGTTCGTCGATGATGTCACCTCATTAGCGTCGATTAACGATCTCCCGTTTGAAGTTCCGCTAGGCTCCTCGTAATCCTCGAGTTTTCCAGGGTTCCCGCAGCGAACAAATGCGGTATTCTTCTCTGTGCTTGCAGCTTTGTCTACTACCCTCGAGGCGTTAGATAACGTAACGTTATCGAATATTAACGATGTAATCGCGAGCAACGTCTAGCTGATCGGTGCGCGGTTTCGTGGAGTTTCGTCGAATCGGCCCGCCTCGATCGAGATTATGCAATTCCCGCGCGGCAATCGTTCGCCGAGAAAAACGAAAATGTTTACAGTCTGCGTTGTTTCGCTGGTTGTAAAGATCCGCCGCTGATAACGACTCTCACAGAATTCAACGGGCTTGAGATATCGACTGATATTTCCAGCACTTACATTCAATGTTCCATGTTCAATTGGTGGATCAAATAATAATAGAAATACAATAATCGAATCACTAGATTTTGAATATTCGTGCAAAATTTTGGTGAAAATTCTACTGTCATTTTTTTTATAATTTTACAATATATTATCAAGTTGGAACGAAATTCCAAAAAGTAAGGTTAAGATAATTATTCATAGTTTGTTGGTCTTGATAGTTAGAAATTTTGAATATGACACAAAAGAGTTAATATTAACAGTCTGCCATGTTGCCAATTCTCGCAGCTATGAATCGGAAGAAAGACCAATCACCGACACAGTAATCGATCGTACTCGCGCATCCTTTCGATCATAGTCGATCTTTTTAGCATCCAGCGACGCACACTCGACGTAACATTGAATCGAGACGCGCGCGGCCGCGATGCAATTGCATAATTCGTATAAATATGCAAGCGGAATTGACGGGATCGATCACGACTCGCTCTAAACGAGTTATCGCGGCGATTAGCCGATTTCTAATTCGATTTCGAGGCGAAATCAAACGCGTATTAATTGGCCCAGCAATTCGCTAATCGATCGCGTACGACTTAAATAAATCGACCTTTTTTACTCGAGGTACAAATATTTTGTCGAACAGAGCCCCGCGACTGAGAGCAAATACCATAAATTTTATCCTGTCTATCGTGCCTCGACGATAGCATTCGGATGCGAGAATTAATTTGCTTCATTCTTTGTACACGTTTTTTTTCCTTGCGTTTGTTATCAGCAGAAATTAGTAGATCAAATGAGAAAACAAAGAATTTATCAGTACTGTTATATTATTTATTATTAGACCGCGAATATTGCGATGCAAAATGAAAATTATCTGCATCATTTACGAGATACTCGAACCACGTCAAAAATTTTTTTCTTTAATAATTTTAATAAGTCGATATATCGACATTAATCGTATATATTTTTCTACTACGAATTTATTGTAGCTAAAAGAAGTAAATGTCTACTCTTGTATCTTGCAATTGATGCAATTTTCATTTCAGTACAATGATCAGATATTTTACTCGTACACTCGCAGAGCATAATAAAGAAAGAATTAAATCTCGGATTAAGATAACAGTTTTATTACGTATTATTTAGCTCGGTTGCCTCAGGGAACGTGAAATATTGGTTTAATTGCCGATAGGAGTATCATTGTAGGCAACATTGTGCACGAAAATGGACACGTTGTGTAAAAGTCATAAATCATTAATTACATTGTAGATTAGGATAAGAGTATTCAATTAAGTATGAAGACTCAATTCATACTTCTCGGAAATAAAGTTATAATTGAGACTCCACCGGAAGACGATTTTACGAGGAGGTGTGTGGTAATAGTTTAATTAGATTTCGGGTTCGGATAAGAATTTTTCTTATACTGCAATCACATCGGAGACGTGATTTATCCTTCGTATAATGGAGGAGGAGATTGAAAACGATTTCATTCGATGTTGTGTATGGAAAGATTGATTATTTAGATTGTTGGTTGGGTAAGAATTTGATTAAGTGATATTTATTGTTAGCTTCGAAGCATAATTTATTCTCTGGAGAGATAAAATAATAATGGAGTAGCTCGAAGACACTTCTAGTCGTCGTGGTCACAAATTAACTAGATTTGAAGTTAAAATAAGGACAAGTATATTTAGTCTGTTGTTGCACTATTTGTTTCCTTCGAGACAAACGAAGATGTAATAATGTAAGAAAATATATTAATTAAATTGTAGAATGAAATAATAATAAAACTGTTTAATCGATTTGACTGTAAATTCTATATACTCATGATAAAAATGCAAGATCGATGCACAGAATTTCCATTCTGCATAAAGATTAGCCCATTAATTGGACTGCGAATTGAGATAGAAATTTTGACGCGCGTTGTCAATGGAAAAGGTTAATTCTCTCTGTGAGAAGCGAAGGTTTAGCGTAGGAGAACCGAGTGGGCGATTTTCGTAGAGATCCAACGGAGCAGCGAACTCGCTCACGAAATGTACAAGTCTAATTATCGGAGCGATTAGTTTGACGGTTGTATGTATAAACCCACGGCCTTGAGTGTGAGCAACGACGATAACGGTTTCGATGGAAGATCGCCGTTTCCTATCATCGCTTCGAGAGTTCGTTCAGACAGTTTTTCAGACGACGATCTAGGTCGATCGGAGCTTGTACCGAAGAAAATTGCTTTCAACGGAAAATCGTTCCATTTCGTTTTGAAATTTTCACACTTGAAAGGAACCTTGACACTGAACCTGCCCGAGTCGCTAAAGATGACTGACATAGATATGCTGTCTTGTAAGCGTGATAAAATTTAATTTATGTCGGCTCTGTACAATTTTATGCATTTGCATAACATGAAACGTGGTTAAATAGGCTGTTGCACAATTTCCACTTCGTTGACTCCGTTAAAATATTTCAAAAATGCTATTATTTAACAGTTAAGTAATGAGTTTATCGAATCATTTTCCGTGAAAGTAATTATTGGAAAAAATTCTTGTTTCTCCAGAGTTCCTTCTAAATCAATATCGTCAGGTTGATAGAATTAATTTGTTAGGATTTCGAGATGAATATTTTTCTTTAAATTCATGTTACATAGGACACCTTATATATGACTTCGCGCATCGAACTGGAACACAAATATTGACAGATTGTAATAACGTAGTTGACGATGTACATCGACTGGCGATTAACCTAATAATCACTCGTGCTTCCTCTGCCTTTTTCTCGACAATTTTCCAATTATCTAACGAGCAACCTACGAGACAGAAATTCGACGAAACTTCCTATCGTTTTACGATAGCTTCAGTTAAAATGAAAATTTCAGAAGAGACACGCACGATTATTGTTTAGACGCGGATCGAATCACGTGATCAGCTGACGCAATCTGCTTCGCGTCACTACAGAAAAGTAATTAAACATTTTCCTGCAGATAGAATCAAGGGAAATGAAGTCAGGTGTGAATGCAAGCGAACTCGTCTCCCAGGGTGAACTGGTTAGCGATCGAGAGTCCCCCGAGAAAATCTAATCTCTTATGCATATTGTTTTTCCGTTGGAAGAATAAAAATTCATTTCGATCAGGGAATTCCCGGAGAGCGAGAGGATTCTGATTTTCCGATGACAGTGATCGAGGGCACCTCGAAAAATTCGATCTCAGCTAAAAACACTCGGAATGCGTACCAATGTTGCTCTGGAGGCTCGTTTTCCAGGAAACGGAACGAGGAGCTGACGGTCGTCGTCATTCAACACCTGTGGCTCGGATTTTTGCGCGATCTATACGATCTCTCGGTGTGTGTCGATCCGTCCGAAAAATCCGATCCACCAATTACAGAGCTTAGTTGCGGAAACCGATCTCTATGTGTTCTCATGGCTCCAAAAAATCGAAGAATCGATCTGCTCGATTCGACATTTGATTGATTAAAAATAGTAACGTTGCTAGTGAGGATTAAATTGAACCTGGTTCAGAAACTGTAAAGTCTGATTCTAAAAAATACATCTCTGTGTACGAATAGCAATCATGATCGTGTCGAGAATAATTTTCAATCTAACAAATAAAAATGCACTAGCAACCAACTGAACAATTAAGGATGACATCTCGATATTAACTGAACAAACGTTAAAGTACGAATAGCAATCATGATCGTGTCGAGAATAATTTTAATACATCTCTGTGTATCGATCAACAAATGGTTCTAGAAAAATTGAGCTAACAGTAATATATAAAATAACAGATTTATGTAGTACTCTCTGTTTGGACATTACAAAGTTCGATTACGGAAAGCACACCTTCGTGCAGTGTGGCCAGATAGGCAGCAAGAATCGAGGGGAAAATGGTTCCCCCCTCTCTGCCAGTAGCGTCACGTAATCGGGCGGAAGCGTGGGGGGACAGCATTGTGGAGAGGGAAGGTAGGATGAGGGAAAAACCTCAATCTAGAATTTCTGCCTCAATGTTTCAGTCGTCCAACAAATTAAATCTACAGAAAATGAAAATAAGAAAAATAAAGTAGGCCCTTCCCGCGTGTTCTGATTGAGAAATGCATCTGAAAAAAAATGAGAATAGTAATAATATTGATGGTAGACATTTATCGAACTACCAGTTGTATCTGGAAAATGAACAGAGTAGTAACTCCGAATATTTGCGGGTCGTCATGCGAATCGCACGAGTGTTTCGCGAGGAATAGAATGCACGCGGAAACGCAGGGTCGATCCTCGATTTTTCTGCGGCCGGATTAGCCGGTTTGCCTTGCACCTTCCACCGTGGCTCGCTCATCCACTTTGTTTCCACCTGTTCCTGTCGCATTTTCACTTGCGACATTCTTCGTCTTCGATAATCATTTTCTATTTGCCGGTTGTATCATTCTACCGGATCATTATACTGGCCCATAGTTCTCCGTTTAGCTTGATCTTCCTCGCAGCTCCCCTTCCATTCTAGATCTTCAGAGATTTCTGACAACTCGAGGTTACTTGACTCGAACATTTCTTAAACTAGACCGAAATTCTTTTAATCGCGATTTTTTAAAAAGTTATAAAATGCTGTAAAAATATTAAATATCTGATACAGTTAACAAAGCTGGTATACATATAGTAAACTAAGAATGTGTTTTCTTACTATGTACATTAATGTTTATTTTTTTGAAAATGTTGTTTCAATTTTTTTTAAAATATTTTTCCCTTAAATAAAACACAAAAACTGACCTTCTTTCAATTTTTTCGTCCCAATTAGAAAAATTATGCAGTGAAAGACGTAAGAATTAAAAATTGTTTTAAGTTGATGCAATACAATTTAAGTGTTTCTCGGATCGTCTCGTACAGTTTCGCAACTCGCCAAACATTGTAAAATACTGTAAAATACCGAAAAAAGTGGGAGAAGTAGATAATAATGGAGGGCAGTGCGTATCACAATGTTCAACTTCGTGGAAAATTATTTGCATCGACTAAAACATTATTTACGGTGCATGCACTTCATTCATCGTACATCGGATGATCCGTCGATGATAAGTGGCCTCGTGTAATTCGCCGTCGATCGAGCCATCGTAGTAATTGATAAGGTTAATCGACAGGCTTGAACCATTTTTTTCGGTACGCTAATAATATTCCTCGAGCCGGTCTATAGATTGCACGGAGCAATCGGAAGATTCTAAAAAAAGCACATGCTCGAAGTGGACAGTGAACAGTCACTATAACTATATATATGTGTCGCTGTCAAATCGAAGAGATTCCTAAAATGTTAGACCTAACCCGCTTGATAGTCGTTGGCTAGCATCTCTCTGTTTACTCGCGATTTCCGAAGTGTGTAATTGAGTTGAAGATACCGGCAGTTTTATCAGCGCGAAAATAGAGATACGCGATCCCTTCCTGTAGCTTGGAAACGACTCCAGCGTGGAAGAAATGCCTTGGCAATCGTCATCGAATAGTTTAACCGCAGACTGAAACTGCGATGCTAATTAATTCGAGAAAAACCGGCGAGCAAATTCTCGGGAAACAATTTTCCCGATTTTCCTCGCTCGACGCTTTCAAAAGAATAATTTAATCTAACTGCGAGCTAATGGCATTTTGATTTACTGACTGTGACAGTAATTGAGCTACCGTGCTGAAACAGCTGTGTTATTTTAATTCACTTTAAATTAAATTTTAATCCACTTAAATAATGAAATTAAATTGAAATCGTATTTAGTACGAAGCATTCTATTTGAATTTTAGATATAAACATAAGAAACGTAACGAGTAATTAGAAACGACCGAAATGAAATTTACTCAGGGAAGAGCCGCTGTCCCATTTACAAATTCATCGCAGAATTACGTTACTCGACGTACCCAATAATTCTCAGAGATAAAGCATCGCAGAAAGATTCTTCTCGCTGAGAAAAGATCTGCGAAACTAGCCAAGCAACATTCTTCTCTTAGCAATCAATTTTTTCCTCGAAGATTCACGCGTTTGTCGAACAAAGCTTCCCTCCACGAATAATCGAAACGGCGTTTCGATAATGAATTATCTGAGACGAAACTGGAGCAGCGGTTTCAATGTTCAAATTTGCCGCCGGTTGACGTCAGCCAGTGCAGCCACTGTCAACCAGTCAGTCAGTGGTTGACCATCTCCTCACTGATAGCGAAACGTGTTTCCACTGATCTCTACGCTCTGTTTGGTCTCGCTCGGTGATCCATAGATCATTGTATACCGCTGGTGGGCTCTGTCGTTCGAGGACGTCGTCGATCAATAACAGTACGTCGAGGGGAGCCTGCCATTTATCTAAAGCCACGTTTTCAATCGTCCAGAAGGTTTGTGAACGGGAATCTCTGCCGAAAGTTACGTAACAGCTTCGATACGGGCGTCTGCTATTTTTCGCTTGGCGGGAGATTCGAACGATTGAAAGATTTTTACGAAATATTCAAGCAATAACGAATTCTTCGTAAAGGAAGAACAATTGAAGGAAAAACGTACAGACTCTAACTTGAAACACGATTTCAAAGGTTCAGAGACCATCAAGGGGCTGAAGAAAGTTTAACAAAGGTGCAAATTACTAGAACAAGGT
>CM052326.1:13557415-13585972 GCA_028455615.1 Lasioglossum zephyrum | reverse complement strand
ATCATCGGATTTCACCTTTTCAGAGAAGCATGATACAAGGTCTAGCAGAATGATTGATCGTGTAGATCAGAAATAGATGTCTCGGAACATGAGTGGTATAAGAGCACCTGGCTGTCTGGAATTTAAACAAATAAATAGTTCAAGGAACGTTCCAAAGAACTGTGTCTTTAGAATTTAATTTGATAAGCATATCGATCATCGAAGAAAAATATAAAAGTTGAGAAAAAGGTACGAACGACGTGGATCGAGTCTTCTCTAACATTTTATTGAAGGGATTTAGGAGAGATATGATCTTATGGATCACTGGCTCCCTCGAATTTCAATAAATAGTCGAAGCGAGTGGAAGTTCAAAGGATTGAAGAGGAGCTGGTAAACTGAGTGCAGTACCAATAAATTATTCGAGGAATCGAGACGGAAATATAAAATTCAAATAAATATGAACGATGCAAATATTCTGTTGGAGGGAATCGGAATGAGTTCCAGGACGATCACGTGAAATTAAAAATTTCTCTTGGCTCGGCGAGTGAGTCCTGGCAATCGACGATTTCGAAAAGACACATCTGCTAATTAAAATTTAAACACAAGGCAAATTAAATGTTAGAAACGTTACGCGAGTGACAATTTTTCACATAACAGTCGAGTGCTTACCGTTCCCAGAAACAGAAGCTAATGAACTAACTTTAAAAAATTCTTTTGACACGTCAAGTATTGAAAAATGATAGACTATCCATAAAGATAATTTCATTGATAAAACTAAAACTAAAAAGTCAAAAATGAGTGGGTGCTACATTAACCCTTTCGCATTCTAAAAATTCTGATAACATTTTATTCGAACATAATAAATCAATAAAATTTCTACCCTTAACCAACGTGTCAAATCTTCTAACTTTTAGTCACACCAATACAATAAAAATCGTCACACAACACGCTACCATAACTCACTAACACGTTCTCCAACAAGCCCACAGTCTCCAGCATACTTCAGTCCTCCGGGGGTTGGAAAAATCGGCAAAGTGAAAGCGGCAAATCGAGAAACAGTGGAGCAGGGGTGAGACCCGTCCGGGGATTTGATCGTGGATGGTGCAGGACTGTTTCGAACATTGTGGCCGTCTGTATTGACAAGCTGGTCCTGGCAATGTCGGTGTAAAGAGGAAACAATAGAACTATGAACGGTTCGCAGTAAGCCGCTGCCAAAAATACCGATTTCCGAGGTTTGCCAGCGGAGTGTGGTGTGCGACTGGCACACCTGACTACAATGACGCAGTAATTAGTCAGTGTTGAACGATCTACAAGGATCTATAACAGTTTCGACCGGATCTGAGACGAGGACGAGTCGAACTCGAGGCAAATCGGTAGGAAAATGTGCGATTTCTGTTCGGTTCGCACGAGCAACGTCTCGTTCTTTGTGACCTGATCGCGCGAAACGATCGAGGGAGCTTCGCAGGATCATCGATCCAGCTTTCATGCCGGCTTGCGTCCTGAATCGAGCCTATTTCGTCTGTAACGATGACTATGTTGTAAGTGAGACCACCTCGAAAATCGGGCTTCCCTCGAGTGGCCGTCATCGGTTTCTCGGATGTTGTTTTCTTTGGAGTGACTATTACTAGCCGGACGTGTGTTTTCCTCGGTTACAGTTAATCATCCCCTTTATTTTCATGCTGGCAGAGATCTTGTTTGTGTCTCGATTGTTGCAAACTGGTCTGCTTAACTCGATTTCTGAGAAACTCTTCGCTGTGTTTACGTCGGTGGAGTTTGATGGATTCCTTGGGGCAGGGCAGAAAATTTGTGTCCAGAAGTGGAGGGGATTTGGGCGGGCTTTTCAGGACTTAACTCTCAGCAAGTGGAAATAATTAATTATTTAACGGTACAGCCATTAGTCGTTGTAGAACTTTAGAAAATCACGATCAATCGATTACAAAATCATAGTAGTTACTAGACTGTTGATTAAAACTTGTGGTCGCATCGATGAAATTCTTTTATAATCTATCGTTTACTTTAAACTATGCCCACTCGTTCTTACCATAAAATCCACAGTCCAGTGATTACATTGACAGCATTATTGCATATTGTGTATCGTGTTAATCTTTTGATTTGTACATTTTAATCAAAATTAATTTTCAAGTTTGATAAAAGAAGATTGTCAGTCATACACGACCAACGTGACAGTATTAAAACGAGAAGATACTAGCAGCCGAACGAATTTCTGTTAGAACCGAATAGTATGTTTACGATCGAGCAAAGATCTCGATTGTATATCTATCGGCACGCATGTGACTCGAATCAAGAGGGGGCTCATTGTTTCCATCAGAAATTTCTGTTGGACGATAATTCCTTATCTCATCCCCGACGAGTTATCACCGGTGAATATCGATTCTCACAAAATAATACGCGCATTAAAACCATCGGAATCGCCTAATTCCCTTCGTTCCAAGCTCCGCTCGACCCAATTTCAACGTAATCCTTCGAGGATCAAGTGTTTCGCTAAAATCTCGCTCGCTTCTCTGCACGAGCATGGTCATCATCTTCGATAGACAGTAAAACGCGACATAAGAATAACTCGAGAAAAGGTTGTCGATCTTTGTAAGATAAATCAGAGATCCGTTCGATCATGTTCAGCCCGATAGACGACGATGGATCTGTATCGATACACTTTAATGCCATAGAGTTCTGCTCGGTCGTGTGATCGAGCGTTAATCGATCGAGCACTGTGATCCAGTTCGTTTAGCAGTTTTCAATGAAAATTTCCTAAAGTCAAATTGTTTCTACCTCGTGATTTTTTAAAGATTTTTTATGATTGCCTTCGGGATTATGATAGTTAAGAACTCTGAGTGCCGCGAGTGAATGATCTTGTTCGAGGATCGAGCTGACAGATCGGAGATCATACACGTTTGGTATGTATTTAACGATTGTGCTTTGCAGACTGCTTCGTGTTCTCTCAAAACGACATTTATTTATTGCATATTAAGATAATTTTACAGTAACGCACATATATTGTATATATGTACACACAATATCAACATTCAGTGGTCAATAGTGATTGTATTTTGTGAACTGGTGGTGAAAGTGTTTCTTCAACATTTCTTAACAAATTCCAATTTTCAAAACTGCCAAGATTGCTTCAATGATCGAAGCACCTTCTTTGATCGGCGATCTTTTGAAAAATCCCGTCATCCATGACATTTCCGGAGGCTCAAAGTCTTCGAAGTCGGCTTAAGTTTTCAATTCTTTACACTCCTAATTGATCTCGTATCTTTCAAATCCTAGAATTGTTTTCAAACAATCTGATATGAAGAATAGCGATTAAATCACAGCTCACCACCAGTCAGTGAACAATAATCCCTATATGATAAAAAAACATATGACTATGAATCTAGATGTATGGTCGCTACACGAAAGACCTGGGTGAGTACGCGAAGGAAGAGGCTCAGAAGCTCAAGTACCATGACAAGCGACGGAAGTATGAGAAAGGCAGAGAGGAGGACTTCCGGAAGTCGAGGAGAGGTCCTCTCTGCAGGAAGTTGCTGGCTCTGCTGGCGTTCGCCTGGAAACACACTGGAGCTCGATTAGGCGAAGACTGGGTCTTCCTGGCTCTTCTAGGTATCATCATGGCGCTCATCAGCTATGCCATGGATCGTGGAATTTCCATGTGTAACAACGGTCAGTTCAAACTTGATCTACTTGAGCCAATTTCATTTGTTTTCCAATTTTCCGCATGATTCTGTTGAACCTTTCACGAGTCATTAACAGTGTCCTTGTTCCACCAGCCAGGATATGGCTTTACCAAGACCTGACACAGCATCCAGCGTTGCAGTACCTCGCTTGGGTGTCTCTTCCGGTCTGCTTGATCCTCTTCAGCGCAGGATTTGTCCACATCGTCGCGCCTCAGAGCATCGGCTCTGGAATCCCGGAAATGAAGACCATCCTCCGAGGAGTCGCCCTCAAGGAGTACCTGACCTTTCGCACTTTGATCGCCAAGGTTAGCTTCTGTCCTCATTCGATTTCTTTCTCGCCTTCAATTCTCAAATATTTCAAATAAAGGGTCTTTTAATAAGGGCGATAGAAGTTTGAATTGAAATAAAACGTATTGTAATCTTCGTGGTGCTCCACGCTTTCATTTATAAACGTGGTAATAAAATAAACATCATCGGAATTATGTCATATTTGGTATGATTTTTATTAGAAAAATGCCACAAATATGGTCATCGAAGTCCCATTAAAAAATAATGAAAAATAAAGAAGTTGGAAATTTGGATTAACTATGTTTACATTTCTCGGTAACCGAGGCCTCTCGAGCTCGGCTGACCTTCTCTACGTTCGGCAAAAGTCAAAGAATACTGTCCCTGTCGCATAAATGTCCCTCGGGAGACCCGTACTAGAATACAAATAATATGGCAGCTGTGACAATTGAAAGATCTATCGTTCTTATTGGGAGACCCTTCAGTAGTTACCAATTTTTCTCATGAACAGGTGATAGGTTTGACGGCGACCTTGGGCTCCGGCCTGCCCCTGGGGAAGGAAGGTCCGTTCGTGCACATCGCCAGTATAGTGGCGACCTTGTTGTCAAAGTTGGTGACCAGCTTCCAAGGGATCTACGAGAACGAGAGCAGGAACTGCGAGATGCTCGCAGCAGCCTGTGCAGTCGGGGTAGCTTCTTGTTTCGCTGCTCCGATTGGGGGTGTTCTCTTCAGTATCGAGGTCACCACGGTGTACTTCGCCGTGAGAAATTACTGGAGAGGATTCTTCGCCGCTGTCTGCGGAGCCACGATGTTCAGATTGCTGGCCATCTGGTTCCAAAGGGAGGAGACCATCACCGCGATGTTTGCTACCAATTTTACCATGGATTTCCCGTTCGACCCGCAAGAACTGTTCGTGTTCGCTTTGATCGGAGTTGGCAGCGGACTCGGCGGCGCGTTTTACGTCTGGCTGCACAGGCAGTACGTGATCTTTATGAGGAAAAACAAGAGCATGAACAGCTTTCTGCAGAAGAAGTGAGTAGTCGTAGTTTCTGTAGATTTTCTTCTAAATGTGACATTTTCTTAACGTAATTATCGTTTTGCTATTTATAATGCCTTTTACTTTTTTTGCATTAACCCTCATCCGAAATACGTTATACTGTTCTGTCATTTTTCGGCAAATTTTCCCGAAACTTTGTGATGTATTTGTTTAATATGAAACACATAACTGAATAACCTAAGATGTGAATGTCAACTCATGAATTTGACTAAAGGAACATTGAAATTTTTTTCATTTTGTATCACTGTGTTGTCAAATTGACACAAATTGATCACAACTGATCATTCCGATTATGTCTACTGCAACTAATCAGTAAACACTGTCAAACAACAAACCTTCATAAACCAGCGACTACTTCTCCAGAACTCTGTGAAACCTCATCGAATTGTTTCAGTCGTTTTTTATACCCTGGCATCGTCTCGCTGCTGGTCTCCTCCGTCTCGTTTCCGCTGGGATTAGGCCAATTCATGGCCGGGGATCTAAACACCCACGACCAGGTGTATGGTCTGTTCACGAACTTCAGCTGGACGAAGGAGGAGTTAGGTGTCGAAGAGATGAACATGGTGAAACACTGGTCGACTGCGTACACGGACGTGTTCACGGGTCTCCTCGGGTTCGTCGCGTTCACGGTAAGATCCGCTCTCGATCATGATCCACGGGGAATGGTGGATCGACGGACGAACGGAAGAGTGCACAGTCGACCAAGGGGCCTTTGATTTCAGTTCATCTTTTCCATTATAAGCTCGACGGTGCCCGTGCCATCGGGGATCTTCATCCCAGTCTTCAAGATCGGTGCAGCGCTTGGACGTGCCGTCGGAGAGGCTATGGCACTTTGGTTCCCGACTGGTGTTCGATACGGTGGCATAATCACACCCATAGTGCCAGGTAACCCTTTCTCAAAATATCTTTTGTATCAGGGTTAATTAAATTTTAAGTATTTTTAATATATTTCTCGAATATAAGTGAGCTAATTAAATAAAATTGTTTTTGTTGTATTAACATTATTAATATTTAATTAGATGTGAAATGTAATTCGAACTTTTAGATATGTATATATAAAAAATATATATATATATATATTTATATTTACTTAAAAGAAGTATACTAAAAAGGAAACTAATCACTCAAGAATCTCGAAGGGAGTAACCATCCTAAGTACAATGTTACGAGTAGATGTATGTTCTAATTGAGTTTTGAGGTTGTGGCCAGACGGTAGGACTATACTTAGGATAGGATATTTAGTATACTCCTTTTTTTTAAATTCAAGTACATGTTACCATAGAGAGATCTTATAAAATCTTTCAATGCGATTATTCTACGAACAAAACTTTTTATTTTCAGGGGGTTACGCTACGGTCGGTGCGGCTGCGTTTTCAGGAGCAGTGACCCACACCATCTCTGTCAGTGTCATAGTGTTCGAGATGACTGGTCAGATCACTCACATCGTTCCTATTATGATAGCAGTGTTGATCAGCAACGCTATAGCAGCTCTCCTGCAGCCTAGTATTTACGACAGCATCATACTGATCAAGAAGCTGCCGTACTTGCCCGACCTGTTGCCTTCCAGCTCAGGTAATTAATCATACGTTCAATCTTTTCGAATGAAAAACATCGAGTGATATTTAATGAAAAAGTACTCGAGCAAAGAACTTATTGATCGTGCAGCCAACCGTGATTACTTTTAGTTCATCGACAAGAAAGTTGTTAAAATTAATGTGAACACATGAAAATTTTCGTCAATACGAAAAAGGCTACCAACGAGGTCGCTTATTTTTAGTGTATTGATCGGGCTTGAATAATTTTTCGTTTATCGGTCGTATAACTAGCAAAGAAAATTCTTCGACACGATCGAACGATATACAATACAAGTAATAGGGGCTGTTTAAAAATAGTTCTCGAAATGAAGAAAATCGCATGCAGTCCAAATTGGTCTAACAAATGAATGTGGAACTTGTGAATCGAATTATCCACTAGGATCTAGTGTTAGATTAAGCTTAGCACCTCCGATATTTTTGATCCCGAACTAACATTTATGCAATTTATTAACAAGCCTCGCGAAGGAAGCTCCATGACTGGGTAACTGAATCTATGAAATATTCTTCTATTTATAATATGTCAGCGTCTTCGAAATAGAACTCGCTAGTTGACAGTGTTAATTTCGTTAGGTATGTACAACGTCTACGTCGAGGACTTTATGGTACGTGAGATCAAGTACATCTGGCATGGGATCACTTATCAGAAGTTGAAGGAGATCTTAAAGGAGAACCGCAAACTCCGAGGATTCCCTCTAGTGGACAATCCTGACTCGATGATCCTGCTCGGATCTATTCAGAGGTTGGAGCTGATCAAGCTTATCGAGAAGCATATTGGACGCGAGAGGAGACTGCAGGTAATTCATCGAATCAATTGTAATAATTCCATATTCATTTTTAACCCTTACCACACAAATGGTCACTCAGAAGGGCCACTAAAAATTGCTTTAATTATTATTTAAAAAATTGTTTAGATTATTAAATATGTCGTTCTTTGATCAATTACTATACATTTAGGTATTGTATGAGAATGTAGGTCAGAAGAAATGTTTAATTTTCGAATTAAATTAGCTCCGAGTGCAAAGGGCTAAGATTAAATGAAATTTAAGAGAATATACTTCATTCAATTAAAAATCATTTCGATAAAACCTGAAGTTTATTTGTTGCGTGATTGCTTAGGTCGCCCAAAAATGGCAGAAGGAAGCTGAAGAGAGGGCACGCGAGGAAATGGAACGTCAGTTAAGGGACCAGGAGAGAACCAGAAGACCCTCTCGCTTCGAGGTGATCCCCGCGCCAGACATTCTAAAGATGCAGAGGCAGAGTGTCAACGATCTAACGATGTCTCCAAACAACGGCACCGGTCCGGACCACGTGAGTCACGCCCCCGCCCTATTGACGTCATATCCCGCGAATTGTGTATATTTGCTCGCCTAACTAACCGCCTACGTCATCCGGCTACCTCCTTTTTCCATTTTTTACTCTCCCTCTTTCTCGTGTCGTCTCACGCGGTACCGTTCCGCTTCAGCACACGTATCATTCGCCGGTGTTCGGTTGCCAGCCGAAAAAATCGATCCTGAAGAAGACGAACTCCTTCACCCTGAAGGGATTCAGCCCTTTGGTCAGCCCAGCTGCCACTCCGTATACTACTGTCACTGGAGCTGAGAGCAGGTGGGAAATTGACTAATTGATCGATTGCGGATCTTTGTTGAACAATTTTCAATGATTAAAGAGAACCAGAGTTAATATCCTCTTTCTGATTCAAACTTCTCCAGTTCCAGGATACGTCTGGCCTTCGAAGCGATCTTCAGGAAGTCGGCCACCCTTCAAGACGTCGACCCAGACCCAGAGATAGGATCAGGAGGAGGAATAAGACGAGAAAGTCAGGATGGGATGCACGTGCAGCCCCACACACCAATGCTGGTTCCCAGTCCAGCCACCTCGAAGAAAGTTCAGCTGGTAAATTTTGCTCTTTGATTCTTCGTTTCGCTTGTCCATCATAACGATGGAGGACTCCTTTATGTTACCAGCCACGAGAAAGAGTGATAGACATGTCGACGGAAGATCAAAAGCGATGGGAGGAAAGCGAAATGGCGCTGGAAGTTGACTTCTCCAGGTGTCACATCGACCCTGCACCCTTCCAGTTGGTCGAAAGGACGTCCTTGCTGAAGGTGCATAGTCTCTTCAGCATGGTAGGAGTGAACCATGCTTACGTGACCGCTATTGGAAGGCTAGTTGGAGTTGTGGGACTCAAAGAGGTATGTTAAGAGAATTACGTTGATTGAAAAAGATAAAAATTTATCATCAAGTTCATAGATGGATCATAGATACATCCAGCATAACCATGGTCAAACTATACTGTAACTTCCATTGATCCTTGTTCCTTTCTGAGGAGACTCCTCCGGTATCCAGCACGTTCTCCTAAAGCTAGCAACCACGTCATCTTCAAGCTCTCTCGAAGCTGCGAAAAAAGTCAGACCTTTCCCAAAAGCTTTATCAACAGCTAAAGTTTCGAAGGAACTAAAAACTGTATTCACTTGCAGTTGAGGAAAGCGATAGAGGACGCGAACGCCGGGATCCTGCCAACTCATCAAGACTCCCACCTCGGTATCTCGAGCTCGAGTTTAGCGAAAAGCGAGACGGACACCGAGAGCAAGAATGTCAGCACGATGAACTCCATCGCTTCGGTCGAGTGCGAGAAAGTGGAGAAAGTCTGAGATAAATAGGTATAGAAAGAGAGAGAGAGAGAAGAAAAAAGCAAGAATAGGCAACGAATGAAGTATGAAAGAGAGAGAGTGAGAGATAAGTAGAAGCAAACATGTGATAGTCGCGTCGCCGGCCAGGCAACGCGACCCCGAACGACAAGAGAGACCTTTTTAAATAGCGATATCCTCTTCCTTCCGCGACCCATTCGACAGTCCTGAAACATTCGAGCAGCAACCAGTCGCCGGTAGATCGCTTTCGAAACGCTCCTCTCGTACTTAAATGGGGACAGGATTGATGCAAACCGCGTTTAAACGCTTCCTCCCAGACCGCACGTTCGACGGGACGTACATCATGGCTTTTGGATTTAGATTTGACGCGTCGCTTGCTGTAAATCATCGCTGAGACCTTCGGGAACGGGGTCTTGCGGTCGACGCTGCTTCACCATAGTTGGGAGAACAGTGCTGCAATGAACGAAGTCGAGGCTTCGAGACATCAGATAGCTTCCAGAGGTCCTGGGAATGTTTATGGTATCGGTGCTAAGAAGATTTGGTAGAATAGAGCATGTCAGTGGTAGACTGCGGATCTTTATGCACAAATTCGAGATTGTGTCAGTTCTGTGAATAATTTTAACACTGATTTTACGGGGCACTTGAAGTGACTATTCGTCTACGCAAACTTTTAGTCATTTCTGTTACGATACATACTCAAAATAATAGAGCAAACTATATTTGAATTCTTTAAATGATGTTACTGTTTTATAATCGATCATTTTCGTTAAAAAATGCATCAAATCCACAGCCTATCAGTAACAAGACCTCTGAGAAGCAATCTGCAAATCAAGAAGTCGTCCGCAGGCAAATCGGAACAGACTCCGGAGCAGTATGAATCTACCTAATCGCGAAAGCTCGATCCTCCGCGAGGATCTGCGTGTGGATCCTTCCCGTTTCGATCCTAGCACGTCCAGCGAACTCCGAGGAACGATCCTCGCATTCTGGTCGCGTGTCGCGTAACAAAGGAAGTTACCAGGCTTGTGTGAGAGCGAGAGTGTGTTCACGATGACGTCAGTGTCCAAAGGATCCTCCTCGATGTCCATGCTAAGCAGCTGGATCACAATTACGATCAAAGAAAAGAGAAAAGATAGACAGAGACGGTGCTTCATGAGCGATCGGATCATAGAGACGTGGATCACGGGTCGGGTGATCAATAATGTATAACGTTCCGCGAGGAGCGTGATCGACGATCGATCGAGGAGGAACGCGGATCCGGGAGTCGCAGAGTGCTCTAGCTTGTAAACTGTCTGACCATGGTTGTGCCAACCTATTTATTCTAATCGTTTAATCGTTTAAAGAACCCGCGCGAAAGATTCGACTCGAGTCATCTAGAGATCTATACTGTTTCTCCTGTCCTCGCGAGATCGCGGCGGATCGAATCGGCGAGATAAATCAACGTTTCCTTTTTTTTTTTGTTCCTTCGATAGATCCTCGCGATCTCACGAAGATCCACGACGCCTTCCCCTCGACAAACGAATGGGAAAGCAAATAGAGGAATCGAGGGGCGGCGTCGTTCTAGTTAGAGGATATTTTAATGACGTAGCGATAACCGATAGTAATAAAGGAAACAAAATCGATGTCTTAATCGATCGTTAACAGACGAACGTTTATCTAGGACCAGAGGCGGGCCAACGCCGTCCAATTGTTTAATTTAAGACAAAAGATTCTCGTAGGACATTTTACATTCCATCTTGACGAACAAGTTCACGATGCATCCCATTTTATTGTAAATTTCGCCGCGCGTCAACACGGTCGCACTAGCCACAAGCGAAAAACGGCCGGCCGAGTATCTGTACAATCTGTACAATATCGGGAGAAGACATTAAATAATTTATTATATTATTTACATATTGTGCTGTGTCGATATTTATCAAGATCCACGCGCTTCCTCTTGCCGCTAGTTGATAATATAGATTCGACCTAGGTCCGTTAAGGTCCGACTAATTGAAATCGTTCATCGATCCGGATGATCGATAGGCGTTAAATGTTTAATCAATAGACCGTCGGTTATTTAACATAGAAAAATAGTAGTGTAGCTCGCCGGAACGGAGGAGAGCGAAAGAAGCGTATACAATTTGCGTTACCAATCGATGTAAAATATACGTATATATATCACATAAGCCAGAGAAGATCTAGGTCACGTTTTCAGTAAAGAATACTCGTCGCTTTGTAATCGGAGTTTACTCTACTTGTCCAAGGTAAACCAGCCGTGTAAGCACTTTGGCACCGGGCCAGGCGTCTCGAAGGTAGCCCTCGCGATTTCTGTCAGAGTCACGCTGTCTAGAACCAACAGGCCCACCCGAGACTCCTTGTCCGACCATACAATGGCGCTCAACACCACACCATCGTCCTCGTTCTGAAACATTTTAGCATCCTTCAACCCTCCACAGTATTCGCAGAACTTTGAAATCCTACACTGATACATTAATATTTTTTAATCTAATTTCATTTCACTGCGGAATGCAACAAAAGAGTCTCGGCTCTGCTATGTCTCCTTTGAAATCAAAAAATTGTCTCATTTCTCAAGTTAGATCAATCTGTTTAAATTCGTAATAAAAATTCCGGGTTTCAGAGAGCAGTAATCACAAGTAGTTACAAATAATTTGTCGAAGAGTTATACCTTCCCATTAGGATCAGGAACAAAGATGGGCTCGCTGGGGTAGACATTTTTCTCGTGCCACGTCTTTCTCGTCTTCTTCAAGATGTCTACCTTGATGATCTGATTGATAAAATAATATTTGATCGAACCAGTACGCCGATAGCCGATGGCATATAAGGAAATAAGGAAATATTTACCGTTCCAGGGTTCTCCAAGTCGACATCACTGGATATAGCATAAAAATATCGATACTCTCTGCCAAGAAAGCAATCGTAGTTCAGTCTCGGTGTCTCGCAGCCTAAATCACAGAGCAATTCTGGTTTCACGAAAATGTTGCCATCGGGAAGTCTATGTGCAGATGCCTTCCTCTCGAGGATATTTCTATAGTCGCATATATTGTCCTCGTTAGCTGAAGTCTCATCTTTTGAGGTAGAGTCCGGTTCTTGAGATTCCACGACGTCTTTAAACGATTCTAGACCTTGATTCACAGTCTGCACTGTGATTAAATTATGTTCCAAAGGGGAGTCTGGGTCTGGACGGTTCATTGGCAGGACAAACCGCAGTGGTCTGCCCCGGAACATCTTGGCATAGTCAGGATTCTCGTGTAGACGCTAAAGACAAGATCGATGGAGCTATAAATTAATGCAATCAATTACATTGCTAATGAACTTTCAAGTACCCTCATCGCGTCGACGAACATGCAATCCAACATCTTCGAGTCGCGATAACAACAGACATCCAGCACAACGTAATCATGGTCACGTGTCTCGAACTGGTTGATGATGTGAAGGTAGAAAAATGCTTCGCTGACGAAGGTTCTCTCCAGCTGGCCTGTCTCCCTTGAAACTAGATGTATAAGGGTCTGAAATCATTCAAGACAGTTAACAAATCACCGAATGGTCGAGCTATCAAACTAAAGACATGTGATACTCAATTAACAGTGGCGCGTTACCCCTATGGGCAACTTGGGCAAATGTCCAAGGGCCCGAACACAAATTAAGATCCAAATTCTACTTTGCCCAAGGCACCAACTAGTTATAACGCGCTACTGTCAATTAATAAAAGTTACGTTCTCGTTCTCGTGCCACTTTAAAGCCGCGCGCATCGGTTCCTGTGTCACTTTGCACGAGAGTACAGTGGTCAGAGACACTGCCAAGGGCTGCTCGATCACTATGAAATAATTTTCGGTGATGCCGAACGTGTGCATATAGGAGGGATTCAGCAACCACCTGGATGGGATTGTGGCCACTATGGTGGCTTGATCGAACATGGACAGTTCCTTCTCTTCCCCTGCATCGTCTGAAAAATTATGTTCTCTTGGAATTGATGGAGACGGTTTCTGACAAAATTGCTGATTGACTGTCAGAATGTTTACCAACCGATGGTGATGTAACTCGGTGAGAAGCATACCACATTATACATTGGTCCACGCGGAGTGAGGCTCATCCCCACGTTGTATACCGTGCCGTCGTTCATCACATGGGGGTGGGACGTGTGGTTCACTATGCCAACGTAGTCTGACACTACCACCTTGGCAAAGAATACAAAAAGTTAATGTTAACAGTCCACTGTCGAAAAAATTCGAGAATTCTGACACAACTACCTAAGAAAGAATTAATTTAAAAATGTGTAACAATAACAACTACCTTGCCAGTGGTGTCCAAGGTGACAGGATCAACACGATGGATCACAGCAGACTCGGAAAAAGTATAATACTCATCTCCAAAAGGGTAGACCGATATCATCGAATTGTCAGAGTCCTCGCCAGGCTTGAACACCGCTGCGATCCTGAAGAAATATCAATTTTCTGTCTCTTCAAGCTTCTTACACACTTCTAGAATTCCAATATCGATTCTGACCTTTGGAAAATAGTTTGACAAGGATCTGGTACAGCCTTCGTTCCGAATTCGGTCACAACTATCCTCTGAGCAGCCTTGTTCTTCTTGTACACATCGGTCTGAACAAATCTGCACTGGTACGTCACTTTGCCATCCGAAATCGCAAATCTGTGACGCAGATACGACGACCGATAACCAAACGCATTATTTTATTAATTGAAAAATTAATCTTTTTACATCCACTAGATCGTGCTTATAGAATTTCTGCTAATCAAGACTCGGCGAACCGTGTTTCTTTTCTAAGAAGATGAAGATATCAAAAATTTAAATATTTCGTAAGAAAATAGAAGAGAAAATCATTAGGATTATGTCCTCAGCGTCAGAGAAACATATATGAATGATTTCTAACTTCCACGAAATTCGCTGTTGCGATAAATACGGTTCTATCCAAAGAAATGATAAATAATTCCCGATCGAAGCCGGAGCAGTGCATATTCGACCTTGAACTTGTGGCAGGCACATTAAAAAAAGATGAGGAACGAAAGGAAGACCGAAAACAGCAGGGCTGTCTTTCACTGGGACGTGTCCTTTCGAAGTTAATCGCCCTGGTCTTCGTAATTGTTGTTTAGCGACGGTTCGGGGATTTAGCGGTCGCTGGTGTGTGGCTTCCGGGTGATCGATAACACATTGATACATGTTTCGTCAGCCCAGCTAATTTCTTTAACCCTTCTTGGCCGCTACGCAACACATTTGTGGCTGCTGCGCCCCGTTTCACCACCGAAGTCTTATCATTCCTTCTTCAAATGGACTCCTTGATGTTCCTAGACCAATCTAGCATAATCCCGTAACGTCGACGTACCGGTGCAGCAGAGCTGAACTGTCGAACAGGTGGTTGAAGCTGTACTCCCCGACCTTCAAGCTCCCGGGACCGTTCCTCAGCAACGTGCCCTTCAACCATGATGGAATCGTGCCAGTGACCTTGCCTGAGAGAGGCTCTATCACCTCCTTCTCGCAGGACCTCATCCATACCGATGAATCGCAGTTGGGACAGTAATTCTTCTCGTCCTTGGACTCGTCCTTTGACTTCTTCGAACAATCCTCCGGGTCGACCAACTACGAATTAAATTTACATTGAAAAATTTGTCTTATAAATTGATATTAAACGTTTCAGCACTATTATACACTTCTTCATAAACAGTTAGACTTCTTCAGGTTTCGAAGAGATTCTACAACGAATTGGAACCAAAATGGAGGTTCACTCTAGCACCCGAACTATCACTTTCCTACTCGATCTATCCTCGATAGAAGCTCACCATAATCTCGAACTTACGCGAAACGAGGATTTCGAGAGTTTCATTCGCTTCCCATGCAACAAGTCATCCAGATCGTTTAGATTCACGGTAGCAAAGTCACTGGTGGATCTAGATCTGCGACACTTCGTGGCTTTCATACTAACTCGCGGGAACACTGTCGGATGCAGTTGAAGTATAAACGTTTTCGAAACAGTTCCAATGTATTATCAATTGTTCAACTCCCAGATTGTTGTCGGAGTTGTACGAGTATTATGTTTCATCCTCGAGGGTCTCCTCCGGCGGAATCTCCGTTACCAACGGGTCCAGGATCGTCGACAGAATGTAGAAGACTCGCTTGTGGGTGAAATCCATCGTTCCCCTTAGGGCTTCGACCAACGAATGACATTGTTCCGATAATCTGGTGACCTTAAAAGTGGAGCTCGATCGATCCAATTAATGGCACCGGTTGCTCGAAGCCCTGCGACCGGTCACGTGTACCCGGCTTGCGAGTTGCTATCATAACACGTGGTCCATCCACACGAGTACTATTCGCTTTCTGATTCTCCTAATTCAACTCCTCGTTTCATCATACAATCAATCTCGGAAACCTGCTCTTTCTCACCCCTTTCGACATAGCCAGATTGGTAATTGATCTGGCTGATTGAACCACTTTTGTCAGGAAACTAGTAAAAGTGGTTCGACTTTGAGTCCTGTTTATTTATCGACTAGCTGACAGACGTTGTCCTGTCCAAATTTCAATAAATTTGTTTTTCATCGTTTTGTGAATTTGTGAAAAGCTATTGGAAATGTGTAAACAAAGTAAAAATGAGAAAAACGTATTTCTGAGTAATCATTCTATCTATTGACATTAGATTCATTAGATTCATTCTGTCTATTAACGATTGTGATCATAGATATTCAGTTTAAGGAGGAGAAAATCCCATAGAAAAAAGCACTATCATTTTTTCCTGAATTTTCCATTTTCCGGGCAACTTCTCCAATTTTTCTTTCCCTAAAAACGTAAAAACCTTATTCGGTCTATTACGAACATTAAAAACGAATTAGCCGAATTGGTCCAGCCGTTCTCAAGAGATGCGCTTACCAACGAACAACATTTAATTGTTATTTAGATAGAGAAAATGAGTAGATCAAATGCGAAACAAAGGATTTAAAGAAAAGAGGTAAGAATTTCAAATTCATATTTAAGAATCTTATCATCATCGACGATGCCTGTGGTATCGACTGCGCGAAGAAGACACTCGATTAGATGGTTCAGCGAGTTACTGTGAGGTGACAGCTCGAATAAAATTGACTCGATGTTCAGAAGATTGTTCGAGTCAATGTTTGAATGTTTCAGAGCTTGAATTAAAAGTAGAAGATGGTACCTCCCCGGGAGTGGGCTGCGGAGGAACTTCCGGTCGGAGGAGTATAATTTTGAGAAGAGGAATTTGGTCGGAAGCAAATTGGAATTAGAAATTCAGAAATAAAAATTGTCCATTGAAATAATAGTGGGAAGGACATACTGAAAATGGGCCAAGGGTAAACGAAAAAGCATTGAAGAACCCTTGGCCCACCCCAGGCTAGTTTGAGGTAGACTAAGGAAGTTTTAAATAACCATTGGTCTACTCTAAGCTAGTTGGAAATAGACCAAGTAGTTCTGGAGGACCACGGGTCAAGTTTAAGGTAGCCCAAGGTGGACCATAAGGAATAGGATAGGTCCTTTGTAATAAGTAGGACGGGTCAAGTTTAAGGTAGCCCATGGTTGGCCATAAGGAATAGGATAAGTCCTTTGTAATAAGTAGGACCCCGGATGTTGGTATGTCGGGCTAAGATAAGGATGGGGCGGCAGCCCCGAGCTGCGGAGTTTTAGAGGGTAGGAGCTAGGGATTAAGTTCCATTCTACCCGACTTTCATCTCAGGGGAAAACTGAGTCCCATACTACCCTCCTACCACCATCGTGTGCGTAAAAGCATTTCCCCACTGCCAAAAGAAAAGCTCAAGGTTGGCCAAGGGCCTCCTGGTCCCGGAGTCTGTCCGTCCTGCCTCAGTTCTCGGCCCGACTGACTAGCATTTCTTTTCGAACTTAAATAATTATTTATATATTATATAAATAAAGATAATTATAAAGATAATTCCCACGGAAATACACTCTAAAATTTTCCGAAAAAATCTCAAGTCCGTGTATGCATATACTTCGGTATTATTGCACTTTTACATCTGACAACGTTGTAAAAACCAGCCCCTCGGACACGCTTTCTGTGTCGCAGTCCGATGTAGTTCTCTAACTGACCGTTGCATTCAGATAGAGATCTCTATCGTGCTAGATCATTCTCCACAGAGTCGGTAATTCAGAACCGTAGAAAGTGCATCGTGTGCAACGTCTGTACACAGAGAAATGCTATTGATCTAACAATTTTCACCTACTTCCATCGAATTTTTAAGCACAAGTGTGGTTTCGAAAATATCGAATTATTTCTCCTGAATTTTTGGTATCCATTGATAAAATATCTTAAATTATTTGTTTTCGAGTATCTGTCCTGCTGCAGATATTTCCGTGTTATTAGATAATGTTTTTCAATTAACTGTCAATTGCTATCAACCAGCTTTTGCGTTTTGATCGCGCGGTCAACGTGTAAATAAATGATCACCCCGTACATACGAGACAGTTACACGATGAATAATTCACGAGCTTGTTGACTGGTTGAATAAAAACAGACAACTTCTCTTTTGTTATCCTCGCGATGTTCGTCTTCCTTATTTACAATGAACCTTCCTCTGAATCGATCATTGTTAAAAACACTGCATAGAAACAAGTGAGACGAGTTAGGAACTCTTAGAAAAATTATTTAGATTGTAAACTACAACACACCAGTACACAAAATGAGCGTGCATTTTTAATGCGACCCTGGCTCGTTTCACAATGAAATCGATTCAAGTAGTGGAAGCAGACATTTTTCGGCCGTTCGTAATAGCGGGACCGGTGTTCGCCCACGAGTTTCGCGCATCTCCCTTACCGGAAACAAGATGGCGATGCTGTGATCCAGGACTGGTGGCTCGTCCAGGCTGTTGTTTAGCTCAGACATCCTGCGAACACTCGGGAAACCCGTTCGTAACACTTCTTTCGCGGAAAACCCGTCGAATTGACCGGAATGGCGGCCGTGCTGGATCCTTGCCAAAATTATTCGCGGAACTCTGGCGTTGTTGTCACGCGAGCCGCTGCCACCATCGAGCTCGTCGAACTTCTTTTCGACATTGATCCTTTCCGATAAGCTCCATCTCAGCCGGCAAATTCGAGTCTGCGAGTTGTTGGAAAAATCATTTCAATCAGTCCATGTTCCTAAGTGTAGGTTTTTATTTAAATATATATAAATAGTAATAAATATATATAAATAGTAAACCTCCTACATAAAGAATTCTTCAATTTTGTGTTTTCAATTTCGAAACACTTAGACTGGCATAATGAAAGCCAGGTTTATATATCAAGTTATAGTTTCGCATTTTAGTTCGCGAAAATTAAATATTAGCTAGGCGCCTCAGTTTATGCTACATTAAATACTAGGCCAAACATAAAAACTATTTGAGAATTTCTGGTCAATATTAAAAAAATTTCCTCGCTAAATTATCTTGTCAAACACCTGTTGTCAAAGATAAAAATCGAGGAGACACTTAATTTCCATTTTCCAGCAACCCCTATGCCTAATCAAATTCTAGCCTAAAATGAAAAATTAATTGGAAATTCCTGGTTAATTTTTCAGCTACTTCTTCACTCAATTACCTCTCGAAATACCTGTCGTCAAAGATAAAAATCAGCGAAGCACTTGATTTCGATTTCCCAGCGGCCTCCACGAATCAAATCACAATCGAAAGATTAATATTATTTGAGAATTTAGTTTCTCGTTTCCAGCTGTATCTAAGCTAAATTGTAATTTCAAACAGCTGTTCCCGACAATGAAGACTGAGTAGGCTGTAACAACGATAAGAATTAACTAGGTACTTCATTTCCATTTTACAGCTATCGCGTTGGCACATCGCATGTTTAAATACCTGTTTCAACACATAAGAATTGATTGAGAACTTTATTTTAATTTTTAACTGTCTCTACAATCCGAATCGCTCAATCGATGTCGATTTTCAAAAACCATAGTTTCCAAAAATACATTGCTGTGTTCTGTGACCAGTTTGAAAAATATTCAAAAGAAAACAGAGTTTTATGGGCCGATTTCCATAATCGTTGAGTAAACACGATCGTGTTTACCCCATTCGAGGCTTCAAACGGAATACGAATTTCAGTAACCTTTATAAATAGAGAACTATATTATGCAGAATCGTATGCAGCCACGTGCGCAACGAATGCACAAACCGTCCATCCGCCGGTTTGTTATTATTTTCATTGAATTTTGCCATCTCCGATGAGAGTTATCGCCGTCTGAACCCCAACAAAAACAGTTCGGTAATGTTCAGACGTTATGGCACTCCTCTGGTTCGGTTTCGTTGCGCGCATCCTTATCGTTCACTGACTGCAGTCACGCTATTAACAAACAACTCCCGTCGTGTTATTATGCATGTTGTTCTCGTTTTACGATCGGCTACGATAAAGAAAGTCAGCCTTGGTTCCTCGACGCGTCTAGCTTTAAAATACATTTTACAGCAATGAATGACGGATTGAATCCTCTGTTTGTTGTTCCGATTTGCGGGAATTGCAACTCGCTCCGCCAAAATACCGCGGAAGTGTGGAAATGCAGAATTTTGCTAGAAGGTCGCTTTCGAATTTATTCGTTGCAATTTCTGTGCTCAGTGGAAACGGCGGGCGATGGTCAGTCATGGTCCGTACATTAATTTTTCTTGAAGCGAACACTCGAATCAATTTTATATATTTTAATTAGCAGATCGAGGAATTTATTTACAGCCTTGATCCACTGTTGCATTGTTCATTGTTGGAAAGCGGATTTTATAAATTTATATGACAAAGACGAATAGATGTAATTTAAAACAGTAAAAACGTTAGAGGAATTTAACTTACTAAATATATTAACCATTCACTGCATGATTTTTTTAATTGGAATGAAAAAATTGAATGAAGGTCAGTTTTTGTGCTTCATTTAAGGGAAAAATATTTTTTTAAAAATTAAAACAACATTTTTAGAAAAATAAACATAAGAAGGGTTAATAAAGAAAATTAATTACTACTTCACTCCAGTTTGTTGCAAATCGGGTAGAAAAAAGTATTTTGCTTAAAGATTCGCTATATCTGCAAAAGTTTGAAATTAACAATTTTGTTTTATACAAATAGGAAGCTCATGTTTATACTTTATTTAATCATTTTTATTGTAATACACAATATTGTTTGAAATCTCAATATGAAATTTAAGAGATAAAGGTCTGATACAGATAATTGATTGATTATTAATTGTGAGTAGAATTCGAAACCTAGAAAGCACGAAGAGATGAAATTTTCAGGTCATCGTCATCGTGTTTAGATGTTTGTGATGGAATCCGGTTTGCAGCATTCTGTTATTTTATTGAAACGGTATCTTTCATTGATAATGGCATCGCGAAGGCTAACATGATCCAGTTTTCAAGTAGACACCGCCGTTTACTCGAAACTTGAAGAGGCTCTTGCGTAAAGAACCTTTTCGAAAGATATTTTCTAACGCTTTCTTGACGAGAATAAATAACAGCTCCGTTAAAATATACGAATTGTTGGTAAGCAAGAATTGTTGTTGGTAAGCCAACATGCACATATATGTATTTCACTGTGACATATACGCGCGAATAGCAGCCAACAGCTAGAAGATCAGAAGTCATTCGAATTTTTTCCTCTTCTTTTCTGTCGCAAAAGTTGCTTCGACAACGAAACGAACCTTCATCAGAGAAGACATTTTACTGAGTGAACATACTGTATTCGATGATGCACGATTTCTTATTTTTGAGTATGATTCTATGCATAGGAGACTCGTTCAACTTCTGACCTAATTCTTCAAGAAGATAATGGTACCGACGTCATCCAAGGTGGTCATTTCAAGTGCCTCGCCTTGCGTACTCGTTTTCAAGAACATCTATCGATTCCGTGCCCACTGTTTCAGATAAGTTTCATAAATATTAAAATATTCTGCAATCTCTTTTACATTTTCCACACTGTAAATGAAATCCTGATACATACGTTAACGTTACTTAGCAGCAACACTAGATTACCTTTCTATAAACTCCTGTTTATATTCTGATAAAAATGAAAATTGGAAACATCGTTTCTAACGTACGTAATAAAAAAGTAGTGAATCTCTATACTAAATAAAAATTGTTTTAGTCCACTAAGAAACAAAAGTAAAAACACAGATCCTCTGTTAACAATTTCTACAAACAAACTGCAATAACATTTCTTAAAAAGAAACATTAATTTAAAAAATGCGATAGAATTCACTGTCTAGCGATTCCAATGAAGTTTCATAAATATTAAAATATTCTGCAATCTCTTTTACATTTTCCACACTGTAAATGAAATCCTGATACATACGTTAACGTTACTTAGCAGCAACACTAGATTACCTTTCTAAACTCCTATTTATATTCTGATAAAAATGAAAATTGGGAACATCGTTTCTAACGAACGTAATAAAAAAGTAGTGAATCTCTATGCTAAATAAAAATTGTTTTAGTCCACTAAGAAACACAAGTAAAAACACAAATCCTCTGTTAACAATTACGACAAGCAAACTGAAATAGCATTTCTTAAAAAGAAACATTAATTTCAAAAACGCGATAAAATTCACTGTCCAGCGATTCCAATGAAGTAATCGCGAGTGATATGTGTGTTACAGAAAGAGGGAACGAGTTGTAAATTGTCCGCATTTTTATTGTTTGGTGGCCTAGTGCACGGTGACCAGCTTAGCGCAGCGGCTAGATCGTTTTGCGTGACGCATCGCTCGTCGCCCGCATAAGTTCGCGTCGAATGCAACGATACGTGCAGTTTTATGCGAAACGGTGCAGCACACATGCCCGGTCCACGTGGCCGTCACGTGCTCACGAGAGGCGAGAGGTGCGTCACGTGAATGCCAGCGCCCCGCGGAATCGTGTTGTATGTATTTGTTGGCCGCCAACGGATAGCTTAGAAAGCAGCTCGAACCTTCTCGAGCATTCAATAGACACCAAACAGACCTATCATCTTTGATAAAACTGTACCAACAAATCGATCTTTGCTGTCCACCATTTTTCCAACAATCAAAACAACTTTCGAATCCCATTTTACGCTAAACAGACCACAGGCGACTAAATTTTGATTTCATTTTGCTATGATCATGATTGGACAGCGGATCTTTATGCAAAATAAAAATTGTCTATTTTTATTTTCATTCTTAATATGTCTAACAAATTGAAAATAATATAAGAATATGTTCAAATTCTTCTTTTTACTGTTTTAATTACGCTTACTAATTTTTTCGAAATTATTAAATAAATATCTTCACTGACATTTTTATAAAATAACATATACCAGTCACCTCTAGTGAATGGATAAATAAAAATTACAAAACATGTTTATGTTCGTTACCGAACGAACTAACGTTAGAAAACAAAGCTTCCGTGCTTGGTCTAATAATAAATTGTTTAAACAGTGCACTGCACATTTACAAAACACGTTGAGTGTCGCGATGGATCTATTTATCGGGAGTCGTGTTGATATTTAGATCCTCCAGACGCCTACTCTTGGATGCTATGTAACATCCAACACAAACGGTCGGACGCATTATCATAGAACTGATATTCTAGTCTGTCACTCTGCCATTCGTTTCGTTTCATAATCCGTTTCTTATTGATATGTCCACTTGCCTGTTGACATCACGCGCGATTATACTCGCGGTGGAATTAACGACTCTGCTGGGTAGCACCATGTGTTCCAACATCGAACATGCGAACTACGTTTCGACAATTAACTGCGACAATAATGCTTGCTGAATTAACACCTTGCGACCACGACCGTGTCTCGGCGAGATACAATCGGACGGATTTAGAGCTTTTCGCCACTGTTTGCTCGTACACGCGACGCTCTTTATCGCCATCAGCGCAGAAAAATTCAATTAACACGCGGTGAAAATTCAGTCAAATCTAATTACCATAAACTCAATATTAGTCTACTCGCTTTTATATATTTTATAATTCTATATACTCATCAATAATAACCTCAAAGATTAAAACTGCAATGATTCAATTTAAATTATATTTATGTTCTTGTTCTGTATCGAAACAGAAATAGGAACGCAGTTCTGGATCCGGCTCCACAGTTTGCTTAAGTTTTGAAGGTCAGCAAAAGGCCAGCAGGTTAATTTTTAATCTGCCTTATGACTAAAATAGTTGAAAACCACATAATGAATCAATGTTCCAGGAGAAACGTGATAATCCTTGCCAAGAAGCGATTAAAAATAGCCAATGATTAAATGAAACTTATGACGAGCTTCGTCTGACCTGGAACGTCTCAAACTACTTAACCTTAGCTCTTTATTATTAGCCTTCTGTATTTAATGCATTTATGAGAGAAATGCAATACTGAACTACGTAGACATGCAAAATTATTAAGAGAGGAAAATACATTGTTATTTTAATATTTGAATTGGCAAGAAAACTCTTTGAGACAATACAAACGTGCATTTATATATACATTGCATTGAAATTATTAAGAGAAGATTTTCATTGTTATTGTAATGTTTGAATGGCTGAGGAGAGTTTTTTGAGACAATGGAAACGGATAGTCACTTGCTTAATGCATTCCGCAGTCGCACTTGGCGAAATTAAAAGTAATTTAGCGGATGCATTCTCCGGTGGACGCTGACAGAGTGATTAAGCGAGTGCATTAATCCGAGCATAAGTGCATCTTCCAATTATAGAGAAAAAAATTGCACGTTGTCCTACTCGATAGCTTTAATGAACGGTTCACGTGCTTCGATCTGACCAACAATATCCGAAGCTACTTCGACCGCGTTCACCAACTTCGAACGCATTGTGCCGGTCTAAAAATAATGATACCTCGGTCATTATGCTGTTTTGCACACTATAAATATTCGATGAACCTGGTTCACAGCTTTCAGAAAGTTTTCGCTATCTCTGCTCCGTGAACACTTACGCATTCATTATGGACGTTATGTACCTTTCGCGTAGAATAATTTACAATAGTAATCGTTCTCGTTTTCTGCAGTGTCAGAATTACTTGTAATCTAAAGGACATGTGTTCTTTCTCCTTCGAGCGAGTCAAGATCAAACGAAAAGCATGTTTTTTTACATTGTTTAACACTGAATCTACCAACCATCAAAAGTGACTGATGTGTATATAAAATTTATATTTTGTGCGATTTTTACTATAATACACCCCGTGTTTTTCCCAGTAACAATTTGTTTATTTGTTCGTTTCTTTGCCATAATAAATGTAAGCTTATGTTATTTTGTTGTTTTTCATTCGTTAATAAGCCCCTTTTCATTTCCCATTAGTTTTAACTCCGTAAAATAATTTTTTATACTTCTAAATTGTGAATGTTTTCTCTAAAATCCGTTTCAATGACTCCGATCGGAAACATTCTGTCACGGGATGTATATACTGGAGTCAAACAATATATTCAATAAATTTATATGAGAACACTTTTATGATTTCAATAATTGTCAAATAGAAGATCTAAAATGGGTTATTTGACCCCTTGTGGTAGATTCAGTGTTAAAAATTTGTTGTACAAAATGGGTGATCCATGGATTTAAAGATGAAGTCTCTCATTTCTAAGGAATCGAAAAAATTTCACCTACGATTTTATTGAACTTTAAATGACGCCCTGCTCCCCACAGAAGTCATCGAATCACCCTCAGCTCGCAGCAATCATCCATTTCCCGTTCTCAATGGATTTTTCTGCGAACAGCGAGCCATGCGTCGATCGACACGCTCTTCCTATCCCCGGATGGCATCGAGCGTGTGGGTCAAGGTCGCGATAATGCGAGTATCGACGTTCCAAGCGCGCGAACAATCGAACGCGATTCCGTTTGGCCACTTACCTACCCCACTTTCAGAACCACGCGACTGTCAATCAGCGTGCAACAGGATCGATCATGCTGCGTGATCATCGTCACTTAACCTAAAGTGATCATGTGGTTCGTGGCTGATCCCTCCACGAGCAAAGCACCTTTTAAAATTGGTTACAAACAGAATTTGTTTAAATGTTTATTTTTTCCCACACTTTACTCTGAAAAATATCGAAACTTCACGATCACTAGATGCCACATGTGATCGATTATAATAATGATCTTAATAGTTTTAATAAATTTAGATTAATACAGTGGCATTTTAAAATTCTTTTTCTACTCATTCATGTTGGAAATTCTATCGAAACTACTAGAACCGATCTAAACGCGCGACCTTCTATTTCGGATGTACGTGCGGCCGCCTTGATTCATCTTCGCCGGCTGTCTGCCGAGATTATTATAGTTAAAGGCGACTGACCAGTCTCAACCGACCTCGCATGATCGTGAATAGATTACGTGTACACAAACAGACCTTCTCGCTTTCGGAGAAGCTAGCGTTTTAATTAATTAGAAAATTCTAGAAGAATTTCTTTCCTTAAAGAAACGGTAAAAGCGTATATTTGTGGGATTATTATACTGTTTTAAAGAGGCATTTTTCCTAAAACATAGATGATTTTATGAATAATTTTGATAGAATCGAAGAATCTTCTCTGTTGTTTATTGCTAGATGATTTCACGAGGAATTATGCCACTGCTTGTTGCCCTGTCGACTTCAAGGAAATTGGGAGATAAGGCTTTCTGTACCCAGGAATTGCGAAACTACGTATTATTGCCTCGAGATTAGTATCAAAGTGTCGTTCTTCAAATAGAATAGATTGCAACAAACTCGAGCCCAATAAAAATGTTTTCTTTTCTTTAATAATTTTAATCGTCTGTAAACATCGGTGTCCTTAAATTCTTTGAATCTAATTTTTACCACAATTTGCAGAGAATCCACAGCCTATTGAATACGATTTCCGATCGCAAGCTGTCCCCTAATTATTTCGAAGAATATGACAGCGAGAATCGTTTAACGCCGTTCTAATAAAAAATACCAACGATCGATGGAAAACAAGTATCGCTCGCCACCTGTCATTTCGTCTATTTTTGTGTTGTTCGCTGGGAATCGACGGGGTCTCTCTATTTAACGATCCAATTCGGAGCTCGTCGTTCTCAAAGTCGAATCACTTCCTCGTCGGCTGACAGCTGTCAGCTGAGAACTATGAAACTTCTAACTTTACCCGTTTCCGATGTTTGTATTTTAAGACGCGGTAGCATTTGTTTACAGCCGAGCAAATAGCGGAGGACGCGATAAGCAACAGCGAACTGTGCTACGCATTTTTTTCTGTTGAGTGCAGGTGACTCTCAGACGGTTGATAAAATGGAAATTATCTGCTTGGTGATTTATTTTAATCGATCGGCGACATCGTTAGATCGACAGAAATATTCCACTGTTCGGTGAAGTCGATGGAGTTGGAGGTACTTTAATAGATTATCGTGAACAACCGCAGATTCTCTATCGCTTGGTAATTGCAATTTCATACTAAAAGCTGTTACGTGTTCGCGTTTTTGTAAACTGTCACGTGAATGTTACTTGTAAACAGCAGAATATTCATTTCACATCTTCCACAAATTTTTGGATCTTTGTGAGACCCTCTAAGAATTTTTATGAACCCCCCAAGTTTACTATACATCCTCCATGATGTTTTATGAACCCTCAGGATCATTATGAGACCCTTAAAGAATATTGCTTGACTTTCAAGATCATTGTAGATCCTCTACAATTTTTTATGAATCCTTAGGGTCACTATACATCCTCCATGATGTTTCATGAACCCTCAGGATCATTATGAGATCCTTAAAGAATATTAGGAGACCCTCAAGATCACTATAGATCCTCCATGATTTTTTATGAACCCGTAGGATCGCTATGAGACCCTCCAAGAATTTTTATGTACCCTTAGACTGAGAGGTAAACAATTCTTTTTAATAATTTTTAAATTCCTATCTAATTTTCCAGTTTTCTAATTACGAATTTAAATTGCAGCAGAAGAGGCTCGACGATGCAATCAAGACGCTAATGCAGAAAGGTGAGTTAGTACATGTAGAAATACATTAATAAGTGTTGAGCTCCTCGATTGTAGTTTTTATGGCTCTGCATTTGGAAAGAGAGGAATCGAAAATAACCCGGAATTGTTTAAACAATTTCTTTGTATTCTTGCTCGTCCTCCCTGCCCACGCAGTGACGCTCGAGCATGATGTTGATCACGGAGCCTCCTTTACCGGGAAATGCAATTAATTTCTTCGCGAGAACAAAACAAGATTCTTTTTCTCCCTCTGTTCTGCAATCGACCGGGTCGGGGATACACGTCGCGTTCGTCATGTGACATCCTAATCTACTTACATGACGCGTGTACGTCCGCACGGAGATAGATCATGTGAGAAGAGATGCCTACGTGAGTCACCGGTCGGTCGAAAAAACTCCCTGGGAATGATCATTCATGGTCAAAAACGCTGAATCATTAATTAACAGGTCTCATGAATAGAGTGTTCAACCACCTTGATATTTCAATGAACGATTCAGTGAAAAATGAAATGAAAAGTGGTTTCAAAGTTCTCACTAGACAGCAAATCTGTTTTATCTTAATTTTAATGGGTATAAAATAATACATCTGTAATTTGACGTTTCTCTTACACTATTCCAGATCGGCCCATTTCATCAATTTCAAGTTTTGTTTCATTTTTAGCTATTTAACTTTTAGCATCACACTATGTTTGCTGTAGTATACAGGATATACTTAAGACAAAGAATGCCAACGAGCACGTGTCAAAAGCAATGATTAAGACACAAATGCGGTCGGTATTATTCACAATTAGATAAGAATGTACTTCCTCTGTTGTCTCTGGTCGCTTTATGAGGTATTATGCCGAATGGTACGAGCCGTAACACGTATAATTACTGTAATGACAAATCTCAGCGGGATTGTCTTCCAGTTTGTTCCACTTTCAGTACGAAATAGTGCCATAAACGCATGAAATCTGCAATCGCGCGATCACTGGTGGAAACACACGGTTGCATAATTAAATCCAAAAACACCTAAACACATCAAATGTTACGAAATAAAAAGGGAGACACATATTCAAATATCAATGCAGCTGAAATTCGATAAAATCCTATTCGTTCATAAAATTAAAAAAAATTATTTGTGCACAAAATTTTCAAAAAGAATTTGTTCACAAAATTTTCAAAAAGAATTTGTTCATAAAATTTTCAAAAAGAATTTGTTCATAAAATTTGAAGAAATAATTTGTTCATAAAATTTGAAAAAAGAATTCATTCATAAAATTTGGTAAAAGAATTTGTTCATAAAATTTGGTAAAAGAATTTGTTCATAAAATTTGAAAAAAGAATTTGTTCATAAAATTTTCAAAAAGATTTTTTCATAATATTTGGAAAAAGAATTTGTTCATAAAATTTTCAAAAAGAATTTGTTCATAAAATTT
>CM052326.1:13538276-13557315 GCA_028455615.1 Lasioglossum zephyrum | reverse complement strand
TTTTTCGTTTAAACGTCAAAAGAATATATTAAAAATAATATATTATGTATTAATATATTCAAAAGAACGACGCTACCTTCTGACTCACCCTAACATCATCTAACCGCTAGAAAAAATAACAAAAAGCCAATATTGCTGCTGCAAAACATGAAAATTGCAAAACGAAACCGCCTGTCGGCACTGTCGTATTTGTCGGTAAACATCCGAGGAGAGGGTACAAATTCGAGAAATGTTGAGGGGCGCGCAAACGGCGCATGCGCGCGATAACAAAATTCGCGCGCGCCCCCTCCCACCACCGGCGGACCACTTTCGCATATATAAGCGGCGGGAGCGTGTCACGGGGACATTCGTAGCGCGCGCGTCGTGCTGTCAACAAGTAGCGTGTAACAAGTAGCAACAAACAGCGTGATTTTCCCGCGGTGAAATTGTTCGCGATCGTCCATGATCGATCATCGATCCGCGATACGCCAAAAGAAACGATCCGGTGAGTTTCGGGGATAGACTGTCCATGGAAGGAGACGTCCGTTGGATTTTCCGGGACGCACGATTGGCGCGACAATTTTCCTTGTTCGAGAGAACTGACGATTATACCAGAACGCATAGTGCGTAATTGCATCGCCAAAGAAGAAACAAGGAGAGAACACGGGTAGAGCAAAGAGGATAGAGAGAAAACAAAGAAGAGAACAGACGAGGAGGCAATGAACCGCGCGAGCTTCTTCGTCCGCGCTGTGATTGCAATGTTGTGATCGACCGACTGTGATAATATACATATAATATATATACATAGATATTCGTATACATAACCTATACATATTTTTATTTCGTCTGGAAAAATCGTCGCGGAAAAGGATCAACATGGCGAACACCTCGACAGAGTAAGTAATCCTGTGTTTACTTTTTGGCCTTTAACGTGCGCGCGCGCACTCAGATAGCACGTGGCAGTCGCACAGAATTTTCTCGGGTTAAAACGAGAAACGCGGGGGCCCGGTCTTTTATTTCTTGGCACCGTTGTAAAACGCCGACATTCTTTATCGAGCATCGACTAGGAAACGCTTATTCTTTCTCGCCTGAAAACAACGCGACTCCTTGTTTACCGTGATGGCGACCAAGGACGGAAGCCAGCTCGTACTTTGGAATTCTTTTTCCTCCGATCAGAGAAAAAAGCTTTAACAGCTTTCCGTCGTGCCACGTAAATTCGAACGGTCTTTCAACGATTTCTTTCTGGTAGATCAATTCAAAGTTCTCCGTGGAAAAAATGTTCTTAGTATTTTTGAATACCCTCGTCCGCGAAGAGGGCCAATTACTCGGTCATCTTACGCGCCGTTGTTATTAACTTTCAATTAATCGTGTGTAGTTTACTTTAAATTTAATAATTTGGGTAGTATCTTGAATAAATATTGATTTATGATGGAGTGCGAGTATCTGAAGACCAGTACACTATTTTCTATATTTTTTATAATAAATAGACAGCGGAGTTTTATGCAAAATAAAAATTTCTTAATATGGTCAGACCTGGGTAAAAAATATTTCAATTAAGAAATACAAATATTTGCAAGTACTATTTCTCACAGCTGTGTTAGTAGGCTCATATAAATAATTAACGATATACAGAGGATGTTGACGGGCGTCGTTTTGACGGACGATCGAGATTAAAGTTTTTAGCTTTGACAAAGAGAATCGATCGGATTATTGTTTATTTATAGACCGTATCAACGGATCGGCGCGAATTTTTCTTGTGAATGTTCTGCCTCGTTTCACGTCGCTAATCGTTGCTAATTGCGTTATCTACTTGTTACACGTTCAGTTGTGACCCCTCCTCGACAGATGTTTACCAATCGAGTTGCACGTTCGGAATGTTGTCACCATATTTTCCTGACTTTTTCACAGGCATCGTTCGTTCACCCGTTCCCGGCATTGCGTCATCTACGCAGATTTAGTTTATTCGTTACAACAGGCTCTTTAAAGAGAAATTATCTTGATCACACCGTGTGGAAAAACATCGTCGCATTACTTTGTGCTGGCATTTATTTTTATTGTACATAGATCAGCGGAATGTGCGACTTACATAGAACTGATAAGCCAACAACAATACTAATTTAATACTATCGCTCGTTGCCTAAGCTCGTTACCTTCGAGAATCGTTTAAACAACCTGGGTAAAGAATGCACGTTCTTTATTTAAACAAATATCTTGTCATTAACGGGTTCCTACTAGTCTATTCGCCACGGTTTAATATAACTGGTCTATTAATATATCGAGTAGTATTATTGACGATAGATCAGGCAACAGGCAGCTGATTTTACTGTACACGTGCGGTTAATATTAATTTCGAACTTGTTAACTTGTTGCGTCTGCCATCTTTAGTTTAACATAGAGGGCGCATTTTATTCTTGCAAGATGACTTATGGTTTATTTTCGTAGACACTGGCGTCGGTAATCATTACAGAATTGACTAATTAAAAATAAATAATTGTACGGATAATATTAACTATTCGTTGGGTAAAACAGCTGTCTGCCATTATCGATCATTAATATTAATATTTCCAACGGCTTCTTATCGCGATCGTTCGTAAAATAATCACGATCAGTGACTACCTTCGACCGTATTCGTCGCACATGTTTTTTTTTGCTCTATTCCGTAGCAACTGACTATAAGTTAAAGTTTATCGCTCGTTATATTAACATTTACGAACAACGTTTCTCCGTTGTCAAACACGCGTGATGTAATTAAACTATTTATACTCGGTGGACCCTGGGACAATGGTATTTACCCTATTCGTTCGTGTTACACTTGAATCCTTTCGTGGGCAAAAATAGTCCGACTCGGTTGTGTCAAAATTCGAAATTCTACCGACTGAATGCGCACGCCGACGTCGATAATGATCTTCAGAAAGGACGATCTAATTTCCATAACGTTCACGCTGTTTTTCTTATCTTTTCTAATTTGAATTGCGAATAGCTCGACTATAGGTCGCGACGCTTGAATTCATTGGATCAACAAGAGTAAAAGGAGTTGGATCTCGAAATTAATTTTTAGATATATGCGATATTGTGACAATGAAAGAAAAGTATCACTTTATTGCTCCCCTCAGGGTTACAATTCTTACAACTCACGCTCAAAGTGTTGAAATCCTTATTTTGTAAACATAGAATATTCTCGTTGAGGAACCCCTAAGTTTATTTCGGTTTTCGAGGTAAACGACGAGGATACCAGGCTAAGGCTATTCAAGTGCGTTGCTCTGTTTGATAATATACCCTAATTTTGTGTAGCTATACATAGAAAGTGTTGACTTTCTGTGGCAGTCCCGCGACGGAATAAATTACACTGTCCAACATCAAAATTATTTTGAGAAGTTGGAACAATACGTTTAGAAACGGAAAGTTTCGAAATGACGTAATTGGTTGGAATTACGTGGACAATATTTCAGAATGTACAGGATAATGCTAAGAATTCGTGACTGTGAAGTCACGTTTCTCAAAAACTGCATGTAGGAGAAAAATCAAGGCCAGCTTCGGAATCAGCGCAAAAAAAGTTGAATTTTGTTGGGCAGTGTTATCGTATTACCTAACAGAATTAGAAAAAGAATATTGCTTAAATCTTAAACGGCTGTCTTTCTTTAAAATTATTCTTTTAATATTGTATAGTCATCCAGTTCTAAATTATGTTGAAAGTTTGGATATTCATTCAAGTTGGAAAATTGAATGTATCCGCTGGATCCAAGCTGCAAATGTTTACATTGAATCCTGTTCCATCCAATCCTGTTTTGCATACGAAAGTAATCACACCTTCTCGGTTGTCGCCTTGTGAAGTTTCTGTATTGCATCATCGAATTATTCGCGCGTTATTTAGTAACAACGCTTGGATCATACACCGATGATATTTTATTCTTATCGTTTGAGCACACGATTGCGAGGTTTTCTTCCGTTTTGGTAGTTTGCAACGGTCGATGAATTTTTCCCATTTGTTTTCTGTTTGTACAATGGAAAATTGGATAAAGCGGTAACACGAGAACAAAGAAAGTTGCGTGGTTCGCACGCGTTTTCCGTCGCGACCTTTCGTCGCGTTAAAAAGAGTCGAAAAGGAAGCAAGATACGGAACAGAAGCGAGTATGAATCATGAGCATAGTCATTGTTCTGGACGCAAGCCGCAGCTATGTATGTCCAATGTTAATTAAAAGTTTAATTTTCTTTTTCCGATTCTAAAGTAATTGCCAAGTGTTTATTACTTATTTTATTTTGTCTGACAGATAAATAATTATCGACGGTCGCAGCTACGTCAATGGTGGACTATTAATATTAATTGTACAGTAATCTTAAACGAAGACTCGAGGAGATACTTTATTATTACTCTTCGACGAGTTAACTCTTATACGTTCCTTCATTGTAAAGATTTATCTATCCAAAATTATTCCTCCTTTTATGTCTATGTCGTGAGATGTATTTCTTTAAAATGTGACGCTATAAATAAACATAATGTGTTGATTTAACGTGTAAAATAAAAATGGGTGAATTTTTATCCTAGTCTCTTTTATGCAGCTATTTTTGAGAAACGTATGAGAATTAACAGTCGTGAATGTATCAATAACACGGTCCGTTATGGTCGCTCGCAAACCCGCGGAAGTAAAGCGTTTTTTTAAAGCCACGAAACAATCGCATTTCACGGTTAATTGTCCCAAACGAGAGTAATTGGGAATCACCTTGAATGCTTTTTTCTCTTCATAGCGATAAATGCTTCCTATTATTACAATCGACTAACCAGCTCAAATAATTTGTTACAGACAAAATGGCGACATTCAGAGCTCGGACAAGTCGTCCTTGGTGGGCTCCGTCATCCTCCCAAAGATTCAACCGTCCGGTCACGTGGAAAATGAAAAGGCTACATTGGATTCGGATAACGCGCACACTGATTTAGAAGGAGGTAACATCAAAGGAAGCGTTGTTAGGCAAGTTCTAGCAGCGTTGGTGGCCCAGCTTGGAACTATCAACACAGGCATGACCTTTGGTTTCTCCGCCATTGCTCTGCCACAGCTTCAAGAACCAAATAGTACAATTCCCATCGTTGCGGATTCGGCAGAGGAGTCGTGGATAGGTAACGAAATGAAGAAAATATTTACCAAAGCACAAAAACTTACCAAAAGAGTTCATACCGTTAACAATCAAATTAATTTTCCAGCTAGCATGTCCTCGATCGGAACTCCCATTGGATGCCTGATGTCCGGATACATGATGGACGTCCTTGGAAGAAAGAGATCCCTGATCATCACAGAGATTCCCGCGTTACTTGGCTGGATATTAATTGCATTCGCGACCGACATTCGCATGATATACGCTGGCAGGTTCTTCGTGGGTCTTGGGTCGGGCATGGTGGGCGCCCCGGCAAGAGTTTACACCGGGGAAGTAAGCCAACCGCATCTCAGAGGGATGTTGACCGCGTTTTCCAGTATTGGAGTGAGCACCGGTGTCTTGATCGAGTACGCGTTGGGCAGCATGCTCAGTTGGAACATTTGCGCAGCTATCAGCGGGATACTCCCTCTCGCAGCTCTGATGCTGATGTTCATCTTCCCCGAAACGCCGTCTTATCTTATATCGCGCAGCAGGCCGGAAAAAGCGCGAGAAGCCCTGCAACAATTTCGCGGTAGCACCTGCAACATCAATCAGGAGATGGAAACGCTTATCAATTTCTCGAATAAGAACAACATCAAACGTCTGACGGGATTCCGCGAGATAGTGAGCGCTCTTCTGAAGCCTAACGCTCTGAAACCGTTCACGCTATTGTTCTTGTACTTCCTGATATACCAGTGGTCGGGCACAAACGTGATCACCTTCTACGCTGTAGAAATCTTTAAAGACTCAGGGTCGTCGTTGGACAAGTACTTAGCCGCGGTGATCCTCGGTGCAGTCCGATTAACATCCACCATTGTGGCCTGCATCTTGTGCAGGAGATGCGGAAGGAGACCGCTGACGATGGTCTCTTCCATTGGATGTGGATTGTCCATGGTAGGACTAGGAGGATACTTGTGGTTAAAAGATTATTGGACTCAGAACGATCTACCGCTCGTCGCCACTTGGTTCCCCATCTTGTGCATATTCGCGTACACCATAACTTGCACCCTCGGCTTCCTCGTTATACCGTGGGTAATGATAGGGGAAGTATACCCGATACAAGTGCGCGGTATTATCGGTGGTCTAACTACCATGGCAGCCCATTCCTTCATTTTTACCGTGGTGAAAACCTATCCGTTCTTAGCGAGCGCGATTACTCGGCATGGTACTTTCATTTTGTACGGTTGTATATCTCTGTTCGGTACGATATACTTCTACCTGTGTTTACCGGAGACTAAGGGTAAAACGCTTCAGGAGATCGAGGATTATTTTTCTGGTAGAACTAGCGACTTAAAAACTGGCAGTATAGGCGTCAACAAACCAAAGGTGTTAGAAGTGAAGAAGGGTCAGGTATTACCCTAGACGAACATGTTTTTGTTTTTTTTATTTTTAATATCGATGCAAGTAGATCACAGAGTGTGTCTTCCATTGAAAGAAGGGATAGATGTGTGTGTGTGTTGACTTACAGTTGTTCTACTTTCTAAGCGCTGAAACGAGCTGGTTTTTTATGTACTTTTAACAGAGAACATTGTTTAAGATGAGGTTCGTCTTGTAGCAAGACACAATAAGGTTGACCAAGAGACTTGAGGGGACGATCATAAAGTCAATTTGCATGATATTAAGACTTCGCTATCGATACTCTATTTCTCATTTTTTAGGTAGGATTATTATTTTAGTTAACGATTAAATGTATTTATTGACTAAAGACTACAACGTAAATTGTGTATGCTTCTGGCGAACGAGACGCTGTATATTTTTTATAGAAACGAAATATTTCAAGACATTCGAAAGTGTCGGATATACTCGCGAATGAATATACATTTTTTCGAGAATCGTATCATAATTTCTGGACACACCCGCGCAAAGATAAACAAAGGTGCTATTTATTCTATCATAGTATTATATAACAATTGTACATATGTGATCAAAAGACAAGATGTAATTAATAAATGACTGTTTAAGTAATGTTTCTAAACCGTCGTCGGACAATGTACGCGGGTTTCTCCAATACAAAGTGTTTTATAAGTATCGATTAAAGTTTTGAATACATTTATTAAATGGTAGAAATCGTTCCATGTTTCCTGCGTACGAGATCTATTAGAATGAACACTTCCGTACTATTATTCAAAGACAAAAATACTCCAATGCAAAATTCATAGTGCAACGAATATTTATTTGTCTAGTACATGTAGTTAATCCAAAGTTAAGCGAAATTTACTTCTCTCCTTTTTTTTCTGCATTTTCGCCTTCTTTTCTGCCAAAAACTGCTTGATCATTTCTGGTGGCAATATTTCTCCTCTATACGTTTTTGGTATACGTTCTTTAATTATTGTATCAAGTTTATCCTTAACATATGCCTTTGCATCGAATGCTTCAGCTTCTTTGATTTTTAAAAGTAGTTCTTCCTGAAACGCTTTCTCCTTCTTCAGGTTACGTCTGGCTCTTATAGTTTCCATTTGAAATTTCGTTCTTTTACGCAGCTTCTTCCTCTTATGCTTCTTCATTTTCTTCCTTCGAATCACTATCAGACGTACCGCTTGCTTCTCCACGACATTCCCTAACGTAGGAAGGTCTAAAATTTTATTTGTTAGCGGTAGATCTTGCTGAATCGGACGTTGCCTCGAAGGATCCCCTATCAACGGCATATCCTTGAGTGGTATTTCAATGATGTTTTTGATAATTCTATTGTCTAGATTTCCAAAATTTATATTCAGAGTTCTTGGTGAAAATTTAATGTTTATATCAGGTTTTGTTACGTGCGCTGCATTTTCAAGTAAATAAGAAGACTGACTGTTATGTTCGTTTCTTGAGACATGGGAGGAGAGGTATCTTGCAATAGCATTACCTAAAAAGAAGTTCTATTAATATTTCTAATTTAGGAAAAGAATGTTTTAGGTTATTATTTTTGATGATTTAAATATTGGATCTCGCACGTACCTTGCTTATTGATTGTTACTTGCCGGAATGCTACGCACAATCTATTAAAAGCCATTATTATAATGATGTTCTACATGCGTTCGTATAGTTGGTAAAAATATTTCAAACCATTACGAATGGAGCAGACGATATCGTTCTAAACAAGCGAACATAACCTAAATAACGCCCACGATGATGAACACAGCCGGCGTACTTGAAGTGTTACCAACATAATCGTCTGTGCTTTGACACTATGTTTACAATTATCACTCTCAACAACTATTACGTACTCGATCACTGATATATAGAGGGGATACTCATTAACAAAGATAAAAAGTCTACGACCGATTTATTGAAAATTATTAATTTATTTAAACAGGGTGTACATTTCTTTAGTAAGTGCTTCCGAGTTATGGTCTTATGCATAATGTGAATCTGTGTTGTCAGTTTAATCCATTCTTGTTTTGACAACCCTTGTTGTGACTTTGTCTTTTTCTCTGTAACAACATTTGCATTACTATCTTGAAGAGATGGATGAAAAGCAGGGGAAAGATATAAAATAACGTACATTACGTGCACAATAGCACCCCAACCAGATATTGCGTCTCTGTCACATGCATTTACTAAAGCTTGACTGATAGTCTCGAAAAGATCGTCTGGCTCCAAATCTGGCTCGTACAGCGATTCGCACATTCCATAGAGCTGTTCGCCACATGTTCCTCCAACCACAAAGTCTCCTGGCAAGCAAATGCATCCTATCAAATCCATATTACAAAGGAATGGCTCAAAAGTTACTGGATCTAATCCAGCAACAATGGGTTCCACGAAGTACGGCGAGAATCTCCTCTCGTATAGAAGATTAGAGACCATGGATGCGAATGTCTTAGGCTGAATCTTTCTGTTTTCTTTCAATTCGTAAAGGTTACAGCGAAACCTTAACCTTTCCATTACTGTCTGGGTATCGGTAGCAAGGCCAGGCAGACTGAGATACAAGTGTGGTCCAAGTTCAAAGATTTTTTGAAAATCACACGTTATCGTTTGCGCTTGGATACCAAATCTACGATCGGCAGCTATCGCCACGCAGTTCTTGCCTTTCATAGCTATTGTAGCACCTCCGTTATATGCTAGAATACTCTGAAAGAGAGAAACAAGTTTATACCATCCTATATAGATTTACAACCATAATCAAATTTACACAAATCGACTTCGTTCAACTATTAATTCGTATCAAGTCAAAGATTTGCTTCGCAAAAGAAAACTGATTGAATTTGAAAGGTAATCATGACTATTTTCTGTCAACTAACAAATATGCACTATCATCCCTACATTTGACAGCAACATAACCTCGCTTCATTTTGCAACAGTTTTAAAGCTATTAAAGTATGACAGTAACCAATGTTATTTAACATCAGAGATATACATAAGAATTCTATTGTTCAGTGTACGTATAATTACCATTTTCGGGAGCTGTTTTTTTACTATTTGTCACTGATTGAAGTCAAAACAATGTGAAGTACCGTTTCGAACGCGAATCGTGATCACAGAACATAAAGTATGTAGAATGGAAGCAGAGTCGCCAGATATATTATCAGGGGAGTTGATTTGATGTGAGGGGAAAAAGTTACCCCCTCTCTGACAGTACCAGGATTAGCGAATAGTAAAATCGTAAAAGGAGATGGTACAGATGGTAAACTCCAATTCTTTATCATTTAACAATTACATAGAAGGTATGGTACTCTACCATTCATATACATTCAATCAAAATATTGTATGTAGGTTCTGACATTTCAAATATTGCCGCGTTTTCCAATTTTTCTTGATTGTTCTTGATCCAGAAAGACGGTAAACTCCAATTCTTTATAATTTAACAATTACATAGAAGGTATGGTACTCTATCATTCATATACATTCAATTTTTTATTAAATACTGTGTCGAAATATTATATGTAGGTTCCGACATTTCAAAATTGCCGCGTTTTCCAATTGTTCTTGATTGTTCTTGATCCAATGGTCCAGAGAAAGGGATGAAAATATATACGAACCAGAGAGTACGAACATAAAGAAGCGACAACATTGTTCGCACCTCATGTATCAAGGTTACTCAGTTTAGAGATACAACAAGATACAACGATATCAAAAGTTTCGCCCCGTTCCGAGAGCGCTCTATATTAAAAAAAAATAAAATGGTGTATTCTCTATAGAGAGCGGGATCACTAAGTCAATCCGCGGGTCCCCCCCCCCCCTGCCCCCAAAAAATCCCAGAGAGTCAAGGGCATAATGGCTCTGCGACGTTATTGAGAAATCGGAGGTAGTTCGGTGTGCCTTGTAGAATTCGTTTGTCCATCGCATAGAATCGAGAACATTTTTGTTCGTCCGTGGTTTTGAGAAAGTGAGAGAGAAGAGAGCACGCGAGGGAAAGAAAAGAAGAAAAAATAAAAGGGAAACGAGAGAGGGGATAAAGAAAGAGAGAATGTGTTGAATGAAAAATGAGTCATTGTAAATGTCATGTATTTTGCGACAGGGAATGATTCCGACGGGATACCGGAAAGATTTTTCCAACTCGATCAGTAATCGTGTCTCTGTACACACGCACCGACCACTCTTTCCACGACTTTTTGGTTAGTGGTTCCGATTCACGACCATCTGGATATGGTACTGTGGTACCAGTCAGCTGTAGTTCGTAACACGCGTATACGCGTGCAGCTTATCGTTCGTTCGACGATCGAATCGAGACGTCACAGCCAAATGTATAATCCGATAGATAACAGATCGAGATCCCGATACGAAAAATGATACACGTCTAACAATCGTTAAAAACAATCTCTGATCGTTCGAGACCGAGACCTGCACGGCGCTATTTCGAGTGTGCTGAATCGGTTCGATCTCGTCGTGATACAATAATTCTATATTACCGAAAAAAATTCATTCTCGTGCACAACAAAAGAAAGGTGTCAAAAAAATACCGCTGCTGCTTTAGATGAAAAGAGATATTATAACTGCGAAACGGAAATGCTTAGCAACGTATTCTCGCATTTATGTTATTTTTGAACCGTCGATGTAGAAAATTCGTGAACAAAGCGTTGTAAACTCCGTCTGTCTTTATCTATAGCTAAAAGATTATTCTTGGAGTGGATATTGCGTGCATAGTTCTTTAAACATCTTCCAATTTCGTGAGTTTTTTTTCTCGCCGTTTTTTTTTGCCTGTGAGCACAGTGAGAGAGAAGATTCTCTGTATTTTGTCACTTTTCTTTGTTGTTATGTAAATGTTTGAAATTTTGCATTGTCACTGATCGAATTTTCGTTTTTTTTCTAGGTTTACTAGTTCGGTATTTACATTGTAGAATCTCTACACGATTGATTGCTCAGCGCTCTTTCGATTGTGGAAAAAGGATGTCATTGAAACCCAAGAACATTAATTTTAAGGAAACATGGGAAGCATTGCAAGAGACTATAAAGAATATAATAACATTGTCTAATGTTCCACGTGCTGTGTGGAATGACAGATTCAGGTAGTTTGTGCGTGCTAACCGTTAATCAAAAATTCTGGAATCTGCTTCGATGTAAACAAGTGATCTGTTTGATTTCAGCGATATTTATTCTTTGTGTGTTGCTTATCCAGAATCGTTTGAGAACGAATTGTACAATGAAACGGAAAAGTTTCTGGAGGAGCATGTCTGTCAGTTGTTAACGACGGTGTCCGCCGAAAGTGAATCTAATTTGCTGCAAGCATACCATCGCGCTTGGTGCGAATACTCTCAGGGCACCAAATATCTGCATCGCTTGTATTTGCATCTGAACGAACATCACATTAGGAAGCAAAAGTTTTCAGAAGATATCATTTACAGCACGTCTTCCACAGTGCTTAATTACCAAGAGCAACTGCAAGTAGGCGAGCTCGGATTAGATATTTGGAAGAAACGAATGATCATGCCATTAAAGAGACAGTTGGTATCGCAATTATTAGACTGTATTCACGCGGACAGAGTAGGCAAAGCTCAAATAACAAACAGAGAAGTTATTCGGGGTGTTATACATAGTTTTGTTCAAGTTGAAAAGTACAAGTCGATGGTATTAAAGCTGAAAGTAATTATACACGTTTCGTTTTCTTGTATTTTCAGATTGTGTGTGTCGATCATGAAAGAGTATATTGTTCTTATTCTATTTTAGTTGTACCAAACGATATTCGAACAACCCTTCCTCGAAGCCAGTGGAGAGTTTTATACGAGCCAAGCATTTACCCTGCGACAAAAGTCTGATGTACGGCATTACATGGTACAAGTGTCGTCTCAACTTGCCCTGGAGGAGCTTTGCGCTTATAAGTTCCTTCATTCAAGTTCTGTGCTTAAAGTACGCACCTTTTCTTATGTGTTACACTTATACGATTAATTGAAAGTAGTTGGTTGTTCGACAGTAATGATTTGCAGGTGAAAATGTGCTGTGAGAACAAAATGATAGCCTCGTGCGTATCCTGGCTTCACGCGGAAGCGGAGAGTATGATAGAGAACGAAAGTAGAAAGGATTTATTGCTCTTGTATCTACTGTTAAGGTCATTACCCGACGGTTTAACTCCTATTGTAGAAAAACTTACCGAACACATCATTCAGCAGGGACTGAAGGCCATTGAAAACGTACAGGGTGAAAACGTGAGTGAAACGATAATACCGAACGTAGATTAAGGGGTGATTCTCATGTAAACTGCAAGAATGAAGTCACTTGTCGAGGAATATGTTTATTCTAAATCTATTTATTAAATTCGTATCGACAGTTACACGAGAATTCCTCTTCAAGTTACTTAGAAAACTGATGTATTAATCCCATGAATCTAGATACACACACAATTCGTAGAGAGCATGCTGGATGTGCATAAAAAATACTCAGAATTAATCAAGGAAGTGTTCCAAGCCGATTTACTGTTCATAGCAGCTCTTGATAAAGCTTGTTCGGCGGTAGTGAATCATAAGACAAGTCCACGTCAGCCAGCCAAAGCACCGGAACTAGTGAGTAACCGAATCGTAGTTTCTAGAGGTGTACGAGAACCCGTAAATATCGGATAATATTTAAGGATCCTAATATGCTCGAAAACCCGGCCCGATTCATGCGGGTTCTCGCAGGTAATTTCACCAGTTGCCATGAATAACAATGCTCATGGTCCGCAACGTGTCCATTTCAGTTGGCTAGATACTGCGACTCTTTACTGAGGAAGTCGGCCAGGGCCGTGTCGGAGGGTGAAGTTGAGGAGAAACTAGCGAATTGCATCACTGTGTTCAAATACGTCAACGACAAGGACGTATTTCAGAAGTTCTACGCCCGTATGCTGGCAAAGCGATTGATCCATCAGCTCTATCAATCGATGGACGCGGAGGAGTCGATGATCGAGCGTTTGAAGCAAGCATGCGGATACGAGTTCACGAACAAGCTCCATAGGATGTTCACCGACATCTCTGTATCAGCGGACTTGAACGCTAAGTTTACTGCTAGTTTGCGGGAGAGCGACAGGGAGAATCAATTGCGCATAGGTTTCTCGGTGAACGTGTTGCAAGCGGGTGCGTGGCCGTTAGCGGTGCCTCCGTGGCAAGGACCGTTTCACATCCCGCAGCAGCTGGAGAAAGCGATACAAGCGTTCGAGACGTTTTATCATGCTCAATTCAACGGCCGGAAGGTCACTTGGTTGTATCACCTTTGTCAAGGCGAGCTCAAGTTTAATTACTTGAAGAAGCCGTACCAAGTGACCCTGCATACCTACCAAATGGCGTTGTTGTTTCTGTTCGAACACTGCAACTCAATACAGTGCCGAGAGGCTGCGACCTCGCTACATTTGTCGCACGACCAGTTAATGAGACACGCAGCTAGTTTAGTAGATAGTAGAATTTTGAAGAAGTCTACGGAGGGAGACCTAGAGGAGGATACCGTCCTGTCGCTGAACTTCGATTATACGAATAAGAGAACGAAGTTTCGCATAACCGGTTCGTCGCAACGGGACGTGCCGCAAGAGAACAACGACTCCGAAGCAACGCATCGCAGTGTCGACGAAGACAGAAAATTGTACCTGCAAGCAGCCATAGTTCGTATCATGAAGAGCCGTAAGATTTTGACACACAATCAACTGGTACAGGAGGTAAAATAGTTTATTTCTTCATCGTTTCTATTACGTTTTTACGAGAACATTTATATAATGATTGAACGTCGATGGTGTACAATGTTCCAGGTACTCAGTCAACCAAAAGTAACGTTCATTCCCTCGATTGGCATGATCAAAAAGTGTATCGAAGCCCTCATAGATAAGCAGTATATCGAGCGCACGCCGAACAAGGCAGATGAGTATTCGTACGTCGCATAATTTCAATGTACCATCTGTCACCATCATTAATTTATTTCGTTTGGGATGCTCCGCTTGATCGTTCACGATATTACGAAACCCTTTTGCTAATACTTTCACGAAAGTACAGTCGACTGTCGTATAGATATTTCTTAAATGAATAATAAATGAATGAATAAATGAAAAAAAAGAAAGAAAAGAGGATTTGTTGATAATGCTCTCTAAACAGAATCTCTCGAATAGAAAGATCAGAAGAAGCATCCTGAAATACTTACTTGCTCCTGAAAAGATCAACCGATTCAATAACTTAGTTGACTCAATGATTTGTAATATATGCACACCGAAATAAAGCTAACGTTACTATTTTACGTCGGGACGATTTCTTTTTCGACGGTCTCTCATCTCCCATGAATAGATATTTTAATTTTGATTTTCTTTCTTAAATGTACAATCACCGTTGCTTTGCGTGGGTTTCGTCGAACGGGAAGAATCAATTTATACATATATTCTTACAAAATCTACATAACAATAGTCGAAGTACTTTTAGCGTTAATTTTCCATTCGATGATAAAAGTCTCTGGTCCCTCGTTCTTAAATGATAATCTCGATCGAAACTGATAGTCATATTACTCATTGTACAGGGTGAGGCAGCAATTATTACCATTTCAGTATTAATTTCCAAATTACGTGTGTTCGAACAATAATTGTCATTGCTTCACGCTGTATTACATAATTCCAAGTGCCATTGCAAAGAATTGTTGCATCAGACATTCAAGAAATATACTTATATTATACGAATAGAAGGAATAGTATTGGCGCGCTACACTACTGTATAGGCATGCATTGGTAACATTAGGAACGTGGAGTTTTCAGTTGCAACAGCTCCGGGTCCAATAAAGGATTGTCATCTGTCTCCGACTCCAGTGCCTTATTCATACTGTTGACCACAAGTGGCGATGCAGTGGCAGTATTACTGTACGGTGAAAAGCCTGCCCATTCCATGCCAAGATATATAGGTGGTGGGCTTCCCAATGGTGGTTCCAACAACAAGTGATCCGACTGTTGTTGCTGTTGCTGTTGAACTTCTTGGCAGTCCGACGGTGCCAAGTGCGATGGCATGTGAGTGGTTACTTTGCATTGTTTCTCTTGCTTCCGCCACTTTGCCCTTCTGTTTTGGAACCACACCTAACGAAACAGTGAACAGTGACACACCAATGAACAATTCATCTCCCAGCGATAAACATGTGACAGTACCTGCACTCTGGCTTCGGTCAGTTGTATACGTAGAGCAAGATCCTCACGAAAGAACACGTCAGGATAGTGTGTCTTCTGAAAGGCTCTCTCCAGTTCCTCCAGTTGGAAATTAGTGAAAGTGGTGCGGTATCTGCGCTGTTTTCTCTTACCAACACCGGAAGACTGTCTGTCCTCGCTTCCCGGGCTCGGTGAGAAGTCGTAAGCTGCGATTAAGCACGGTAACGCTCTTGGTAGAGGTATGCGCGAACCCGAAAATATCGGGACGGGTCGAGAACTTTATTCTCTGGAATATTAGTGATTTATTTCCAAGCATATAAAGGTTCTCGAATATATCGGGATAATATATTCGGCATATTCGAGAATCTCAACTCGTCTCGACCCGTTCCGACCTTCGACTACCCGGCATTAGAGAACCGACATTTTCGGGTTCTCGCACACTTCTGGATCTCGTCGATCACAGTGATCTCGGCTTTCTCATTACGAAATCAACTACAAGAACACTACGGCAGAATCATGTACGGCAGAAGCCGAGAGACCCGAGGCATGGATCGACGGATGATTCCCGAAGTGATCCGCGCGCCGCGCGCTGTGTTTAATCACATTGAATTCACACGAGGCAAAATGGTTCATAACTGTTAAACTGATTACCACTAACTCTATTTAAAACAAGGGCTGCCGATTCGCTTAATGCATTTAGCAATAATTTAATTGAGGACTGCCCCAACTTGCTGCGGGCCGACAGGTAGAGAGAGCGCCAGTTAATTAAATCAGGTCTGGGGTGGCAGGGTGCACTTACAGAATTTTGTTGGAAAGCAAACCGAGGAAGATTGCGCGCCTATCAGACCAGCCAGAGCCGTCGACTGTAGATCTCCACCGGAGTTGATCTCGTCTGGTACACCAGCAGAGGCGACGATCGCACCGGCGGATACCAATGGATCACGGGGTGCACCAACCAAAAACAATTGTCTGCCACTATCGTTGCCACCGTCGTCTTCCTCCTTTAGATCCATCGCGAGATACTTCGCCGAACGATAATCGTTTTAACTAATTATTAAACATCGGAATAGGCTGTCCGGTACGACGGACCGATGAAGGATAGGCTAATGGTAATTGAATCACTACCAGGTTGAGAAGTTCGTGTGGGTACCACAGTGGCTCCGCAACTCCCGCTATTTCTTTTCTCTTTTCCTCCTTTTTTTCCTTACACCTGTGCGATGCAGACAGGGTAGGGGATAGAGTATATTCAACATGAACTCCCTCAAGAGGGGTAGTGAAGCCTCAAAAATGTATTGCTTGTACACCAGGAATCAATAGCACGGGTGTACAGGGGGACGAAGGTATATCCCAGCTTTTCTCATTTGTTTTATAGAAATCGCGAAACCACGATTCAGGGGGCTGCTGCAGTCAGGAGCTTCACTTTTTAGTAATTTTGGTGGAGCAACGAAAACCAATTAGAGATCAAGCTCGGTTCCACACGTGTTCGAAACTTATGATCGACTTATACTCGTGTTAATTCACTTTTACACTGAATAATAAAACACCTATGTCTTTCTTAATATTCTAATAAATACTATCGAAGGATTTGCAATAACAGAGATGGATTCTCAGACTCTAATCCTCCTTACAAAAGCTGTAGCACAAGTAGCTCTCTTTAATTTTAATTAATCTTCTAGTCTTTCAGTAGCCACCGTTTAGGGGATTAGTCCTTACAGTTAGGATTTATTTCGTTATAAATATTTACTGTCACATATCGTGTAGTGATGCATCCTGATTCTTTCTTTTCAAGCGGTAGATGGAGGGTGCAATGAACTGAAGTAGCAATAAAAAAAATGTAAAATGAAAGTTTCGATAACTAAACATTTGTTATAACATTCATTTATAAAATAGTTAGTAGGGGTAGCGTATAGAATACACGTTTTGTATGTATATGTATATATATTGCTTTGTTATAGCAGTGTAGTGTATTACAATATGTACAAAAATTACTACATCCATCCGTACTTAATAAATAAAAACGCAATGTGCTGTAAAGTGCACATTCAACAATATTATAATAAGTCTTTGTCAGCTCATTTAAAAGTCGCAAACATGTGCCACTTGTACTGCCAAGTGATTCTCGTGAGAAAAATACATCTAGCACGTGCATATCACAGTAGGTGCATAAAGTAATTCGTTCAATATGAACTTTTGTTTAGAATCGTTGTAATCTCTGTATTCCATCTTATATTTTGTGCATCGAAATGTATTCGTTGGACCCTTTAGTGTTGATGCTTGGACAGAATAGAGTTCGTTAGATGTAGAAAAGTCGAACTTTGCTCGTGGAGACCAGCAGATCGTCGTCGAAAAATTTTGTCTCTATTACCACATTGCCGCTAGAAACAAATTAAAAAGAAAATTACTCGAATGAATAATGCAGTAACGAACGGACTACGAATTTTATGCGCCATGTTGCAAGATATTAAAATGAAAGCACCGAGTTTTAAGGAGGTAGACTTGTTTCAAAAGTCTTATTTTTACATTTACGAGGCAAAGTTTGCATTATTCTGAAGCACAAAGCTGCGCATAGCTATTTTGGTAAAGCTGCGACAGCTACATGCTGCCGAATGCAATATGGAAACGAGTCTACCTCCTTAAATTATCGATTGATGCTTCTGTTGGCGTAAAGAAATTATGGATTCGTATAAACATTCACAGCTTAGAAATGAGAAATTATAGTACTTTAACACGTTGGCTGGCATCATTTGACTTTCCGGCGCTGCTTGGATTAAACTCTGCCATGTGTTTGTGCTATTTGGTATGACAAAGCCAAACTCGAAGAACCACTCTTCCAAACAACGTCCTTTGAACAATACTTTCTGTTCTAACCTAAATCTCTCCATAGGTTCGGCAGAACTGAAATTAATCTCACGAGAAACTGCTCGACATTTTAAAATCTTCTTGGGAACTCTCGCCTCGTGCTCTACTTCAGGTACGGATCTTAAAAAATATATATCAATGTAAACAAACGGTACAACATTAGTATAAAGAACATAAAACAGGTTATGTTGTACTTACAAATCTTCGTTGCCTTGCCATAATATTTTTCCACTATCTGCGTCTCGTAAATTCATCCAATTCCTGTAAATAACTCGGTCAAGGAAATACTAAACAAATAAGCAAATGAGAATATTATAAAACTCATTGCTGCGTTCATTTTCCTCTTTCCCTAATAGGTTAGGTAGCATGCACGCAATGACAAATTATTCGAGATTAAACTTAAATTCAATAGAGAAGGATACACTTGAAAACCCTTTAATATATCTTCGCCCCGTGAAGGCATGGTTAATTTCAAGTTCCGTTAATTACTCGTTTTTATTACGCGGGCAAATACGTATCGAATCGATCACACGACTATCGATTCCCAAGTTAATTTGCATCAGAGAGGTCGGATAAGCTATAGCTATGCTCGTC
>CM052326.1:13507653-13538176 GCA_028455615.1 Lasioglossum zephyrum | reverse complement strand
CAGTAGTACAACTCAACGGCAAGTCAGACGGTCGAAAATTGGCGAAAATTTCCAAAAACCTCGAAAACTGAGCTTTGTATTAGGAGAACATGATGTCGAAGGAGGTATCCTTAATTCAGTAGTACAACTCAACGGCAAGTCAGACGGTCAAAAATTAGCGAAAATTTTCGAAAAACTCGAAAATTGAACTTTGTATCAGGAGAACATGATATCGAAGGAGGTGGTACGAAATTCAGTAGTAAATGTTCGAAAATCAATCATATGACTCAACGACAAGTGTGAAGGTCGGGAAAAGATAGGTGTTTCAAATAATATATTCGCAGATACGGTTTATTACATTCTCTTTATTTATTCATTATTCATTGATACAATATCTTACAAATAATATGATCATCATGTAGCGCATCACCGAGCAATCACTATACTCTCCACATTTCCAAACGTTTCAAACATCAGTAGAAAGTGTTATAAAACATATTTTACAACTATACGTTCTATTAATTATTCGTAGACATAGACAGAAGTGTTGATGGTATTCGCATCTTATTCAAGATCATTCTTGGTATTATATACGACTACAACGTGATTAGATTTGTTATTCAATAAACCAACTACTGTAATGCAAAATAAATATTTGCTAAGACTATCGTAGACACCTGTGTTTACGCTTAAAGTACTAAATTTAGAGTTTCGAGATTGTACAAGTACTATATCCGAGTAATTAAAAGTGAAATGAGTCCGCGGATCAATGGTATCTACGAGATCGTGTTTTATATGCCACATTTGTAAAAAAAAATTTCAAGCTACAGTTACATCAACACCTACGGTAGCAGCAACAGGGACACGCAGACTGATCTTGAATGGGACGCAAATACCACGAACCACGTATCATTAACGACCACGTCTACCGCGAGAATACAGAGCATAGGCGCAATGGAAGAAAAGAGCCGCAGACGCCGCCGGTTAACTAACTTTCAAAGAATGGAACGCTATTCCGCGGGGAACTGCCTGGGAATGTAATAACTTCGCCGGTGACTTTCTACAGGTAGTTTCAAAATCCCCGAATGAGATACAATACCGATCCCATAGGAACAACATTGCTCTTACTAAACTCATACCTTCACGTACAATTCACAGTCTGATCGCAGAGCGCAGAAATGAAACAATATGTTCGTGGAAATCTCCTGCCATTTTCAAATTAGTTTCTGCATTTTAGACATATGTGCACATAATTATGAACGTGGTCTACGTCTAATATCAACACTAAACGATTTCCATATAACGTTGAAATGACGAGCACTATCTAACGGTTCATTTTTGACAATATCGTGAAAATTACATCGAATTAATTTAGTTAATTAATTAATTTTTTCGATCGTAATTTATCCTAACACTTTCACAACCGCTGACACCAATGTGGTGTCATGGGTAGGCCAGTCATAAATTTTGTTTTATATTTGTACGTTTCAATAATTATCACACAAAGGGAAAATATTGTTGTATAATAATGTCGATTATTGATTTATAATAATAATGTTAATTGTTTCATGAATTTACGTAAAGTTTTTTCTTCCAAAATATTGCCGGCTACTGGCGACGTTTCACTGCGCAAACATGCGGTTGTGAAAGTGTTAATGATAGTATAAATATTTATTCGCGGCGCACTGGTTCGATCATTTATAACAATGGAAAAGAAATAATGGAAAAGAATTAATTTAGCTTAGAATAATGTGATGTGAAATAACTTTGACCACTTTCATAATTATGGGCACATATCTACTCTACAAATGACTTTGTACTTGTTACGATATGTTCAATAAAGTACCCTTAAAGTTCCGAAAGCGCATTGGTTTATTTGCAACAAATTCTTGCGAATTAATCAAATATTTCAGCTTGTCAATCGTAGCTTTCGTTTAAAAATGACAAGAGTTTTTCGGATCTAATCTTGGCTTCTTAAAAAGTCCCTGAACGAAACGTTTTCAAATTTAGACCTTCACTTTTAGAGCAGCCTGTTCGCTAAATTTCAGATTCCGCCGATAATCGTCGTCGCCGCTACATTAAACGAATATTAATAAACCCGAACACGGTGAAATTTCATCGGTCGATCGGATCACACGAACGGGAGACCCTGCACATTGGGTATCGGTGAATGAAAAGCGCGTGGAACACTCTCCACCAGTTACAATGACGCGTGTGTACACGCGCACAGCGGCTCGCGAGCGCAACGCCACGTAGGCCAAAGAATTATCCCTGTAACTGCGCCAGAGTTACTTTTAATTAATCGAAAGCCACCGGCGTATATTAATTCTCGCGCAATCCGTGACGACGGAAAAATTAAATAGCGTTCCGCAGGAGCCGCCCCTTGAAAACTGCAGCATGGAGAACGCCCTCGCGGGAAATTGCGGCTGTTCCGGGAGAATCGACGCATTCCTTGCACCCCACTGCAGTTATTACCGCTACGCCGGTTATGAGCTTCGGCCCGCCTTGATTATTACAATTTTGCAGTTTTCGAACAGCTCCGCTAGACACGCGAAATTAACGCAACTATTTACTAATTTCCGAAAATGTTCTGGCTCGCAGCATTTTAGCCAATTTTCTCTTTTTAAAGATATGCGTAAAATTAAAAGTATTGTTATTAAAGGCAAGAGAAACCTTCCACACATTCTTTGTAACAAGTACTTTCGATTTACTCAACTCCACTACCTAGTATTTGCTCTTGCATGTAGTTAATACTTGCAGGAACCTATTTTTATATGCATACGAGTCCGGAACACTTGGAATAATGCGGTTCGCTTATTCTGTTAAAACGGACCTCGTCCGAGAAAAAGCAACGCACACGATTTTAAATAATTCAGAGACGGACATTTGCATCGCGGTCGAAGGTGCACTCGAAGCAAGAAACCTCGCAGTACAATGACTGTTGTGCCATTCAGTAAGGGCTGGTCTGGAATCCGTGACCCGTGGCGCATCACAAAAGGACGTCGGCGAAGATGAGGCTCGAGACCGAATCATACGAGGCATTAAAGAAACGTAGACGCAGTAATTTCCCTGATGCCTTCTACAGGGATGAATTTTTTGGACCGGTTCCGGTGCAGTACGAAGGAGATGCACATTGCGGTTAACAGAGAGGGGGATGAAGGGTCGTGGAATTAGTATTCACTGACCCGTTCGAGGGTCAGCTATCCACTCTTCGGTCGTCGGATATTTCCCTGGCACCGAAGGCCGTGTTTTTCTCCAGTCGAACGCGTAGCGTATCGGACTTTGGGGTTCCAAACTAATTCAATGGCCTTGGATACTCTCGGCTAGCGCTTATGAGGGATTATTAACGAAATAACTACCCGCCGGTGCATTCAAGGCGCCCACAAAGGAGTATACATTGCTATCATCATCAGTGTACTGTAGATTTTGCGCATTCGCGATGAAGTGCAAGAATGTGACTGAACAATCATAGTGCACAATCTTTTTCATAAAGATCCACAGTCTAGTAATTGTTAGAATGGTTGAAAGATTCGAATTCGAAATACAGTTGGAATTCATTAACCCTCATCCATTATTTTATCTTCTTAATGCGAATTTACCACTGTGTCAATTTCACGCCGAGGGACGGACGAGGTTAAATATTAGAGCGACGAATTAATTTGGTACAGCTAATACAATGTACGCCGGGAAAGTATGTCCGAGACTATTCAGGTGTTTTCCGTTTAGTGTCGCGCGACAATCGGAAGTTTTTACTGGTCCTCGACGCCCGTATCCGTTGGCGAATTCTCATTATCCTTGAGGAGACGCTCAACCGCGAAACGGTTAATTAATCAGGGTAGTTTGATGTGGCTCCGGGTATATATGCAGGTTCAGATCCAGGTCCTGGTCCTAGGGTGCTAATCGGTCGATTCCTGGCTGCAGATTGGCGGTCCAAAGTGCACGTTTCCGACGCGTCCTTCTCCCGTAGGATCTTTTAAACGATCGATAGGGGATTGGTGGGGTAGTGTGGTGCTCCGGTTCGCTTGCAGGCCGGCCATTGTCGCAGACAAATAAATCCTGGAATCCGAGCGGAACGATTAGATGAAGGTCCGTCCAGTCGTTCTCGCGGAATCCGCGGACGATAGAGAAACACGGAGAACGAGAAAAATGGAGGGGTTGGAACGCCGCGCGAGGGACGACCGGGAAGAGGGTGGGGTGGAAAAAAGGGGATGATCGTCTGGCGAACGGAGACAGGAGACGCGGGGAAAGATTGCCGGGAAGGAGTTAGCGTGCTTATGCAGTCGCCAGCCCGCTTTTGTAGGTTACAAGGGCGCACGCTCCCTGCGTCGGGGAAGGGTGAAGGGTGGTAGGACAAATTTAGTATTACGTCCCGTTAATATCGTGTGGCGACGAGTGGATGAAAACTGCGGAACGAAAAGCCGTCCGGATACAAAGGGGATATGCATAATCCCACTTCCCTTCTCTCTTTCTTTCATTTTTTTTTGTTACCGTCCCTCCATCCTCAAAACTCGTCCCTTCTTTCTCTCTCTTTTTTACTGTTTTCCTCCGCTTTATATACGCGAGCCCGCGCTCTCTCCCGTGCAGAGTCGAACACGCTCGTCTCTCGGTACCAGCAGCTCGCACATGTACACGTCGGCAGGTCGAATGTATATATATCGGGCATATAGATCCCTGCAGGAGTGCAGAAAACGGGGTGACGGAGGTGCCGAGGGGCGGCGACGCCGGGGGTTGCCACTCTCACGCACATAGATCCTAGCCCGTGGCACCAACACTCCTACAACCCGCTGGCAGCGATGGCTTCAAGCCCGCTGGCTCATCCGAAACACGAAAACCAGTTAGACCTCCATACGAAACATAGTAGGATGGGGTAGTTTCCTAAAATACAGGAGAATAGGGCTACAGTGGTTCCACCAGCCACCCCTAAGAAAACTTCATGTGTCTGTTGTCCTTAAGTATTTGCCCTCGAAGCCATTCAACTATAAAATTCCGATGTTTTATCGTATGCAGAATATTATAAGTAGATTCTATGTATTTATGGCAAAAACGAGTAAGTGGAACACAAAATAGAAGAAAGATTAAGTATATCTATAATTATGAAAGTGGTCTAAGTTCCATATGTTTTGAGTTATTTAAAAGAAAAGGATGTTAACACTAAATGAATTCTAATAATATCTAACGGTTCATTTATGACAATATCGTATAAATTACATTGAATTAATTTAGTTCCTTTTCCTTGTAATTGATGCAGACAACGTTCATTTGGCATAAAGATCCGTTGCCTAAGTTATCACTTTCAAAGAAAGGCTGATAGGTGTGTCTTTCTAGATTCTCTAGAGGCGTCGCATGAATTACAGTAACTATATATGTGCAACCAGATAGCAGTATATACAATTACATTCGGCTATTGAAAGACTATCTAACGTAGACCCTTTGGCGGAGCCGATAGTGGTCTGAAGGGATTTTACAAGAGAATGGCTACAGTATTAGCGGGCATTACACGTTGAGACGTAATCATCGTACAATGGTGAATTAATCCAGTGATTTGTTCGTCGCTCGCCGGGGGGATGAAATTGCCATAGCCATCGCTGGCGGGCAAGCACGTAAGCGCACAACCACCCTCTCGCGCTTACGTCAGAGGAGGGTCTGTGTGTATGGAGTGACAAGGTTTCTGTGTGCGGACGACGAGCACACATCTCCATAGCCGCGTGCAGCAGCACAGCACAGCAGCCCGTCCCCTTTTCTCTGTATACGTACCACCCCAGCGTGGAAGTGTGCGAGATTGGTGGCACCTCAGTGACGTCAGAGCCGATCGTCAGGCGCAAACGGGGTTGCCCACCAAACTACGTTAGAATGACGAGCCGATAAACTATCCATCAGGGTTTTCTGCGGCGGGCGGGCCAACGGTCTTGGGGTAAACACAGATACCTACACGTAATTTTTACTTTACGTTCGCGAAAACCACCCCCGTGTACTTGTGCATCTGCGACGGGGGTGGCTCGGCGGCGTCAAGGGTGTAACTAGATCCGGTGAAATGTGAAACGTCCAAGGAGTGTCCAGGAGAGGGTCGGGTGGTCTGAGTGCTCTCTGGTTTCCAGGTGGCCGCCGTTGGTTTGGCCGACGATGGCAAGCTCGGGGTCGGCCGTCGACGGGGTCGGTGTCGGCGTCGGCGTCGGCGTCGGCGAAAGCGACGGTACGACAGGTATACCCGGTGGCGGACCCAGGAACCCTCTGATCTGCACTGTCTGCCACGATTATTACAACGAGCCCTGTCTGCTGTCCTGCTTCCACACGTTCTGTGCTCGCTGCATCCGTTGCATCGATGGGAAGGTCACCTGTTCAATCTGCAGGTAGATTACAACTGGCATTGCATGGCATCCTCAGGGTGGGCGACGATCCCTGGTTAAGTTTGGCTAACATATGCAAGCCACATTGTCAATGCGTACACACTGCGGAGCACATTACCTTGTTGCTACATTGTTGTACGCAGGAGTATCAGTTTGAAAATACTCTTGCGAACCGCACACTGTCTGAGATCTTCTGTTCCTCTCGCTATTCGCTTCTCTGGTCAATCTGGTACTCGAAGGACCTCCACGTATTCTCCAACACAGAATCTAGAATTTTATATTTACATTAGCCGGAGTATGATCATTCTAATTCTATGTGAGACTTTGATTTTGAGACGCATGCATATTGAGAATTATTATACGCTACAAAACTACTGTGACTCATAGTACCGTAATAACTTTTCGAAACCTCTGTTCCTTTTTGGGTACGCTGCAATCTGAACATCTCTAATGTCTACATGAAAGTACCTTTTTTAATTTGACGTTTTGCTTCAGCTTACTAAAATATAGAAAATGTTACTGTGCACAGGCAACAAACGCAGCTGAGCGATGGAGCACAACTACCACCGTCCGATCAGCTGATACGTCAGCTAGTCGAGTTGGCCAACTCGAAGAACCCACCATGTGCCAACTGCGATAAGCGAGACAAGTCTACCATGTTTTTTTGTACAACATGTGGTGCGTAACAGAAATTCGTAACAGATAACTGGACTGTGGATCTTTACGCATTTATAGTAAAAGTGTGCACACTTTTAAAATACAAAAAATACTCACCGTATAAGGAATTTTATAGTTCCTCATCCTGGTTTTCCTAAAATAAATTATGAAATTTAGAATTTACGTAAAGATCCACAGTCTACTGACAACATTCTATCAACACTGTGCCACAATACAAGCGCATAATCTTCTCCAGGACAAGCCCTCTGCACGCATTGCAGGGAGCACACGCACCGTGCGAAAATGTTCTCCTCACACGAGGTGGTGCACATGAGCAAGTGCACCAAGGACACCCAGCGTCGTTGCTCGACCCATGGGGAACAGTACATAATGTTCTGCCAGACCGCAAAGTGCATGCTCTGCGCTACCTGTTTCCGTGACACACCAGCCGAAGCCAGGGTACACTGCGTAGATATTGAGAACGCTTACCAGCAAGCATCGAAGAAGATGGAGAGAACTGTGAAGTCGATCAGGGAGCTGCAAGCTGGAGTAGAGGACGGAGTGAGGGCTTTGATGTTGCAGTTGAAGGAATTGCAGCACAATCTAGAGTCTGAGAAGAAGGCGTTGAACTCTTTCTGCCAGGGCATGCAGGAGGCTATAACCAAGACTCATGGGAGCGTGTTAACGGAGCTTCAGAGACAGTTCGAGACAAAAGATAGAATGGTTCAGACTCAGCTATTGTCGCTAGGTAGCGCTCTTCCTGTATTGCGGATGCACCTGATGCTGTGCACCGCGTTCACAAGCAGCGCGACGAAATACCAATTTCTCGAGCTGGCCCATCCCATGCTGGAACGATTGAACCGCGTCGCTCAGCTCGGTCATCCATCCAGGCCGCCGCTAATGACCGCCTATCCGAAGACCAACTACAGAAACGAGTTCGCCAGGGTGATGCAGCCGTTCGTAGGCCAGGCACAGACCCCGAAAGAGTCGTTATACGATCAGACTCACGGAATCATCCAGCCGGAGCCGCCGGTGATTCAGGTAGCTAACCACATTCGGCCTGGCCAGCTCTCTCGACTTACAAACTCTCTCCATCTTTACGTTCATATTACAAGTTTCTTTTTCACTGCATTTCTCGTGCACACTTCTGTGTAAGTATTTTCGTTGACAGGATTTTACTCTCGATATAATATGATGTGGCTTGTACTTGGTATATGGTGGTAGTCCGTAGCCAGATTAGAACTGTTGTGCTGGGTGTTCTCGGCTGAAAAGGAGGACCTAGCTCGGAGCTGGATTTGGTAGCGGTGACATTGTCGAAAAAAAAGACCAGTGTATTATTGGTACTCCAAGAGGACTTTTTCGATAACTAACTCTTTTCGTAGCTAACAAGTTCTAATTTCGTAATCGGAAGCTAGAGAACCTGTACCGATCGTTGGAACTAGTTATTGCTAAATCCACTCTGGAAATACTGCCACAGAACATCCAGTACGTTCACGTAGCGCAACTGGCGGTACGCCAGACCGACAACTTTCGTTTCCCGCTAGTATTCTTAGCAGGATGTGTTCTTAGTCAGACGATTTACTCAGATCCGTATCGATGACACATGATCGGATCAACGATTAGAGATCATACGACGCGTTTTATTTCGAAGCAGAGCAGCAAGGCTCCGCAGAGGATCCCAACGAAAGGCGGAATGGATGGTGAACCGTTCACCAATCACTGTAGGACATTCGACTCTCGGCTCAAGGAATTGAACCAGCAGTTGCTGATGGTGAAGGAGCGTTTAGGGGAGCTTCATCACGACGTATCTCTGTTGAGGAGAGCCAACGCTCCACCCCTCGGCCTACGCTACGAGCACGTGGTCAAGGACTGTCGGCTGCTGGAAAGACAGTTGGAGCACCATCAGTTGGAATTAGAGAAGCTCAGGAACGTGTTCGACGGCTTGTGGGACGAACAGTTGTGTAGGATTCATATGGAGCAGGAGATCTTCCACTCTCAGGTACTAGAAGAAAAATAGTGTATCAAATAAAATTAGATTTTAAAGTTTCAAAAATGCAGAAAAAGAGAAATCGATCTTTTGAAAATGAATAACCAGGGAAGTCCCTTGGGAGTCCTATAATTTGGTGCCGCTAATTTGTTTATAGGCGTACAGATGATATAAATGTCAACCTTGATGAAAAATATGCACGTTGCTATTAATGGTATTCGTCGATCATGAATTGTAGATTAGGCCCAACATAGGCACTGGTCTAAATTCAGCTAGTTTCCCCTATTTCGAGACGAACCTCGTGTACCCTTGACCTGATCGATTATTTCGATGCTGTTTTAGATGAACGACATACTGTCCCTGAGGAACCAGGTGAAGCAGTTGCAGAATTTAGCCCAGCAACTCGAGCCATTCATAAAGTCCTATACGTCGGGAGTTACAGCCGGTGAAGTTAGCATGGCGGTCTCAGACGCGGCATGCAATCAAGATTTAAAGGTGCTGCTGGACCATCTGTCGCGACTACAGATGCAGGAACCGCCGCAACAGCCTCAGACCCAAGCACCGGTCAAGGACATCCGTCAGTCACGTTCCACTGTCACCAGTGCCGACAATGCTCTCTATATGAAAGGTATACAAAACAATCATCAGATCGCGACAACAACATAATCATCTCAATAATCTAAAAACAATACAATCACACATCTCCTGTTAATCTTCCTAGTCTTTCAATTGCACATTGTTGTCATAAATATACAAAATCCACAGTCATAAAACATAAGAAAACGTTAATCCCTTGTTCTATGACTCTATGACATCGAGTTATCAAAATCTACTAAACCATTTCGTTGCTTAGGAGGTACAATCAGTATACATATTCTTTTTCTTCTAGGGCGTTCTAAACGACAAAGAAGTAAAGAAAATCGCTAGCGCAAAGGGTTAATCGTTCCCGTTCTCTGTTGTTTCTCCACTGCACTATAGGACTGTTAACGCACAAGTGGATTCAGGACTTTCAGTGGGTGCTAAGTCTGACCGCTTTTTGCAGAAACGAAGGAGATGCCGCCGCGTTGTTGCACCCCGTCCAGTATCGGAGCTGTGCTGGACTCCAGTGGAAACATCGTGGTCTATGGGACCACAAAGCCTTCCGAGTCGAAGCGGGGAGTCCTCAGCCAGCTGATTGAGAAGGCTAGGAGTAAAGAGGACCGGAAGAAGTCGCCGGGAAGGGAGGACGGCCGCGATCGAAGCCAGAGCCGACGATCGAGGAAATCGCCGGACGGTTCGAAACCGAAAACACCGCCTGGCCATTCGGCCAGCAAGGTGCGCTCCCTGTGCCGTAACCTGAAGGGCGGCAGCGGCGACAATTCCGCGGAAGGCCTCGACCAACCGGATAGATACGCGGACTCCCAGCATCCACAGTCACACACGACTGGTAAGAACAAATCCGTGAAGATCGCTTGCACGACTAACTAAGCGCGATGGTAGTGGGCCTGGATCGAATTAGGACACAGTGACCACGGATTTGCCGATGATCCGACGGAAACTGATGAGACGACTCTCTCTATCTCCCCTTCCCCTCGTTCTATACATATATCTCTCTTTCTGAAAAAAAAACACACACACACCACCACCACCACAGGACTATGTAGATAGCAATTATAAATTCAATGGAAATAAAACCCTGATGAACGCACACGAGAATTATTATACTTCGTTCGTGCCCAATTCAGGACCATGTGCAAAGTGTTTGTCTGGCTTTCTCTCTGTTGTTCAGCGACACTGTCCAACGTGTAGGGGAAAGTTGATACATGAGCAGGTTGATACAAATGCAAAATGGAATAATCTGAATCTCGTAAGAAATGCAATTTTACTGTCATTACTCGAGTTTTGTTTTTAAAGTTCGACTTGTTGGACAGTGTAATTCGTCGGATGAGAATTGACGACGTTTTTTCCCGGAGTACAGAAAAAGTTACGATTGCCTCGAATCGTTTCGGCGAGCACGCGAGAGATCGTTGTCCGCGGTTAAGTTGACAAACAGGTTGATTAAACCGCTCGGAGGGCTCGTGTAGTAAATTTAACGGGCCGGTGGAATAATTCCTCGCGCGTATAATGAGACGGTTACCTTTGTTCGACGGGCCTCCGGTCGTTCGAGTGTCCTCCTGATCGAACGCCATTAGAATCGCAATTAAAACAACGCGTTCGGCCGCGGGCTGGGATTCAATTAAAACCAGCGCTCGATTGTCTCCGCGGCTCGGCGTCATTCAATGGCATAAAACGATCAGACAAACACCTTTGCGCGAGGGAGTAAATTAGAAACGGTGCTCGTGGTCCGATTGGATTGTCTGTCGAACGTGATTCTGTGTACTCTACGGTCGCGTCGGAACAATTAATTGTCCCCGGGAGATCAAAATGTGTGAGGCGCCACGGACTATCGGAAATCGAACGTGTTAGGGTAACTTCGGTACGACGGAGCTTCGGTATCAAAAGCAAGAAAAATATTTCTTTACGCCGTTAGACAAGCTCTCTCCCTCTTTCTCTCTCCGAGGAATTTAAGGAGCACTTATCGCATGTTTGCGCGCCCGTACACTTTGGCCGCGTTCCACCATCTTTTGCCAACAATTTTCACACACGTTTCTTCCACGATCTCATTGAAATTGAGGTAGGACTGATACATAGTTGCGTTCAGAGCCGGTTATACAGCGGGACAGCAAACTGAATTTGAATAGACAAGGACCTTCGATATTACTTCAGCAATCTTTTCCCGAACTACAGGGTGTTCATCGTTTAAATTATTATCCCAATGTCTACCGATTCAGAGGTGGACTGTAGATTCACCTCTAGAACCGGTGACCATCAGTTTCCGTGCATCCTGTACGCACGCTGAAGGGCTGCTTGTTCCAGCAGGCGAAGAAGGAGAGTACCAGCGGATCTCGGAGGCGTCGAGCATGAGTGAGGCGAAGAAACGTGTCCAGGCGCAGGTGCACGCGGTCCCGGACGACCAACCGATCCCGTCCGCGAAGAGTACGAAAGTGTACCCGGCTAGTGACTCGGAGGACGTGTTCTATGCGGACGAAAAAGCGTCGACGGAGGTGAGGAGACGTCGCCGCGCGAGTTGCGACAGTCTGAGCACCACCGGATCCGGCAGCAGACGATCGAGCATCGCTGATGGGACGGTAGGTCAATCCGCGCAGGAACCAAGGAAAACACTGGTTCTTTTGATCGGGCCTACATCGAAGTCGTCGTCTCTGGTGCAGAAGCAGCGGTCCTGGGAAACGTTCCCCCGGCTCAAGAACAAACGGAGCAGCGAGGGCGCAACCGCATCTCTCGGCCAACTCAAGAAATCGGATAGCTTCGAGGGACACGAGGAGGACGTGCGCAACTTGGTGGCGGCGGTGCAGGAGACCAGGTCACATGAGTACCATCACTACATGCATCATCGCCGTCATCACCGAAAGAGCAAGACGAATTGAAGCGCCGAGCCGACACGGGGATAGTCAGGGTGCGGGTTCGGGGAGCTTTCCGAGGTGTCCAGGCCAGATAGTCGGACGGCCCCGGTTTGGTTGTCTGTCTCGGCTGGTCCTCTTCTCTGGACTCCATGATGGTACCATCGTCGACGGTCGTCTGATTGTAAACGATCATCGGGTTACCTTTAAATGATTGACGGTGATACAAAGGTGACCCGGGATCATTAGATTGTTGCATACGAAACGGCCGATTTGCGGCCGGATTTACATTTTAATATTTTAACGGAAGCCTGTTAACACAAAATGTTTTCACACCTCCTTTATGAAATATTGGAACAATTTGTGATGTTTCTTTAACGATACTCTTACAAATCGGACATTTCGCACGCAACAACCGAATAGTTTGCTTCGAACTAGTCTGGCCAAGAAAATGAACAGACTGTTTTTTTTTTTTAGAATTGTTGGCAAAAATGAATTGATGCTTGTAACTAGACAGAGGATCTTATTAGGGCTCTTACGAGGAAAACAGCTTCTAAACGACCACTGTGTCTCGCAATTGATGCAGACAATTTTTATAACTTACCTCGACACTCTAGGGTTGGCGAGGTTCTTCAGGGTCGTCCCATTTAGGATTCAAGCCTGAGAATTTGTTGTAATGAGAAGCAGCTCGGTGTGTTCTCACTGCCAACAAGATTAAAATGAGGGCTCAGAAAGCATGATTAAAATCGTTAATAAAAATTGATCAAAGTTTGTATACTTACCATACGGAGAGCTAGTGATCTTTTTCGAGAATGTCCAGTTTAGAGGAGATGGTTCAATTGAAGTCTGAGTATCTCCATGTGAAAGAGAAACAGTTCTGTTCGTTCTCACTATGGGAAAAATTCAATTGAGCTTCAGAGAATGTCTTTAAACACCTCCAGTATATAAAATGATTAGATCCGAGTGTCTCCCTTTAGAATTGTTAATAAAAACGGATTGAATCGTCTGTTTACCGTGAGAAGAACTAACACGGATGCTCAAAAGCTTTTTTAGCAATGTCCAGCCCAGATGATGAATGGCTCGAATACGTGACAATTGAGACCAATCGCTGCTTGTGTTCTGGACTCGGTGTAAAGTTACGCGACACCGGACGCTGCTTCAGTATTTCACGAAATCACTCGTCCATGGTACTATCATCGACGTTGCCAGAACAGAGGAGTACTTCCGTTTGTACAGAACTAAGTTCGCTTTAAGTTAGTCTCTTAATGATCTCATCAGTGGGCAGAACAGCGAACCTAAAACACAGTATTTACGTTAGATCGATGATGGTGTCGGGCAACGATGATTTATGCGACACGATGACTCGGTCGCGTGTTCGGCTATCTGGGAGGGAATCTAAAACCCTCCAAACACCTAGCGTACATTCGGGAAAGTATAATCGAAGGACTATACCTTTCGATCTATTAGTACATTGTTAATTAGTAGAGAAATATTGTTACGCGAAAGAGTTCCATGAGATTCTTTTCGACCATTTTGAGCGTTTTATTAGAGATATACGGACACGAACGATGATCAAAGGGCATTTCGCGTGACGTGTATAAATATATTGTATGCATTGAAAAAAAAGACAAAAAAAAAACAAATCGACCGCGATCACGAGAGTCAAGTATCATTCGTCTGGAAGAGAATGACAAAGAGAAAGAGACCGAGAGACGTGCACGATTAAAAACCGCCGCACCTTCAAGAAAGTGCACCTTTCAAACCAGACTGCGGATTTTATGCATTTATAGCGTACACGGTCGTCGGAAAAAAAAAACATATTTCTGTGGACAGTCCAATTGAACCGCAACCCTCGTGCAATGTTCGAGCGACGCGTGAAGATTTTATCGATACGAATCAACCCTTCTGTGAGCAACCCGAATAAACAAGTTCGAAGCTTTAATATTTACATAAATCTCTTACATATAAATATCTACTCTGAAGAACACTGCTCAAAAGTTAGGACTCGCGACGTTTTCACTGAAACGTGAAAAATTCTTAAAGGAATATTTTAGAAATAGGTTGCTTAGATAGGGGTTGAAAATGACACTGATGGGAAAAGTGAATTTTTACTTAGGATCCTAGAATTGACGCTTTATCTACCGGAAGCTTGATCATTTTGTTTTTCTAAATAACAATCCAACAAGAAAACGTTTTGTTTCTCGAGACAACTGGTTTAGAAACAAAATTGTTAATTAAACAGTGCATAAGGGTTGGCAGAGTGTTAATCTAATTTGGAAGATCGTTTTTGCATAAACATCCGCGGCCAGCTCAAAAGAACGTCGCCTTCGCGAGTGACCGTAGAATATAAAACGGTTTTCGAGTTTCGTTCTCGTCGATCCCCCAATTCGACGAGTTTTCTACACCCAATTTGTGTCTGGTCAAGGGGTTGTTTCAGGGTCATTGCCAGCCTTCAGCGTAGAACGCTTCTCCATTTTTTATTGAATAGCTTTTTTATTGCACTTCGAAGCGCCGAAGATCATGATGTATCGCTGCCAATAGTGGATTAACATGTAAACAGAAAATTTTGAAAAAAAGATATATGAAGACGAGGAAAGAGCGATTACGAGTTGTCCGGTATACTCGTCGTCGACGAAACACCTCCAGCGACGTTCCAAAACGGAGACTCGACTCGAAATCAGCTTGGACTTATACTCTTCTCGTTAATTCACCCTTTGGGGGCTGAAGACTCTCGCAAAATACAGGAATTTAACATCTTTTCTATTTTTGTTAGGCGTGACACGATTGTTAGGTGTTGGAACAAATTCTGTGGCTTTAAATTTCTGTTTTGAATTAATAATCAGAATTATGAGATGGTTCAAAAGTATCCATTAATATTTTTCATTTAGTTGGCATTGCAATTGAATTATTAGTGTCGTAGAAAATTCATTCTGAAGTGGGGATAGATACTTGATTTTGAAAGTTGCAAGTGAATAATTCAATGATCTAAGTGATAATCATTTTTACAGTTTTAAAAGCTCTTTGTCAATGTTTACGGCGATGGAAGAAATGTTTCTTTCGCTTTGGTCTTCCAACCACTAGACTGCGGATGTTTCATGCAAAAATGGATGGTTGACAGAGTCTGGATAAAAAGATCATGCAAAATAAGAACTTGTAAAAATCGTAATAATGCTTAAACTAGATTTAAAACTCGATAACAATTTATTGTTTCTTTGAACACATCCAAAAGGAAATTACGGCGTGTGCAACATTGTTCACCTACCGCGAAACTCTTAGAATTGAGGATTGATATTCCTTTAGATTTTGTCGACGATTAATGGCACGGAGACAGTAGAAGAATTAAAGAACAGTAGTGTTACATCATTTTCGACGTACAATTAAAATGATTGAAAGAAGAAATACATTTTAATCTAACTTCCATTGGTCACAGTTCACATGGAAAATGTATATTTCGTATAAAAATCCGCCTTCAACTAGCATCAAATGTTTAGAAACTATCGAATCGCTGGTGGGTAAAGCGTGAACACATTATTCGATCGTTTACGGTAAGGATGCACAGAATTCGCAGTCTTCGGGTACTGTAATCGGAAAGCGCTTGAATGATCGAGCTTATTTACACAGTCTCAAGCCTCCAGAATGTTTCCTGCACCTAATAATCGCCGAACCGGGCGGAACAGGCTCTGAAATCGGGGGTTGAACCACGAGGACGTTTTATCGCCGGTTCCATAGCTGTGAACCGGGTCTCCGAAGCTGCTCAAGATGAAATTGACCGATCGAACTGATTGATTGTAATTAGAGTTTATATACACAGAATACGTGGCGACGTGGCTACTTTGTAATAATTAAGAAAAGACGAAAAAAAAGGAAAAAATGAGAAACAGGCACAGAAACGTGTACACCCGACGTCGAGCGTCGCGCGACGAATTTATCCCGTTGGGAGGAGGACGTTGTAGTTAGCGAACTTAAACACTGCCAGCCACAGTACATATTACGAATTTAAACGACGACACTCCCCCGCTCGAGGAGCAACAATAGCCTAATCGCGAACGTACTCGCGCGAGGATCCATCGTTCGCCAGAACGATCGCGTACACGATCGAGCTTCCAGCAGGATGCGCGGACGATCCTCGCGAGAGCCGAACACGATCGATAGAACGATCATGGTCCGAGGACGGATCGCGCGGACGTTACCAATTATAGAAAATGTACACGATTAAGCATGTATGAGAACTGTCGAATCGCTGATAATAGAGAAATATACAAGTTACCAAGTACATCGTTGTCATCTTTTTCATCCACTATTTTTTGTCACGCATTCTGGAAATTTATGCGAACCGATCGAATCAGGAAACACGGGAAATCAATATACTTGACGAAGGACCAGGCGAGTCGTATAAAATTCGATTGTACGAGAGCTAATCTAGAATGACACAGCAGTTTAATTAATTATTATTTTATTATCTCTTCTAATTTATTCGATTGGTCCACATTGTCGTCGTCTTTCTCGATTTCACAGTTTAGCACTTGTGCATTGTGCGTTGGATGGGCTGCTATTTCATTTTGATGAGATTTATCATCAGATATCTCTATTAGATTTAAAATGTTCTTGATTTTGTTGTCGTTGTACGCGTTCAGCACACTGATACAGCGATGAATGAACGTGTTCAATTCGGAGGTGCTGACGTTTCTGCTGACGTTCAATATCGGATCCAACGGATTCACAAGAAAAACGGGCGAGATATCCGGTTTTTTCTTGATCGACCCCTCCCGGATGCATATCGCGTTCATGTTGAAGTCGAAGATAGCATAGAACTCAAAAAAACCGAACAAAAGATCTTCCAATGAGCTATTGTTCGAACACCTATGGTCTATATACGACCGGACTATTGGTTTAACAACTGTATTCAATTCATTTCCACCTGAACGACAAAAGAAAGAAGAGCATTTAGAGTCAATCGTGTAGCTATTTCTGTCCGTCAGTAGATTATGGATTTTGACAAACGATAGAAATTCTTTTACTTTAGTCATCATAAAGTTAAGCGTGGAAATGGACATTTTTATAATTATCTATTTACCTAGTTGATTCGGTGATATAAGCATATTAACCATAGGAGGTAAAATCTTTTCCTGTTGCAGATAGAACATTACCAACAGAGTCAGAGAGAAATTTGTTAACTTTTGGCCAGCTACATCGCTTGTTATACCCCGAGAGTATGCCCATTTTCGCAATGTGAATACCAGTGGTTTAACCCTCGGGTCCATTATACTATAATTGTACAAAATCTCGGACATGTAAAATCCGGACCTGTAGAACACGAGTAAGAAGATTACAGATTACTTATGAGAATTGAATACGCGAAAGCGTGACGAGCACATAATACTTACAGATTGTTGCTACTAACGTCGCATTGCATGCTTGTGAGAGTGTTGGAAAATTTAATAATGGGGACCCGAGCTTTGAGAATACTTTGCGTATTAGTTACACCAGGAACAAATTTGCTCAGCAACATGGCTAACGGTTTCAGGAAGTCCTGTTGTTCAACCCTTTCGATAGCAGAAAATGGTTTTGAACAATATATTAGTTGTCTTTCGGTCCCCTGAGAAAATATATATGCTAAAGTTTTCACAATTTTGACAAAGTTCGCAGAAAACGTGTGTCACATGGAAATGTAAAACGAAATCAGAATGCACAGCTACCTTATGAGCCGATGGTACACGGTTTGCAACAGTACATACTATGTCCAGATCGCTTCCTAGCTGGCCAAAGCCAGATACTGATGAACCAAATGGTAAGATGGAAATGGTTGGGAATAATTTACCCAAGATGAGAAACAGCTGATGAGCAGTGAAGAATCTTAATCTTATATCGATGTCCGAGTTCCTCACTGTTTTACACAGCACTACCATTTGTTCCGATATCTGAAACATAAAATTCAATTGTTCATTTACAATCGCATTAAAGTTGTGAATACGAATGAAGCGGTAATACATTACAGATTTTGAGTACAATAGGTTCGATTTGATCATAACCCAGGATGGAAAATGATGACTATATTTTTGAAAGTTGAGTTTGCCCCTTGACTCTGGTAATACCTCGCGTAGACCACTAGTTTGATATTGCATTACTCTTGTAGGTACACTCATATATGCAGTGGTATCCAAATATTTGACTGAATTTATTAACTTCCCCATTTCATCCAACGACTTGAATTGCACTAATAACATGTTTGGCTACAGACGAAATTAGAGTAAAGTCATGGTGAAAATTCCTTTGTAATTTTACAATAACAGCTACAAACAAAATATACATACATGACTCATTTTTGTGACATAATGATATGTACAAGATACTTTTCCAAACGACTTCAAGTACTCTGTGCATTCGACAGCATCATTAAATTTATTCAGTTGCACTACAATAGTTTTCTTCGCTTCGTTTTGTCTTTCTACAATCATTTTGTGAAAATCTTTTTCGTTGGTAGGTGATAACTCGTCATCCAAACCTACGAAATGCAATTTGTAAAGACTATATTCCATTTCGATTCTCGTTACTGTTTTTCCTCCTTTTATATGTTTCGCTTTGAGAAATACGAATAAAACAACTAGGACAGTTAGTAATAACTAGTCAGAATCACTGTAATAGATGACTGGAACAAATAGTGTTTAACACTAGGTTTACGAAGCACTGAAAGCGATTATTTCACATTACTTAATGAAAATAATAAAAAGAAATAAATTTGTTGAATGATTCATGGATGCATACAAATCACATACAAATTGAAAACAATAGAAGCCAACATTTTAACGTGTCCTGCAAACCAAGTGTTAATATATCATATTAACAACAAATAATAACAATCATACGATCGATAACAATAACAACATTTAATATATTATGTTCACTAATAACTTCTTGACGAATACATGTGCCAATAAATGTATTTTTTAGTCATGTAAACAAAATATGTATATATTGTGTAATATTTGTTAGCCGCGCAACTATTTTGAAAAACTATAGGTTAGAATGGACGAAATGATAGCTATGTAAAGAAGTTTAAGGGGATATTGAAAGAAAAAAGCATGCAGAACAAAAGTAAATGAATGATATTTTATCGTTCATGTCGCATTATTTGATGACGGAAAAGAGTACGAGAGAAATCAACTAAAGTAATGTAGTAATTGAGGTTAAGATGTCAAAGAGTTGATTCTGTGTATATACATAAACATAATAGTTACTTAATTGGAGTTCTCGTGCGATGCTCCTTTTCGATCGAAACCTCGATATATTTACTGAACATTTTAAATATTTGCTATTTAATAGTGGATAAAAATTTGTAGTAATACGACAGGCATGGGCCATGTTTGAGTTCTGTTTCTCCTAGCACGTGGTGTGGTGTTAGTACACTTTACGCTCTACCAGCAACGATACATTATCATCCGTATATAAGGCTGATATCTGCCTTTTCGGATTGATCTTATTTTTTACGATGTTCAGGGACATCTGGAACAATTATCTGTAATAATCCAGGTGTTCCGTTTGCTCTTCTTGCCAGCCGCAAATTAAAAGTTAAAAATAAATCGAAAACATTTTATCAGCATGTGCACATAATGAAGTAGTCAGTTTTACGATTTTCTTAATTCAGTGGTCAATACTTCATTGTTTGCCTGCTTCGTGTAAAATGTCATACAGTCGCTATTGTCCACGATCATATTTTTTTTTACCAGAGTTTTACATTTCTAATTTAAAAAAGTGGCCAGGTTACTTTATCCAATGTTGACTATCCATGTGGTACTTGTTATCCATGTTTGCCGATAGATGACGCTTATTTAAAAAAGAAAAAATTAATTACACCCCCACAAGAGAAAAATTGATAAATCAATCAATCTTTCGTTTACCATTTAATGAAAGGAAATGTTAATGTCTTTAACGGAGGCAAAAATAAATAAATTGATTAATCTTATATGATCTCGCATAGAAATTCAACTTACAATTAGACGTTTTTTAACAAATTGATAAATTAGTAAGTTTTTCAACAACTTATTAAAAGTTTTATAAATATCAACTCATCTGAGAAAATTATTAAAGAATACCCCCGATACTCAATTTGCGATTTTTTTAAGGAACACCAAGCTGCCGTTGATACGTAAAGCGTTAAAATTGAAAAATTAAGGAACTGAGAGCTGGAATGGACTGAATGTTTCTGTCGTGTTCCAGAAATGTTGTCCGTTTTACGTACACGATGGTGTAGGTATCGGAGGCCAATTCTTTCACCGGAAAAAAAGAAAACGTCCGGAGCGCAACAGGTTTTCGCCTGATCGGTTACAAAGTATTTTACTCGGAGGGATTCAAGAAGAATCGCAGAAGTCTACATCCCTCGAGAGGATCGTGGTACAGCATCTAACCCGGGCGATGACGTAAATGCAGTCTGTCCTCTTCCTTTTACAATCCGCGGCCATTTTCTTCCTCTCACTTTATTCCTTCTACCCCTTTTTCGCGAGACTTCTGTTGGTAGTGACGGGTTCGAGTCGCGTCGTACCTTTCCGATATTCCTATCTTTCTCGATTCTTATAAATTTTCACTCCTGCCCTCTAGTAAATTTGCACATTCTTCAGGCTGATTAGATTCGGCATTTTGCAAACAATCACTCAAAGACAAAGAGTTGTTCTATGTAAATCTACTTTCATCAGTTCAAATCTTTTACTACTTTCTTTGATTATTACAATTAAACGGATATCAAATTGCTGCTTTTATTAATATAAATGTGTTTGCTACTTTTCTTTCATCGACACAATGGGAAATAATAGTGCCCATCGCTATCACAGATTCAGCGCCAAGCAAATAAAAGTCCTTCCAGTGTCGCGCTCTACCGGTCGATCGTTCAATCACTCCGTAGATCATTGCAGATCCTTGTTCTCACTCCTACTAATGCTGGTCTTTGTCATTTCCTTCCGCTGTATCCTTTGTTCCTATCCCCGAGAAAAATTGTCCAGTCTCTATAAGAAGGATCCAATACCTTCAAAAACCCTTTCGCTATCCTCGCGAACAAAATTCTATCTCGATCATTTTGATCCTCCGCTATTATTAATAAAACATTCTTTTATCTATCTATACCCATACTTGGAAGTTTTAATCACCGAATTGCTTCGTGGAAACAATTTTAAAATAATCCTCTCCCTCTCAAGAATTCCTCCTCTATTTCTTACACCCTCACTAAGAAATTCTTACACTGAACCATATCCTTATACATAGGAAACATTCTTCTCAAAGACATACTCCAACAGGATCCTCGCTATCTCAAAAATTCCTTCTCTCACTTCTTCGTTCTTCCAAAACAATTTTGTCTCTTTCTTCGCCAATGCTGCTTTCCTTCCTTTCTCTCATAATTCAACTACTCTCCGATCGATCGACTGCGAAATAAAAATTGTCTGTATTAATTGCAAGGTACTGGAAACAACAAAAAATATAACGATATTATTCAATTCTATTAATCCCTTTATAAGTGCGTCCAATCAGCAGTATAATAATCTTTGAAAACTTTCCATCACAAAACGCGCAACTTTAAAAGGACATCCCATTTTCACTCTTACCTCTCAATCACATTTGGTAAACTACTCTTCAGCCCACATAATCCCACTACCCAATCCCTAAAAGAAAAATGATCCATCAACTTCAACAAGGATCCTCGAAGCCAAGCCGTAACGTTCTCCAAAATGTTATCACACATAATCACGTCTACACCCTTCCATAAATTCATTTCCCTTCAGCGTCCTGCTGCCCCCTGTTTCATTAAATTCATCTGTAAAATGATATTCGGCTATATTTCTCCAGAAATGATCCACCAATACCGAAAATGGTTCCCAAAACCAAGAGGATAGCTTTCTCCAAATTTTGATCACATTTATCGCTACTGTATCCTTCCACAAGTCCCCGCCTCTCTTCGCCGTCCAACCTGCTGCCCCCTCTTTTTCTACCTATCTCTCTCTCCTCTCTCCCTCTTTCTATCGTCCCACCGGTTCCCTGTTCCTCCGCCTCGTGGTACCCTGCGTGTACCACGAGCGTAACAACACAGGACGAGGAGCACAGTGCAGTCTCGAGCCTCGCGTCGACCGCAACGGTTTTCTTTTCCGCGGCTCTCTTCATGCTCGGCTGCTTCACTGCGGATCGACGAACCGGCAGGTGTGTGGTGCAGTGGCGAAAACGTGAACGAAATTCGAAGGGAAACTACATAGAAACTCGCCTCCACCTGAAACTTTAACGGCGCGACCAAACCAGACCCTCCGCAAACCTCGTACAGCCTTTGCTCAAATTGCGAGCTGCAACATCTTCGAACACCTTCGGGATAGTTTCTGTACCATGAAGGACCCTCCTGGGACCTTGACACGGTCTACCCAAATCTAGATAGAGTTTTCTCCAGCTGGAAAGACAGCAGAGATTCAAGGCGGGTGCTTGACGAAGAGGTCAATCGTTTCTTCGACTTCGGTTAGTTTCGCGTGGATCCGCTAACCTCCAGGATACTCGGACCGGTTTCCAGAATGACCGATCCTCGAGATTGTGATGTATGAAAGCGTACACAGTGGTCAGACCCGAAGGTCATCGATTGATCATCCAAGATTTTGGGGATGTCGAGGCGCGCGAGGACTTCGTGGCCCGCGAGGACGCGCGTAAGACGCAGCCCCCCGTGCTACCGGAAGTGCTGGTGATGGACGAGTGCCAGACCAAACTGCCCAGGAACCCCCGAGCCTGTCAACAGTGATCCCCTCTAGATTGTTGTTCTTCTTGACTGGGTTTTATTCCCGTTTCTCGTGGTGGTCCCTCTCTCTCTTTCTTTCACCCCTTCACTCTTTCTCTCTCACTCTTCAAATCGCTCCACGCTCGACTCGCGATCGAACGTTTCGCAACGGGGACCACGAGAAAAAGCTGGAGCGGATTTTTCGTCGTTTTCGCTCTGGACCGAGCAGGATCTACTCTGGACACATGCACGCTGGGACGTCGATCGAGACAGGTAGATATCCGGTTACCATTTTCCCCTTTTCCCAGCTGACGAAACCAGAAAAATTGTCATTCGGATTTAGTAGGCTCCCGTGTATGATGTTGTGAAAGAATTGTTCAACTCGTTGGCTGACGTGTTGTCCATAGATTGCCGATGGAATTATTTGTCCACGCGGTGAAATGACGGACAAATGACTGGTTTAATTATTGAAATTATAAAGATCAATCTCAATTTTAGTGTTGCCATTTTTCTATGGCAATACTTACCGGGTAATATTAATGCTTGGTAGGGTTAAGAAGTTGTGAACTAATTACAAATAATTCAAATACATTGTCGAAAACAATCTCTATCACTTTCTGCGCATTTACTCCACCTTATAAACAGTTACTGAACACCTTAAATCGGTGGATCAAGAATTTGGCCTTAAAATAATATTACTGCCAATTGATGGCGAGGGTCTACTAGTTTTAATCGTAAAACATTAGATGATTGCGTTGTATTCGTGTACTTAACAATATATATATATATTTTTTTAAATTATTTAACGTCTCTTTTTGAATTCTTAACCACCTTGGGCACCACAGTATTTAGTACTGTGGTATTTACAAAGTATTTAGTACTGCTGTTATACTTAACAATATTCGTGCGCGTTTCGAGAAAAACTTTCGCAGCAACTTGATAAAAAAAATAAATTCAGCACAGTCCACTTAAACTAGGGTTGATCGATAGCGTTTCAAGGAGAATGACAATACTTCCACTCGATTAGCCGGGACCGATTAACTCCGATGACCGGTAATGTTGATCGGCACGGACGTTATCGGAGATGTTATCAGAGATATCAGGGAAAAGATAGGCGAACGAACGGCTGCGAAACGTCTCTATGAGTTTTGCGCTTCCAATCACGGTGACACCAAGATGGCGCAACACTTTCTTGCTCGAGGAAAGGCTGCGACAACGACGACGACCACGTTGGCGGACGTTCAAGGGCGCGAAGGCGCCTGGCGAACGAGTTCCTGGAGAACAGAACGCGACGCGGAGTTCGATCGGGAAATAATGATCCCTGGAAAAATTCGCGGCTTACGTCATCGCGAGTCGCTTACGCACGCTCGCGTTTCAAATGGTTCTCTCCCCGTGGGTTTCTCAAGGTCGTCGAAAGCGAGCTGTTTCTCAACGTGCGGCTCTGTAATTGGCCCTGCCATTTTATCCGTTTCAACGAACTGCATTCTTCAAAATTTATTTCTCCTTTCTTAATTCTTACTTGATTCTCCAAAATGTAAAATTACCGCTTCCAAATTTATACCTTATAGAAAATTTATCATGTCAGATTATCGCTCGAAAATTTATACCGTGCAGCCTGAAGACATCCACTTTATATATCTATATAAATAAAAATCAAATGCTGTTCGTTGGTAAGCGCATCACTTGAGCACGGCTGGACCGATTTGGCTAATTTATTTTTTATTTAATTAAAGTAAAATTACATTTATTTCTACTTTTGTGTTGTATCGCGATCTGTACAACAAATGTAGTTATTTTATTTCATTCATTTTATAGGTAATTTTGGACAGGGCAATGTCTGTCGGGTCAGCTAGTGTTCTATAGAAAATTTCAGTTCCAGTATGCAAAATTACTGCTTTGATATTTTCACAGTCTGCATACTTGGATTCTAGCTCTCTCCAGAAAATTTCGACTCTGTAGAACGAAATTACTGGTTTCAGGCTGCGGGGGAGTCGTGCGTTGCACAGAGACACACGTAAAACGTTGGTCTACGTTCGCATAATCGTGTGCACACGTTCCAAAATACGAACGGGTGTGGTAGAAGGGCGAGCGACAGCTGTGCTGCGGCTGTTTCCTTTCTCGAGAGAGACATGCACGGGAAAACGTCGCCGTTGACCGGCCAGAACCGGCTGAATGGACAACGCGGGCTTAATAGACGGTTTAATGAAACGCGTACATAGTTATGCAATGGATTCAAGCGCGAAAACGAGCACAAGGCTCCGTTTGTTCATCCTCGCCGTAGGTGGCGCGAGACCAAATACGCGGTTGCCAAGGATCCAGCCGCCCACGCGATCCGCAGATCGATCTCGATCGTTGTGGAACGGTAGCCCCTTTAACAAATCTCGACATTATTATTTTTGAACTGCCAGAAAAGCTACACATTTACAGTGTCGGACACATAACGGCGAACATTTCAATAATTAAGCTTTCGCAGTTATTTCGAAAGTCTTCAAAATAACAATTTTAGTAACTAACGGAAGACGAAACTTAATATACTCAATTGGTCGAAAATAATATAACAGAATTACATCTACACGTTTTTGTTATAAATGCATAAAATCCGCTATCTGCTAATAAGTGAGTTGCAAGCTGAGAATTTAACCGACAAGAATTAAAAAAATGAATATGTGTACTATGGAAAGTCTTAGTCCGAATTTGATCGTTCCACTGATTTGTAAAATCCGGAAGCATTCGTTTACGATCGAGATCTAGATCGAAGAATTGTATCCGGGTATCCGAGCTAAGTTCAATGGTAGCCTGATTATTACACACGGTGTACAGAGCCGTGTACGGTGTCAGCAAAGCAGAAATAACTGCGGCATGATTGACAGTAGGCATTCTTTTTCTGCGTTAAACGTATTAATCTATTTCGAGATGTCGTAACGGCGCGAACGTACACACGACTATACTTACATGTAATATCGATGACTATATCCGTCCTAGTCGCCGGTGACTTCAACGCGCGACAACCCATGACGTGGGCACGCTACGTGACGACCATACTCTTCCGATTCCTACGCGCTGCCCTAACGTAACGGCGTCGTCCGGGCATCTACAGTGCGTATTTCGAAACGGACTGTTGGACACAGCTAGCCCAAAAATTTTTTTTACATGAAAACGCACTTTCACTCACATTATAATACGGACAGGTCCATTGGAAAGTTTCACCGTTTTGATTCTATACTGACCTTTCCCGATTCGTTCGTCCTCGTTATTTTATCGGCCTTCATTACAAATACATTCAGCGTTACGAAATCATGAATATGGACTATTGACGCACTGAATTATTTTTTGCCGCTTCTTTTTTGTAACCACCTTTTACGACGGATTGATTTAAGTGATACTATCTCACTGATAAAAGTATCTCGGTTGAATTGTAAACCTGATACACTCTTTGGAAAGATTTATATTTATATACATATTTATATATACATTTATATATATATTTATTTATTTATTTATATATTTATATATACAGGGTGAGGCGCCACATTTTGCCATCTAGATTTACGTCATTATTATTACGCATAGCAAACAATGTTTCAGATGAAGTTGAATGGTTTTCAGAGGGGCACATTCTGATGGTACATTTTTTTTGTAGGTGGGCGTGTAAAGGACATGAAGATCATTAATGTTTTTATAAATAGAATCATATATTTTTTATTGCATTATCTGATGCTCCTTCATATTTTTTACAAAAAAGTATTAATCTATTTGTGTAAAAAAATCATTAGTTTAGGAGATATTTTAATTATAATGTCTATTTACAGAAAAAGTTCAATGTGGCGACCATTTGCATCCAATACATATTATTGACCAGAGAGTCGAGATTTCCTGACAAATTATAATTAAAATATCTCCTAAACTAACGATTTTTTTACACAAATAGATTAATACTTTTTTGTAAAGAATATGAAGGAGCATCAGCTGATGCAATAAAAAATATATGATTCCATTTAAAAAAAACATTAATGACGATCAGAATGTGCCGCTCTCAAAACCATTCAACTTCATCTGAAACATTGTTTGCTATGCGTAATAATAATGACGTAAATCTAGATGGCAAAATGTGGCGCCCCACCCTGTATATATGTATATATTTCTGGTAATTTGTTCAAAGTATTCTCCTAAAAATGCTCGATTAAATTTTAATCACGGTTACGCCCGATGCTTCTCATTCGTTGGCATCGGAGGCTCTCGGCAGCCGCGTTAAAAATTCTTAAAAGAATATAGATCGATCTACATTTCCGCAACGAGCCGTGGCCCAACAAAGACACTCTAGTTTCATCGGTAGACCGTCAAACGATCTATTTCCACGCGCGGCAGACAGGTGAAAGGTGGCGATCGTTACGGCCCTGGTTTCGCCCAGGTGCGCCGATCTCTTCGGCACGATCCTGCCTCCTCCCGTCCGCGAGAAAAGGTAGAAAGAAGGTGGCCAGAACCTCGCGGGATGTCGATCGACCAGCCACGTAAATCCCGCGATTCGTGTGGTCGCGATTTGCGACGTGAAACACCGTGAGACGCACCTGTGAAAAAAATAGAACGCGCGTGGTGAACAGTGCGAAAATGGCCGCCGTATGTTCGAGGGGTTATTCACGGTGGTCCACTGTGTATTATGTCGATACTGTTCCTCGCACCGGTCTCTCATGCTCCTCGAAAAAGTGAACGTTGCTGCGTTGTGCTCGCGAAACTCCGCGTCGCCTTCGCTTTCTCAAGCCGCCCGACACGGATCTTAAACTAACCAGCTCGAAAACCACCGTCGTCCGCACTCCGGAACGAGTCCTGGATCGTTATAGATCGTGGATGTCGCCTAACATCGATCCGGACGTCGATCTGTGACCTTATGAATCCGCTTTCTCCGAGAAATTCGATTTTTCGAGACGCCGCGGGTACCATTTTATGAATGGAGGACACGTGCAGGGAAGAGACGCTGGATAGAGGACGGTTTACGATGGTCACTGACCGATTAGAGACGTTTCGTCAGGTTTTCAGGAGGCTCGGTGGGAGCGTTGAGGACAATAGACTGTGTTCTTGTACGTGGACTGTGATTTCTCAGAGACCTGTGACGCTAGTCGCCATTTTATGAATGGAGAACGTGTGTAGGGGATGAGATTGTGGGTGGAGTATGTTTGTGGTGGTCACTGACCGATTAGAGACGTTTTAGATACAAGACTGTGTTTTGATGCATAGATAGTGGATTTTTAGAAGGTATCCAAAGTTTAATTACCATTTTATGGGGGACGCATCTAGGGACAAACTAGTCGATAGAAGATATTTTTAGTGGTCACTGATCACAAGCGTGATGGTCACTGTTCGCAAGCGGTTTGATGAAGTCATTAGTACATCGAGTAGAAGTGTTTAGCGAGAAGACTGCGTTACCTCATGAGAATGTCTGAGAAATTTTACGACGCTGGTTACCAGTTTATGAATGGGAACACCTTCAGAGCTCAGTTAAAGAATGCCGGATGGTTCGCAGCGGTCACTGACCGATTAGAGACGTTCGAATAGTCTGAACGTCATCTGGAAATATTAAGGAACCAAAACTCGGATGACGCTCTAAGACTCTAGTTACCATCTTATGAATGGAGAACGATTCTTAAGTGATTCTAGGGAGTAGGGACTAAGAAAAGAAACTATTTTTCGCAGCAAGTGTTCTCGCGCGATAGACGTTTGCGCGATCGATCGTACTCATGGGAGTTCGACCCAGTTATTAATCAGACTTTCTCTTTTATTTTAGCCATGGACTGGCGGAGGGTCGTGTTGGCGTTTCTATTGGTGAGTAAACATTCGTAATATTAACAATTATTAACGATACTCTGCATCAAACATTTCGTTTCGCTGTTTCTAGTCTTTGTATAATTGTAATGGTTGGGTAGTGAACGAGGATTTTGATGAATCTAGATAAGTTGATTGGAGGTTTGAAGAATTAAATTCCAAAGCTTAATTTGATGTATAAAGAATGCAGCAGAAGCCTGGGAGAATGAATCGAGGCGGGAATCACATTTTTGGATTGCAGATAAGAAATTTACTTTGCACCGATTTTTTAACGAGAACGATTAGGCAAGATAAACAGAGTACAATCAACTCTCAGCTCGTTTTTCCTCGGACTGTTTTCTCGTTAGCTCCGCGCGTATGCGCTGAGAGACACTTTCTCCTCAGCACGGCACAGAGAAACAGATAATTACGTATCCGTTCAGTTTGCATTTCCATCGCGCCGCAGAATGTTCATGCAAATCCGAGCTTCCCCACAGTCTAGCCTACCCGCAAAAAGAAAAGCAGAGAAAAGGGAACGAGGGTTTAATGAAGCTTCCACTGTAATTCGAACCCGATAAAAGATAAACGTAACTAATGGGTGCCGTGTGTGGCAATTAATTTACTGGCTGTTTTGACGAACTCTAACGAAGCTCCGCCGCTTTAATTCTGATACGAGATAAATTCGTCGAAACGGCCGGCTAATTCATTACCGTATCATCAACCGCTAATTACTCGCGAAATAACATCCTCGACGAAAAGAAATCAAAATCTTCCAGCGACTTAAACTGTTCAATATTGTTGGGAACACTCAGGCTAATTGCTCGCGGGCGCAATTAATTCAAACCGTCCTATTAATGGGGAGGGGACGGTGGAAAGTCCAATTAGAACTCGGCTTATCAATTATTATGAGAATCGCGAGGCAAAAAGTTTCTGTAACGGATTGCGCAACGAGTGCAACGCGTTATGGAATTCCCTGGGGGCCTCTCGATCTTTACCATTATCACCGGATGACCGAGCAACGAGCTCCCTTCGATTTCGACCGATCCCGCTGTCTCGATTTCGATTTCGATCCAGGCCCTATCGAGAGTGCGTGCGGAATACTTTCTCTTGCGCCGACACGAGACACAACCGGCTCTTGTTGTGTGTTCGCCAGGAATGCGGGGAATTATGTAATCCTTTGTTGGCACAACGTCCCGCAGAACCGTCTGTCGGGAAAATTGTGTCGAGCGCCCGCGCAACATTAATTTTTCCTTCGCAACTTTTCGGCCGCCAGGTGAATGGCAACTCGCCGCTTGCTCGGAAACTCTATCGCTCCGATTTCCGAGACTGATGCTTCAGTTATTTTCACGGTGGCTTGCTCGCCGATTTTAATTGCTGGGCCGATTCGCCAATAATGGCAGAGCTCGTCGGCGCGAGGAGTTGTACTGCAATTAGGAAAATGGTAATTCTTATTGATACAACTGGAAGATTGACGAAGAACAATTTTTCTGTACTTATCTTTTTACAAGTCTTTTATCTGTTGGAATCAGAAAATTATATGGAGGTACCATTTTTTTCAGTCAGAACTTGGATCCACTATTTCTAGCTAATTGAAGTA
>CM052326.1:13493670-13507553 GCA_028455615.1 Lasioglossum zephyrum | reverse complement strand
TAAAATGTTGTTGTTTTATATATCTTATGTAATTGTTTACATGAAAATCAATTACATGTAAAATAAAATGTTGTCAAAGTATTCTCAACTTTTCTAATGCTCTTCCACGAACGGTCTTAATCGAGCGACCTCTAATCTCATTCGAAAAAATTTGAGAAACAAACGGTTCTGAGAAGAGCAGTTCCCTTGAATGAAGAAGAAAGAAGTTCGTTCGTGAAATGAGTGCCACGAAATAAAGCAAAAAGCGAGTTAATCGCGGAAGGTGGAGACAATGGAACGATCGGGAAGGGAGCAAAAGAGCATAATGCGAGGCGTTCCGACAGATTGGCGGGTTCTCGGGTGTCGAGTAATGGCGTCGGTCGCCGGCAAGGGCAAATCAAGACACCTTTTACTTCCCTCGACACACTTTTATTTTCCGAACGCTGCCGATTTAGGTATCGGCAGAAACGAGTGGTGCAGCGTGTGTAGAGGAGAGCCACGTCGCGTCGCGACCGGCCAGGCGACCGTGTAATTGCCGATGCCGATCAGACGCAAGCGTTACGTCTGCCTCGTTTTTCTTGCGCGGCTCGACTGGCGTTGATGTCTCCGGGGCACATCGACGCAACCCTGAACTGGTTCCGCTGGTCATTATGCTGGAAAAATTTCTAATTATACCTAACCGAGCCGCGTGCTTTCCTTCGAGGACCGCGATTAACGCGATCTTTGCTATCGCCGTTTGTTCCTCCATCCGCTGTACAATATTTTCTTAACACCTTCCAATTCTTCTCTGTCTTTTTTCATTAATGCTGTTAATCTTCCGGGATTATTTGAATTTATTTTCGTTTAAACAAAATCTAGGAAGTATGAACAACTTCGATGGCCTTCATTCGACATTGTGCATCATGTGAAAAAGACTGAGAATGTTAAAAATTTTAATTTTATTTTTATTTAATTTTATTTATTTTATATTTTTATATAAATATTATTTTTTAAATTTTATTTATTATTTAATTAATTTTAACTTAAAATTGATTCGTCCCGAACTTCACAAAAATGAAATCATCTTTGTTCTTCCTTCGGTTCTTTGTTAGACTTATTCATAAATTATCATCCTGTCTTTCCTCATTAATGCTGTCAATGTTCCGGGATTATTTGAATTTATTTTCGTTTAAACAAAATCTAGGAAATATGAACAACTTCGATGGCTTTTATTCGACATTGTGTATCATGTGAAAAAGACCGAGAATGTTAAAAATTTTAATTTTATTTATTTTATATTTTTATATAAATATTATTTTTTTAATTTTATTTATTATTTAATTAATTTTAACTTATAAAATTGATTCGTCCCGAACTTCACAATTATGAAATCATCTCTGTTCTTCCTTCGGTTCTTTGTTAGACTTATTCATAAATTATCATCCTGTCTTTCCTCGTTAATGCTGTTAATCTTCTGGGATTATTTGGATTTATTTTTATTTAAACAAAGTCCAGAAAATGTGAACAACTTCGATGGTCTTAATTCGACATTATGTATCGCGTCGAAAGAAATTTGAACAAGATAATCTAAGACTGAGAATGATAAATTGATTTTATCTCAAACCTTATAAAAATGATTAATCCTGTCCAAGGACTTTCATAAATTAACAATCCTCTTCCAGGTTAAAAGTTGTGCAACAAACAAAAAAGGTTTTTACATATTCTAATGCACACCGCCGTAAGTGGTTGATGATTGGATGTAACGATGTTTGTTAATCCTCTTCAAGGACCAAGCACGAGTGACAATCCTCTTCCCGTTGGCGTCACGCGTATTTTCGCCGTCGATTGTTCGCGATAAACTACTAGCGACACAAGACGCAATCATCCGACGCATGTAACCGCTCGCTAATCGCTAAATAGTCTGGAGACGGCGTGTTTTACCGGATAGGGTAATTAGGAGTGAGCTAACTCGTTTGAGAAACACGTTCGTCCTTTTCGTTATCCAATCAGTCGCCGGCTGTATACAAACAGCCGTCTTTAGATCTTATTTACAACCTTGCCGCGGCTAGAAACCGGGGAGCTCTCGGGTTTCAACGGCGGAATTAATCATCCGGCCGCTTCGTTTGCTATTATTCATCGCATCGGATCGAATCATGGTGACTCTGATTTTAAATTAATTCACTCGCGATTGCCAGGGTCTCGGTCAGACACGATTCCCTTGATCTTTTTTACATTCGAGATAACTCCACTGCGGATCTTCATGCAAAATAAAATTTGTCCTTTTCATTGATAATTATCCAGATTCTGGATTTTATGCATTCATAATAAAATTGAACAGTTCCAGTTCGATTTAAATATCGTCACCATTGTACCAACTATTGTTTGTTACTTATATCGTGTGTATACTCATCAGAAAATCTCAGAAAATTATTAAATAATCAAGGAATCTCCAAAGGCCTATTTTTATTAAAAGCATAAAGTGTACATAAACATACAGATTTCATAAAAGAATTAATGATACTTTTAATTATTATGTTAGTCTTATATTTTCTGAGATATTAAGATTATTTGGTTCAAGGTCAACTGTAATTCAGATTATTATACTTTATTCGAGAATCTTCTTAGCAGCTGCGAAAGTTAACAAAAATATATCTTTCAGAAGGGTCAAGGCTTCCGACATTTCAAAAAATATTAAAATGTATTGATCTAATCAAAAATACAATGACCTTAAACATTTTTGGAGTGAATAAAGAGCGGGATCGATCGAGAAATTGTTAACAAATGAATAAATAGTAACAGCAATCAATATTACGGACGACCCGCGTAAGATCTTCCTCCGAAGTAGTGCAGTTTTCAATGTCTACGCAGCATGATGGTTAATCGAGGATCAGCCTGCTCTTAATATGCACGCGGAGTGATCGTATCATCGTAAGAGATTATGTATTTGATCGTCGATGATGTAGTACGACGTGAGCCGATGTAACCATCGAAAATACCTGATCGGTTATTCGACGAACATTGAGCCTGACTTTCCTATTAAAACGGAAGGGAATGGCCGCTCCCGGGTCTATACGATTAATCATAATAATTATGATCGACGGGGAATAATATGATAATAGTCGGCGCGGCTATAGATTACTGGTTCCCTTAGTTTCGCGGTTTTTCTTCCAGGTGAACGCTTGTACTCGTTCCGAGAACTTGTTCTCCGGTCGTCCGAACAATTAAAAATAGTTTTAACACGTTTCGCTCTTGAACGGGAATAGAACTAAATTATACTAGATCATCCGGTTCGAATATGGATTATTTTAGCATTATTTTTCGACGATCGTCTGGACAATTAAAAATAACATTAATTCTTTTATGAAATCTGTATCCTTATATACACTTTATGCTTTTAATAAAAATAGGCCTTTGGAGATTCCTTGATTATTTCGGGTTATTTATCGGGTTCGAAAATGGATTATTTTAGCATTATTTTTCGACGATCGTCTGGACAATTAAAAATATCATTAATTCTTTTATGAAATCTGTATCCTTATATACACTTTATGCTTTCAATAAAAATAGGCCTTTGGAGATTCCTTGATTATTTCGGGTTATTTATCGGGTTCGAATATGGATTGTTTTAGGATTATTTTTCGATGATCGTCTGGACAATTAAAAATATCATTAATTCTTTTATGAAATCTGTATCCTTATGTGCACTTTATGCTTTTAATAAAAATAGGCCTTTGGAGATTCCTTGATTATTTAATAATTTTCTGAGATTTTCTGATGAGTATACACACGATATAAGTAACAAACAATAGTTGATTCGAGCAACGCAGAATAGGATTCCCTATACTACATCGACCTTCGACCAAACCAATAAAGTATAATTGCTGAGAAACACCTTGCGTTTTGTTCCACACGATAAAATGTTTCCGATTGTCCTTAAAATTGCATTCCATCGACACCTTATCCACGGATTCTCCGGGTTAATAATCAAGCCTAATCGATGAGAAACGGATCCTCGATCCCGCGAGCCTCGATCATGTGCGAGCTAGAGCATCTCGGATCGCATGATTCATAGACCGAGCGGAGAGAGTCGAGCGGATCAAGTTTACTTGACATTTTCGCAAGGACTTCTCGATCGATGACGATCACCTTTTCCAGAACCGATAGATCGATACAGCAGAGTCGACTCGGACTTCGTTACAAGTTTTAATAATTTTATAAGTGCATTTAGGACACGTACACTTTGAACTTTCAGTGGCTTTAATGGCGTGGAGAAAGTTATTGAAAGTGAAGGTAATTACACTTCGCGCGAATATGATCGAATCAAAAATAATAATGCCGGACAATATTTCTGCTGTTTATATTTATTTCTGTTAGTGTTGCATATATTTATATAATCATGTATTAATATAATATTATTGATTAATATATTAATATAATATAATATTATGTATTAGTATAATTATTAATTAATATAATAAATATTCATGTATTAATTTATGCTATTCGACCGAAATAGATTTTAGAAAAGTTTTTACAACATCCAGATTGTATAAAATCAGCAATTCAACGATGAAACAGTTATATAACATTTTGATATTACCTCATAATAATTTACATAAATAATCAGGTTAAAAGAATTGCAACCACCGATTTCACGAAATAATTATCCAAGCAGTTTTTTTGGAATTGCTCGAAGTAATGCGTCAAATAATATCAGGAAATTAATGCGTCTTCAGGTAAATGGCACGAAAGGAACAGGTGATGAAAGAGTTATGCAAGGAGGTTACATAAAAAAAAGAATCGAGTCAACGACACGCAGGATAAAAGCAGAGTCACTGTGACACAATGAATAATATTTATGCGAGCAGAATCAAGAGCGCGCCACCTAGTTATTCCAGCTACATCTAGGGACGAAATACTTCCTAGCCGATCTAACGAGCTATTATTTTTTTTTTGTTCTAGATCACAATAGCGAGGCACAGCAGCGTACACGCGGCCCAAATACCTTTGCAGCCGGCGACGTGTGAGTATAGCACTTGTTTGTTCCAGCTTTCTAATTGTCGGCCGCATACTGCGTCGATTAATGGACTAAAATCGAAAATTAGAGCATGTAGTACCATAGTTTATCTGTAGCCTGAATTTTTTTTCCTCCTACAATTTTGGATTTTTTTTTTAAATGCTGTACATACTCAGAGCATTTTGTAATAAGTTTAATATAATAAACTTATATAACATAATGTATATAAATATAAATATAAAAAAAAATATACAAAATAATAAATAAATTATATAATTTATATAATAATATAAAATAATATAAATAATATAAAAATTATAAAAAATAATTAAAGAATAAGTGTAATAGTTTATTTCTAAGTTACATTTGTCGACGCACTCTGCGACAAGGAATTAGCCGAGGCTGATTAATTGAAGTCTAGGGACTTTTGGGGACAACTACATTTTTCCCATTGCTAAAAATGATCTTCTAGCGAAGAAAGAGAGAAGAAGAGAAGATCGCGGATTTTCCATGGAACTCGCGGCGCGCTTTCTAATAGCACAATGTTCCGCCGCGATGACAATGATTCCAGGAACAATAACGGGCCTTATGAACGCGACTAATTAGCGCGACAGGGAGCGGTCGGCTGATTGATCCGGACGGTCAATTAATTACTCGTCGCGGTAATAGCAGGTGTGTGTCACGGGACGACAGAATCGACGATTAATTAGACCCGATAGCTCAATCTACATTGACCTACTTTTTCGACAAATTATCTTGCGATCGATGTTAGACCTTTTTATTTTACATAAAACTCCGCGATATTAACCTGTTCCATCGAAATAGAAAGTTCTGAGAAGATCAGTTATAATTAAAGAACCTCGTTTGTTCCGTCAAATAAATAACGACCAGTCCCCGGAGATTATCGAGGAATGCGTTTAATAATAACCAATCGTGCAAGCAACAAAACACTAGATCCTCCAACAAGCGTACCCACTGCAAAACAAAGAAGAACCGCATTTTACGCGTAACGTTATGGCCTATAAATAGTTTCCAGTGGCATAGGTTAAAAACCGTTTGCCCTTGAATTAACTTCGTTCGATTCATTTTTTAGTGGAAACGAAACCGGGGAGCCATAACGACGTTATGGACGCACACTGTCACAGAAATATTCGAACACTTTTAAGGAGATAAGTATTTTCTGATTGGACCTTCCAATTTTGATTTCTTTGGGATCAGTTTGATAGCTGAAAATTTTTTTTTGGAAACTGCAATTGGTCAGGATGGTGGAAAATATTTTAATTAAAAAACTAAAGATTTTAAATATACATTTAATTTATCAATAGAGACCCAGATGAAATATGTGTGAGAAACAACCTACAAAATTTTCTGTCAGCTAGAGAACTGATCTTTCTGGCGTCTCGAAAAAGTTGAAGTCATTTGGTCGAACCTCGAGAGTGTAATTTGACAAATAGAATGAATAAAAGTGTCCGAATATTACCGTGACTGACTGGATGTGTGCGTCGCAGGGAGTGCGCTCGTACCCTTGACAATCGAGCGATTAATCGAACGCATTCGAGAGGGAACGACGCCGCGAGGATGATCGAAAGAAAGGGAAAAGAATGGTCAAGAAAGAGAGGCTTTCCAGACGAGCAACGACCTTCCTCGGAAGACATTGCTTTGCTGGAAGGTGAACGCGGCCGTGCGACCTAGATTCTCATATGGCTAAGAGAGAAAGAGAGAGAATAAGAAGGCAAGGGGAGAAAGAGGGCAGAAAGAGAGACGAGAGCGGGACGAAACGAGATGACGATTATAAACGAGAGACGAACACACGATTTCCTTCTCGACATCGATGCGAATCGAAAGTAACCAGCGGTCGAACACTTTCAGCCTTTTACCTTTTACCGTCGCGGCGCCCCGCAGTCATTTCACTCGCAGTCGAGTTACGCGATTTTACAAAAGGTTCTCTCTTTCGAAACGGCCATTTCCTGCTACGTGAACTAACATCCTACTCCCACGAGGCTGGAGCTATTCGTCAACCTACTCGTTTTCAGAGGATCTCCTACCAAATGCAGAATAATAGCATCGAACCTCTTAGATCCCAAGAAGAATCTACAAGATGGAGATATTGCCACCTTAATTCAAAGTAATTATTATTCACAGGAAAATCGTTTCGAGACATGGTTTCAATGCATATACTGGTGTTATTAGTTTTCTGGGATAAGATTACTTTTTATTTAACTCCTGCCTCTGTTGCCATCGATGAAGAAACATTTTTTTCTATGAAGAAACGTTTTGAAGCTCGAGTCTCGGTTTTCAATGTTTATGCAAATATCTAACGGAGGCTTAAAGAACTAAACTGTCTTGTAGAATAAGATTTAAATCGATATTGGAGTAAGATTTAATTTAGTACGTTTAATAAGTTCGAGATTGACCAGCCCTGTTTATGGACGCATAAAATCTGGCTGATCCGAGACTTTCATAATTAATTACAAAGCTTGGACATTAACAGATCCTGATTTCAGTGTACCCGAACAAAAATTGCTTGTAAACGAATTTTTCCGAAGCAAAGAAATACCTGTCGACCTCGTTTCGCTGCACTTTACGCGTTATAAAATGGCACGGGTTCATAAATATGCATAGTACTCTCGGATCGAGATAAGTAGAAACGGTCAGCGATGAACAGACACAGGTCGGTCCCGACTGCGAGCTGTAAAATGGTTCACGTGATCCACAAAAACTGCTGTCGATCGTAGATCTCTGAATCACAGAGAAACAGGGAGTCGTCGAAAGTAAATCGTTTGGCTGGGAATAGAATGTAACGGATTTATGTCACGGTTCTGTACAGGTTACGTCGACTGTAGATCGATTAATGAGGGGATCGAGTCGAGACCGGAACGATCGATCGATCAAAAGTGTTTCGAGAGCTCGCTGAACTTTTACTTTTCACCGGGAACAAACACTTGGGTGAACGCAGAAAAGGTAAACAGTGTTCCGCCCTGAAAATCGCGTAGATCGCGATTATTAAATTGTCATTTACTCCTGACGATTACCGGACGTGCTCCACTTTTTTTCACTCACTATGATTTTTCTGGAGGAGGTAGATAACGAGTTAAAAGTATTTACAAACACCTAAAAAAATTAAACAAAAATTGTAAGAAGTCATTTTTATAATGTTATACATATATATTGAACCTAAATATGATCTAACTTTATATTACGTTGTGTTATATGGTATTTCATATTGTACATATACTATACTAGTTGATCCGATAGACGTCCTGTCCAAATTTTAATAAATTTATTTGTGATTGTTTTAATTACGCATATCCATCGTTCGAATCGTGAGTCATGGTCTTAAGTTGATATAAAAATCCCATAGAAAAAAGCATTTTCATTTTTTCCCGAATTTTACATTTTTTACCACGTTTTTATTAGCTCGCTTTCTTGTCTGTTTGTTTTCGGGCAACTTCTCCAATTTTTCTTTCCCTAAAAACCTTACTCGGAATATTGCGAACATTAAAAAAAACTTGCTAATTATTAAATGTTATTGTATGTATATGCTATACTATATATTACTTTATATTGTATGGTGTTTCATATGCTATACTGTATGTTTGTATAAACTGGTGGTTAATGGCGGCAACAATTAGTCAGGATTTTCATGGTTGACGACGCTTTTCCTGTGGCTCGCGTGCTCGAGGTTCCTTTCGTCGGAAAATGCAATCTCGCGATGGTCCCGACACGAAATGAGGCTCGTCCGCGTCATTGTTGATCACGATCGTCGGCTCAGCTGTGTTTGCTCTCGAAGTGAAACCGCGCCTCGAAAGAAAGTGGTTTTTTCCTGAGTTCGCGCAGCTTCGCATGCGAAAAGAGTTTCATTCTCTCGCGTTCGTTCGCCATTATTCTCACCGTGAAGCATTGTCTTCGTCGCGTTTATAGGTTCTGCGAGTAGGCATGCCAGCCATAGTAAACATTTGACATAGTCCGACTCCGGATATCTCTTTCTCTTTTCGAGAGAAAGAGAGAGAGAGAGAGATAAAGAGAGTCCTGAGAAAATGAAGAGGATTCGCACAGTCATTCGGTGGCAGTCATCTCTTAATTAGTTTACCGGCAAATTCGGTTCGATGATCTGTTGTAATTAGACCGAGCATTTTCTGTTCCTAATTGCGACTAATTGGGAACTTGCACTTTTCGGTGTGGGTACTTTGACTCGGGTCAGGTGAGAGAATTTATTCGATGAATTGAAAGAAGAGGAATGTGAACTTGTTGGAGATGATGTACGTAAAAGATAATTGATGTTTAAAACGAGCAAAGATGTTAAACCAGAATTGAAAAAATTTTAATAAAAGTTCCGAATAAAATGTAAACAATTATGAAAGTTAAAGAGCAATTTGATGGATCGTGAAAAAATTGAAAGGGAACCAGGAAGCGTTACAAAAGAGGAATTCGAAAAATTGAAGAAGGATTACGAAAGAATTAAAAAATATATTCCCTGGTCGCCACATTGTAAACTGCAACCTAATCACGAGAACGTGCGGATAATTTTGCAAATAGAAATGGGGAAATTGTCGGTGTGCAAACGCAGAATTAACTGCTGGTTAGTTATTTGCTTCTGTCTCGGTGAGGCTGTTTTCAAAGTAAATTCGCGAGTTTCTAACGCGCGTTTCATTTATGATTTCTTTGTTACCAGCCTGGGAACTGTCCGTTTACTCGATTAGCGAACACGCAAAAGAGTTCCCCTTGCCTGACCGCACACATTCACTTTTCATTCGCCAGGTATCGCTTGTCGAAGGTAAAACGCCAAGGCCGTTTTCGGTTCTCCGATATACGTGCGTAAAATTTCGCGTAGCCGTCGACGTGTTATTTCATTAATGCGCGATGTAAGTTACATTTTGGTCTCGAATCATTGTACCGTTTATTTCGCTTCGGAGAAATATGAGAAGACACGGGAAAACTGATACTCACTTGAATGAGCGATCAGTAATATTCGAGGGACAGCAAACTGTTAGAACAAGCAACAATAAATCGTCCGATGGTACGTGTTCGAAGTAGGATGGAAAGGATAGGATCGACGATCCTGTCGCGCGATAAGGACGCAGGATCCTATTCGCCACGGACCAGAAAACTGATATTAGCCGTGGCCGCGTCCTCTGCACGAGATCCTCTCGAATAAATTCGCGTCTAACGGAACACGCCGGCCGAGGAAGGAAGCGTCGTTGACCGCTTAATAATCCTGCGATCGTCATTAGCCAGGATCATTTATAACCCCCTTCCCGTTTCCTATTTATGGTCCAGCTGACCGTGGGTCGAGCCAGATAATTATGGTCCCGCGGGACGTACAGTTACCGGCGTTATTACCCGAGCATTAGAACAGAAATACGGATATTTCGCGGGCCCAGGGCTCTCTCTCTCTCACCTATTCCTCAAGGGGTCACCGAAGATAACGGTTGCCCCACTGATGCGCCCTCTTCGGCGCGAACAAGTTGCGATAGATCCATCGATCCTTAAATCCTAGATTTAACTCGATCAATTCGAATATCCCGTTTTACGACCGCTCGACGAAACGGCAAATTTTTCTTCAACGTCATTTTCGAGATCAATGTTTTTTTTTTAACACTAGGTTTACGAATTATAATAAATAGACAAAGGATTTTTATGCGAAGTAGAAATATTCTACACTACTCATATTTCTCATAAATGCATAAAATCCGCTGTCTAGTAGTAAATAACTATTGCACTGTAAATAACTGAAAGCATTTTTCCTTGGAAACTATCCGAGACCATATTCTAGCCCTAACGAACGTCCTGAAATGGATGGCGTAAACTATCTTTTGTAAAATCGCTGGATAGATCGTTCGGGACCGAAGGCGTGTACTATCATCGATCTCCAGTGACACAGACGACATATTCACTCAAACTTAATAGCGGATAGAGCCATTAAAACTGTAACGAACTGTACATTCCGGCAAACCGGCAATTACCAGTTATTACTTGGCTGCAGGATGATCGAAGAGAACTGGTAGGTTTATTTTTACCTGGTTAAATTGAAGTCACAGTGTATCTTCGGCCCGAAGTTCATCGCTTCAGGACACACACTCGTATTACCTCTAGAGGTAGCAATTACTGGACACCAGGCTGCTCAAGAGCCATCCAGGGATCTTGCGGAGCTTGTTTGCTACCTTCGACTGAAAGCGGAATATTTTCCAAGGGTGAATCCCTTGAGCGAACTTCTTTACTTCGGCTACAGAAACTACTCCAGTAGCGACGCGGCAAAAAGTCCTGCGCACGAGTGCCACTTAAGCCTTCATCGGATTCTCTAGATAACTGCTCTTCCCCGACCGAGATGATGCTACTACGCGAGTATGCCACTTCTGCTAGCCAATCCGAAGCTATCTGTGAAAACTTCCGGAACTATTCTAAGACCCTCCAAGCAGTCTTCGAGGCTCCGGCCAGCCTCGAGTGCTGCAACCGTTGCTTCTTCAGTTTCTTCTTCGCTTTTTGCTGATTAAACCTTCCACTGGAAAAATTTGTAATCACTACGAGATTAGGTTTCCGTAACCTTCCAGGTCAGAATTTCTTCTTCTACAGCCTCATCAGCTTGTTCTTCAGTTTTTCGTGATTAAACCTGCCAGAGGAAAAATTTATTATTGCTCCAAGATTAAGTTTCTGTGACCCTCCAGGTCAGAATTTCTTGGCCTAGACTTGACAGCCTCTTCTATCAGTAAGCTTCGAGGTAAAATTTCTTCAACTGCTACTTCCTCAGGTTTTTGCTTCGTCACCTCTCAGTGAAAACTTGCGTAACCACTTTAAAATCTGTTTTCAATAATATTTCTTCAGCTTCTTTTTCGCTGCTCAGTGATTAAACTTTTTAGTAGAGGCTTTCGTAATTAGATTTGCTTTCAACAATCTTCAGGATCAGTATCACTTCTTCAACAGGTTCTTCAGCCTCTGTTTTGTTTAGTGATAATTACAGCTCTCAGTAGAAACTTTCATGACGACGTTAGGATACTTCTACAGTAATCTTTGAGATCAGTACTATCTTGAAACTTTCTCATGCTTGTTTTACTATTATTAAATCTTCAATGAAACGTTTTACAATGAAGATTTTCAACTATATCTCTCCTATATCTCTCAACAATTAAACTTTCAATTAACCTTCGCACAATGCTGTTTTACTTGATACACATATTCCAGACGATCCTTGGATCTTCTAAGATTTCCAAGATTGATTATCTTCTAACACAATCTTGTTAAATAGATTCAAATCCAAATGATTTTTCTAAGATCCTTGAAACAAATTCGCGATCAATATTCTCATTCTTCAACTGAATACTCCAATGATCAAACATTTAATTTCCCACGCTGAGGAAATTCGAATAATTAGTCTCGATGTGCTATGAATTAGCTGGCTCGATTTTCCTTTATTTTGCTTGGCTTTGCTGTACTGTTGTGGACGCAGCACAATTTTTCTCGAAACGCTTCCTCGGTCGCCTGGTTCGTCACAGAACCAACCTGACGGGCTAATTAACGTGCCAGGTGAGGAGACGCTCGGCCGACTCACCTGTGCACGAAACGCAAAAGGAAGACACTCTTAAGAATACTGTATTTTCTCGATCGAAAACGAACAAAACTGTCCCCTAAACTCTTCCCATCGCTAAGTCCACAGAACGATTTCCACAGCGTGGAGACACAAACGAGGAGGATCGGAACTGCATGTGCTGCGCAAGAAGTGCACTGCTCGACACCGGCCATTACACAGCGAAGAGGTATTGCTCGGTGCTGTCGGTCGACGATTATCCAGTACGAGCGTGCAATCCAGGATCGATTTTTCCGTGAAAGAGGAACGCCGGATGATTTCGAAACAGGCTCGCTTCAACGAAGAGATACGGAGGAAAAAAACGAGGACACCGCGCGAGGAAGGACAGGGATTCGCTATTCGCGCGAACCAACGCGAATTCAAGGGCCTGCCACTATAGTTGAAGAGGACGCAAGCTTCCGTAGAAGGGGCGCAATGGATCGTAACGATCTCGTGGATCCCACCGGGAGAGAACCGAGGCCATCGATCACCGGCGGCCGATCGCACGGAAGATCACTTCCTAAGTGATTCATTGTCTTCCACCGGGTTTACTCGTGACTTATACTCGTGGTTTTACACTCGTCCGGGAAGCTCTTTGTTCGACCACGACAAATAATGGCCCGCGACCCTGCACGAATAAGAGATGCTACGGAGATCGTGCGGCGCCATTGGCGGATCGCCGATCGATTTGGTCTGGGTTAGGCGGAAACGATGTAGACATACGTGAAAATTTTTGGCATTGATATCTAAAAACACATTCGAGAAATGAAGAAATGTTTGTATGCCCGTAAAACTTTCATAAGAAAATTATCAGACACCAATAAGTTTTGTTATTCCGGAATTGAAGGTTTTTGAAGGATCGAGACGGATGGGAGAATTGTGATGACCTCTATAGAGACGCAGGAGTCGCTAGAACGATCTTGGAATAATTATTAGAATTCCCTCAGCGTGGGAGATTCAATTGAAGTCGAAGGATGGGAATATTGATGAGCAATCTGATTCAAGGATCTTAGAACAATCATTAGGATTTGAATTTATTTAAAAAGTGAAGGAGTGAAAATTTTGGCAATGAAATCTAGAAACGCGTTCGAGAAATGAAGAAATGTTTCGTCTCGCGTTGATCAGGAAACTCGTATGCCAGTAAAACTTTCATAAGAAAATTATCAGACACCAATAAGTTTTGTTATTCCAGAATTGAAGGTTTTTGAAGGATCGAGACGGATGGGAGAATTGTGATGGCCTTTATAGAGACGCAGGAGTCGCTCGAACGATCTTGGAATAATTATTAGAATCCATCAGCGTGGGAGATTCAATTGAAGTCGAAGGATGGGAATATTGATGAGCAATCTG